>JAJHSJ010000016.1:36284009-36484009 GCA_021015155.1 Magnolia officinalis | reverse complement strand
TAAACCTAAAACCTAAACCTAAACCTATAACCTATAACCTAAACCTAAATCTAAAACCTAAATGTATTCTCAAATACCTAAACCTAAACCTACACAAAATCCTAATCTCAACTCCCTAACCTAAACCTAAACCAAAACTTGAAAACCCAAACCTAAACCCGATACTGAAACCAAACCCGATTTCCGAAACCTAAACCTTAACCTATTCTCAATTCCCTAAACCTATAGCTTATAAGCTAAACCTAAACCTAAACCTAAACCTTAACTTAAACCTAAACCTTAACCTAAACCTATAACCTAAAACCAAAACCTAAACCTATAACCTAAATGTATTCTCAAATCCCTGAACCTAAACCTACACCTAATCCTAATCTCAACTCCCTAACCAAACCTAAACCTAAACTTGAAAACCCAAACCTAAACTCGATCCCGAACCCGAACCCGATTTCCAAAACCTAAACCTTATCCTATTCTCAATTCCCTAAGCTTATTGCTTATAAGCTAAACCTAAACCTAAACCTAAACCTTAACCTAAATCTAAACTTAAACCTATAACCTATAACCTAAACCTAAATGTAAAACCTAAATGTATTCTCAAATCCCTAAACCTAAACCTACACCTAATCCCAATCTCAACTCCCTAATCAAAACTTAAACCTAAACTTGAAAACCCAAACCTAAACCCGATCCCGATCCCAAACCCGAACCCGATTTCTTAAACCTAAACCTTAACCTATTCTCAATTCCCTAAACCTATAGCTTATAACCTAAACCTAACCTTAACAGATAACCTATAACCTTAACCTAAAACCAAAAAACGACCGAAAAAAACCTTAACCTATAACCTATAACCTAAACTTATAACATAAACCAAACATTAACCTACACCTAAAACCTAATCCTTAACCTATAACCTAAAACCTAAACCTAAACCTAAAACCTAAATGTACTCTCAAATCCCTAAACCTAAACCTACACCTAATCCTAATCTCAACCCATAATTAAACCTTAAGATAAACTTGAAAACCCAAACTTAAACCCGATCCCGATCTCGATCCCGATTTTCTAAACTGAAACCTTAACCTATTCTCAATTCCCTAAACCTATAGCTTATAACCTAAACCTAAACCTAAACCAAAACCTTAACCTAAATCTAAACCTAAACCTACAACCTATAATGCAAATCTAAATGTAAAAACTAAATGTATTCTCAAATCCCTAAACCTAAACCTTCACCTAATCCCAATCTCAACTCCCTAACTAAAACCTAAACCTAAACTTGAAAACCCAAACCTAAACCCGATCCCGATCGCAAACCCGAACCCGATTTCTTAAACCTAGACCTTAACCTATTCTCAATTCCCTAAACCTATAACTTATAACCTAAACCTTAACCTAAACCTATACCTAAACCTAAACCTATAACCTTAACCTAAACTAAAACAAAAACTATGACCTAAAACCTTAACCTATAACCTATAACGTAAACTTATAACCTATAACCTAACCTTAATGTAAACCTAAAAGTTAAACCTCAACCTATAACCAAAAACGTAAACCTAAACCTAAAACCTAAATGGTATTCTCGAATCCCTAAAACCAAACCTACACCTAATCCTAATCTCAACTCCCTAACTAAACCTAAACTTAAACTTGAAACCCTAACCTAAACCCGATCCTGTACCCGAACCGATTTCCTAAACCTAAAAACTTAACCTATTATCTGATTCCCTAAACCTATAGATATATCCTAAACCTAAACCATTAACCTAAACCTAAACCTAACTATAACCTTAACCTATAACCTATAACCTATAACCAAACCTTAACCTAAACCTAAAACCTAAACCTCAACCTATAACCAAAAACGTAAACCTAAACCTAAAACATAATTGTATTCTCAAATCTCCAAACCTAAACCTACACTTAATTCTAATCTCAACTCCCTAAACTAAACCTAAACATAAACTTGAAAACCCAAACTTAAACCCGATCACAATCCCGAACCCGATTTCCTAAACCTAAACCTTAACCTATTCTCAATTCCATAAACCTATTGCTTAAACCTAACCTAAACCTAAACCTAACCCTAAACCTAAACCTATAACCTTAATCTAAACCAAAACCTATGACCTAAAACCTTAACCTATAACCTATAACCTAAACTTATAACCTATAACCTAACGTTAACCTAAACATAAAACCTAAATAAAACCAATTAACTAAAACCTAAAACTAATCCTAAAACCAAAATGTAATCTCAAATCCTTAAACCTAAACCAACAAAAAATACTAATCTCAACTCCCTACCCTAAACCAAAACCTAAATTTGAAAACCCAAACCTAAACCAGATCCTGAACCAAAACATGATTTCCTAAACCTAAACCTTAACCTATTCTCAATAACCTAAACACATAGCTTATAACCAAAACCTAAACATAAACCTAAACCTTAACCTAAACCTTTAACCTGTAACCTAAAGCTAAACCTAAAACCAAAATGTATTCTCAAATCCCAAAACCTAAACCTACACCTAATCCTAATCTCCACTCCCTAACCTAAACCTAAACCTAAACTTGAAAACTCAATCCTAAACCCGATCCCAAACTCGAACCCGATTTCCTAAACCTAAACCTTAACCTATTCTCAATTCCCTAAACCTAAACCTAAAACCTAACCTAAACCTTAACCTAAACCTAAACCTAAACCTATAACCTAAACCTAAACCTAAAACCAATAACCTATAACCTAAACCTAAAACCTACATGTATTCTCAAATCCCTAAACCTAAACCTACACCTAATCCCAATCTTAACTCCTAACCTAAACCTAAACTTAAAATTGAAAACCCAAACCAAAACCCGATACCGAACCCGAAACCGATTTCCAAAACTTAAACCTTAACCTATTCTCAATTCCCTAAACCTATAGCTTTTAAGCTAAACCTAAACCTAAACCTAAACCTAAACCTAAACCTATAACATTAAACCTAAAGCTAAACCTAAAACCTAAACCTATAACCAATAACCTAGACCTAAACCTAAAACGTAAATGTATTCTCAAATCCCTAAACCTAACCTACATCTAATCTTAATCTCAACTCCCTAACCTAAACCTAAACCTAAACTTGCAAATTCAAACCTAAACCCGATCCCAAACCTGAACCTGATTTCCTAAACCTAAACCTTAACCTATTCTCAATTCCCTAAACCTATAGCATATAACCAAAAACTAAACCTACATCTAAACCTATAACCTATAACCTAAACCTAAACCTAAAACCTATAACCTATAACCTAAAACCTAAATGTATTCTCAAATCCGTAAACCTAAACCTACACCTAATCCTAATCTCAACTCCCTAACCTAAACCTAAATCAAAAATTGAAAACACAAACCTAAACCAGATACGAAACCCGAAACCGATTACCAAAACCTAAACCTTGACCTATTCTCAATTCCCTAAACCTATAGCTTATAAGCTAAACCTAAACCTTAACTTAAACCTAAACCTAAACCTAAACCCATAACCTAAAACCTAAACCTAAACCTAAAACCTAAATGTATTCTCAAATCCTTAAACCTAAACCTACACCTAATCCTAATCTCAACTCCGTAAATTAAACCTTAACGTAAACATGAAAACCCAAACTTAAACCCGATCCCGATCCCGATCCCGATTTCCTAAACTAAAACCTTAACCTATTCACAATTCCCTAAACCTATAGCTTATAACCTAAACCAAAACCTAAACTTAAACCTAAACCTAAATCTGAAACTAAACCTACAACCTGTAATGCAAACCTAAACGTAAAAACTAAATGTAATCTCAAATCCCTAAACCTAAACCTTCACCTAATCCCAATCTCAACTCCCTAACTAAAACCTAAACCTAAACTTGAAAACCCAAACCTGAACCCGATCCCGATCCCAAACCCGAACCTAATTTCCTAAACCTAAACCTTAACCTATTCTCAATTCCCTAAACCTATAGCTTATAACCTAAACCTTAACCTAAACCTAAACCTAAACCTATAACCTTAACCTAAACTAAAACCTATGAACTAAAACCTTAACCTATAACCTATAACCTAAACTTATAACCTATAACCTAACCTTAACGTAAACCTAAAACCTAAACCTCAACCTATAACCAAAAACGTAAACCTAAACCTAAAACCTAAATGTATTCTCGAATCCCTAAACCAAAACCTACACCTAATCCTAACCTCAACTCCCTAACCTAAACCTAAACATGAAACCCAAACCTAAACCCGATATCGAATCCAAACCCGATTTCTAAAATGTAAACCTTAACCTATTCTCAATTCCCTAAACCTATAGCTTATAAGCTAAACCTAAACCTAAACTTAAACCTTAACCTAAAACTAAACCTAAACTATAACCTATAACCTAAACCTAAACCTAAAATATATAACCTATAACCTAAACCTCAACCTAAAACCTAAATGTATTCTCAAATTCCTAAACCAAAACCTACACCTAATCCTAATCTTAGCTACTTAACCTAGACCTAAAACTAAACTTGAAAACCCAAACCTAAACCGGATCCCAAACCCGAACCCGATTTCCTAAACCCAAACCATAACCTATTATAAATTCCCTAAACATATAGCTTATAACCTAAACCTAAACCTAAACCTTAACCTTAACCTAAAACTAAACCTAAACTATAACCTATAACCTAAACCTCAACTTAAAACCTAAATGTATTCTCAAATCCCTAAACCTAAACTACAGCTAATCCTAATCTCAGCTCCCTAACCTAAACCTAAACCTAAACTTGAAAACCCAAACCTAAACCGGATATCGAACCTGAACGCGATTTCCAACACCTAAACCTTAACCTATTCTCAATTCCCTAAACCTATAGCTTATAACCTAAACCTAAACCTTAACCTAAACTTAAACCTAAACCTAAACCTAAAACCTAAAACCTAAACCTAAACCTAAAACCTAAATGTAATCTCAAATCCCTAAACCTAAACCTACACCAAATCCTAATCTCGACTCCCTAACCTAAACCTAAACCTAAACTTGAAACCCAAAACCTAAACCCGATCCCAAACCCGAACCCGATTTCCTAAACCAAAAACTTAACCTATTCACAATTCCCTAAACCTATAGCATATAACCTAAACCTAAACCTAAACCTTAACCTAAACATAAACCATAACCTAAACTTAAACCTAAACCTATAACCTAAACTTACAACATACAACCAAACATTAACCTAAACCTAAAACCTAAACCTTAACCTATAACCTAAAACCTTAACCTAAACCTAAAACCTAAATGTATTCTCAAATCCCTAAACCTAAACCTACACCTAATCCTAATCTCAACTCCCAAGCATAAACCGAAACGTAAACTTGAAAACCAAAATCTAAACCGGATCCCGAACACGATTTCCTAAACCTAAATCTTAACCTCTTCTCAATTCGCTAAACCTATAGCTTATAACCTAAACATAAACCTAAACCTAAACCTATAACCTATAACATAAACCTAAACCAAAAACCTAAATGTATTCTCAAATCCCTAAACCTAAACCTACACCTAATCCTAATCACAACTCCCTAACCTAAACCTCAACTTAAACTTCAAAACCCAAACCTAAACCCGATCTCAAACCCGAACCCGATTTCCGAAACCCAAACCTTAACCTATTCTCCATTCCCTAAACCTATAGCTTATAACCTAAACCTGAACCTAAACATAAACCTTAACCTAAACCTAAACATATAACATATAACCTAGACCTAAACATAAAACCTAAAACCTAAAACCTAAACATAAACCTAAAACCTAAATGTATTCTAAAATCCTTAAACCTAAACCTACACCAAATCCAAATCTCAACTCCCTAACCTAAACCTAAACCTAAACAAGAAAACCCAAACCTAAACCCGATACCGATCCCCAACCTGATTTTCAAAATCTAAACCGTAACCTATTCTCAATTCCCTAAACCAATAGCTTATAAGCAAAACCTAAGCCTAAACCTAAACCTAAACCTTAACCTAAACCTAAACCTAAACATAAACATAAACATATAACCTAAAACCTAAACCTAAACCTAAACCTAAACCTAAAACCTAAATGTATTCTCAAATCCCTAAATCTAAACCTACACCTAATCCTAATTTCAGCTCCCTAACCTAAACCTAAACCTAAACTTGAAAACCCAAACCTAAACCGGATACAGAACCTGAACTCGATTTCCAAAACCTAAACCTTAACCCATTCTCAATTCCCTAAACCTATAGCATACAACCTAAACCTAAACCTTAACCTAAACTTAAACCTAAACCTAAACCTATAGCCTAAACCTAAACCTAAACCTAAAACCTAAATGTAATCTCAAATCCCTAAACCTAAACCTACATCAAATCATAATCTCAACTCCCTAACCTAAACCTAAACCTAAACCTAAACTTGAAAACCAAAACCTAAACCTGATCCCAAACCCGAACCCGATTTCCTAAACCTAAAACTTAACCTATTCTTAATTCCCTAAACCTATAGCATATAACCTAAACCTAAACTTAAACCTAAACCTTAACCTAAACCTAAACCTTAACCTATACTTAAACCTAAACCTATAACGTATAACCTAAACCTATAACCTACAACCTAAACCTAAACCTAAAACCAAAATGTATTCACAAATCCCTAAACCTTAATCTACACCTAATCCTAATCTCAACTCCCTAACGTAAACCAAAACCTAAACATGAAAACCCAAACCTTAACCTGATACTGAACCCGATCCCGATTTCCTAAACTTAAAGCTTAACCTATTCTCAATTCCCTAAACCTATAGCTTATAACCTAAACCTAAACATAAACCTAAACCTTAACCTAATCCTAAACCTAAGCCAAAACCTATTACCTAAAACCTAAACCTAAACCTAAAACCTAAATGTATTCTCAAATCCCTAAACGTAAACCTACACCTAATCCTAATCTCAACTCCCTAACCTAAACCTAAACCAAAACTTGAAAACCCAAACTTAAACCTGATCCTGAACACGAACCCGATTTCCTAAACCTAAACCTTAACATATTCTTAAATCCCTAAACCTATAGCTTATAACCTAAACCTAAACCTAACCCTAAACCTTAACCTAAACCTAAAACCTAAATGTAATCTCAAATCCCTAAACGTAAACCTACACCTAATCCAAATCTCAACTCCCTAACCTAAACCTAAACCTAAACTTGAAAACCCAGACCTAAACCCGATCCCGAACCCAAACCCGATTTCCTAAACCTAAACCTTAACCTATTCTCAATTCCCTAAACCTATAGCTTATAACCTAACCTAAACCTAAGCCTAAACCTTAACCTATAACATAAAACCTAAATACATTCTCAAATCCCTAAACCTAAACCTAAACCTACAGCTAATCCTAATCTCAACTCCCTAGCATAAACCAAAACATAAACATGAAAACCCAAACCTAAACCCGATCCCGAACCCGAACCCGATTTCCTAAACCTAAACCTTAACCTATTCTCGATTCGCTAAACCTATAGCTTATAACCTAAACCTAAAGTTAAACCTAACCTATAACCTATAACATAAACCTAAACCTAAAACTGAAATGTATTCTCAAATCTCTAAACCTAAACCTACACATAATCCTAATCTCAACTCCCTAACCTAAACCTCAACATAAACTTGAAAACCCAAACCTAAACCCGATCTCAAACCCGAACCCGATTTCCTAAACCAAAACTTTAACCTATTCTCCATTTTCTAAACCAATAGCTTATAACCTACACCTGATCCTAAGCCCAAACATAAACCTAAACCTAAACCTAAACCTAAACCTATAACCTATAACCTAAACCAAAACCTAAAACCTATAACCTATAACCTAAACCTAAACTTATAACCTAAATGTAATCTAAAATCCTAAAACCAAAACCTACACCAAATCCTAATCTCAACTCCCTAACCTAAACCTAAACCTAAACATAAACATGAAAACCCAAACCTAAACCCGATACCGAACCCGAACCCAATTTCCAAAATCTAAACCTTAACCTATTCTCAATTCCTTAAACCTATAGCTTATAAGCTGAACCTAAACCTAAACCTAAACAGTAACCTGTACCTAAACCTAAACATAAACCTTTAAATTAAAACCTAAACCAAAAGCTAAAACCTAAATGTATTCTCAAATCACTAAACCTAAACCAACACCTAATCCTAATCTCAACTTCCTTACTTAAACCTAAACCTAAACTTGAAAACCCAAACCTAAACCCGATCCCTAACCCGAACCCGATTTCCTAAACCTAAACCTTAACCTATTCTCAATTCTCTAAACCTAACCTAAATCTTAACCTTAACCTAAAACTAAACCAAAACTATAACCTATAACCTAAACCTAAACCTAAAACATATAACCTATAACCTAAACCTCAACTTAAACCCAAAATGTATTCTCAAATCCCTAAACCTAAACCTACAGCTAATCCTAATCTCAGCTCCCTAACCTAAACCTAAACCTAAACTTGAAAACCCAAACCTAAACCGGATACCAAACCTAAACCCGATTTCGAAAACCTAAACGTTAACATATTCTCAATTCCCTAAACCTATAGCTTATAACCTAAACCTAAACCTAAACCTAAACTAAAACCTAAACCTAAACCTATAACCTAAACCTAAACATAACCTAAACCTAAATGTAATCTCAAATCCCTAAACCTAAGCCTACACCAAATCCTAATCTCAACTCCTAACCTAAACCTAAACCTAAAATTGAAAACCAAAACCTAAACCCGATCCCAAACCCGAACCCGATTTCCTAAACCTAAAACTTACCTATTCTCAATTCCGTAAACCTATAGCATATAACTAAACCTAAACCTAAACCTTAACCTAAACCTAAACCTAAAACATATAACCTATAACCTAAACTTATACCTAAAACCTATAACCTATAACCTAAACATATACCTAGAACCGAAATGTCTTCTCAAATCCCTAAACCTAAATCTACACCTAATCCTAATCTCAACGCCCTAACCTAAACCGAAACCTAAACATGAAAACCCAACCGAAACCCGATACCAAACCCGATTACCTAAACCTAAACCTTAACCTATTCTCAATTCCCTAGACCTATAGCTTATAACCAAAACCTAAACCTAAACCTAAACCTTAACCTAAACCTAAACCTAAACCTAAACCTAAACCTATAACCTAAAACCTAAACCTAAACCTAAAACTAAATGTATTCTCAAATCCCTAAACGTAAACCTACACCTAATCCTAATCTCAACTCCCTAACCTAAACTTCAAAACCCAAACCTTAACCCGATCCCGAAACCAAACCCGTTTTCCTAAACCTAAACCTTAACGTATTCTCAATTCCCTAAACCTATAGCTTATAACCTAAACCTAAACCTAAACATATAACCTTAACCTAAACTAAAACCTATGACCTAAAACCTTAACCTATAACCTATAACCTAAACTTATAACATATAACCTAACCTTAACCTAACCTAACCTAAACCTTTACCTAAAACCTAAAACCTAAACCTAAACCTAAAACCTAAATGTATTCTCAAATCCCTAAACCTAAACCTAAACCTAACCTAAACCTAACCTAAACCTAAAACTAAACTGAAAACCCAAACCTAAACCCGATCCCGAACCCGAACCCAATTTCCTAAACCTAAACCTAAACCTATTTTGAATTCCGTAAACCTATAGCTTATAACCTAAACCTAAACCTAACCAAAACCTTAACCTAAACCAAAACCTAAACCTAAACCTATGAGCTATAACCTAAACCTAAACCTAAAACCTAAATGTATTCTCAAATCCCTAAACCTAACCTACAGCTAATCCTAATCTCAGCTCCCTAACCTAAACCTAAACCTAAACTTGAAAACCCAAACCTAAACCGGATACCAAACCTAAACCCGATTTCGAAAACCTAAACGTTAACATATTCTCAATTCCCTAAACCTATAGCTTATAACCTAAACCTAAACCTAAACCTAAACTAAAACCTAAACCTAAACCTATAACCTAAAACCTAAACATAAACCTAAAACCTAAATGTAATCTCAAATCCCTAAACCTAAGCCTACACCAAATCCTAATCTCAACTCCTAACCTAAACCTAAACCTAAAATTGAAAACCAAAACCTAAACCCGATCCCAAACCCGAACCCGATTTCCTAAACCTAAAACTTAACCTATTCTCAATTCCGTAAACCTATAGCATATAAACTAAACCTAAACCTAAAACCTTAACCTAAACCTAAACCTAAACATATAACCTATAACCTAAACTTATACCTAAAACCTATAACCTATAACCTAAACATATACCTAGAACCGAAATGTCTTCTCAAATCCCTAAACCTAAATCTACACCTAATCCTAATCTCAACGCCCTAACCTAAACCGAAACCTAAACATGAAAACCCAAACCGAAACCCGATACCAAACCCGATTACCTAAACCTAAACCTTAACCTATTCTCAATTCCCTAGACCTATAGCTTATAACCAAAACCTAAACCTAAACCTAAACCTTAACCTAAACCTAAACCTAAACCTAAACATAACCTATAACCTAAAACCTAAACCTAAACCTAAAACTAAATGTATTCTCAAATCCCTAAACGTAAACCTACACCTAATCCTAATCTCAACTCCTAACCTAAACTTCAAAACCCAAACCTTAACCCGATCCCGAAACCAAACCCGTTTTCCTAAACCTAAACCTTAACGTATTCTCAATTCCCTAAACCTATAGCTTATAACCTAAACCTAAACCTAAAACATATAACCTTAACCTAAACTAAAACCTATGACCTAAAACCTTAACCTATAACCTATAACCTAAACTTATAACATATAACCTAACCTTAACCTAACCTAACCTAAACCTTTACCTAAAACCTAAAACCTAAACCTAAACCTAAAACCTAAATGTATTCTCAAATCCCTAAACCTAAACCTACACCTAATCCTAATCTAAACCTAAAACTAAACTTGAAAACCCAAACCTAAACCCGATCCCGAACCCGAACCCAATTTCCTAAACCTAAACCTAAACCTATTTTGAATTCCGTAAACCTATAGCTTATAACCTAAACCTAAACCTAACCAAAACCTTAACCTAAAAAAAAACCTAACCTAAACCTATGAGCTATAACCTAAACCTAAACCTAAAACCTAAATGTATTCTCAAATCCCTAAACCTAAACCTACACCTAATCCTAATCTCAACTCCTTAACTTAAACCTAAACCTAAACTTGAAAACCCAAACCTAAACACGATCCCGAACCCGAACCCGATTTCCATAACCGAAACCTTTACCTATTCTCAATTCCCTAAACCTATAGCTTATAACCTAAACCTAAACCTAAACCTAAACCTTAACCTAAACCTAAACTTAAACCTATAACCTATAACCTAAACATAAACCTAAAACCTAAATGTATTCTCAAATCCCTAAACCTAAACATACACCTAATCCTAATCTCAACTCCCTAACCTAAACCTAAACCTAAACTGGAAACCCAAACCTAAACTCAATTCCGAACCCAAACCCGATTTCCTAAACCTAAACCTTAACCTTTTCTTAATAACTTAAACCTATAGCTTATAACCTAAACCTAAACCTAAACCTAAACCTAAAACCTAAAACCTAAAACCTAAACCTAAACCTAAAACCTAAATGTATTCTCTAATCCCTAAACCTAAACCTACACCTAATCCTAATCTCAACTCCCTAACCTAAACCTAAACCTAAACCTGAAAACCCAGACCTAAACCTGATACCAAACCTGAACCCGATTTCCTAAACTTAAACCTTAACCTATTCTCAATTCCCTAAACCTAAAGCTTATAAGTTAAACCTAAACCTAAACCTAAACCTTAACATATAACATAAACCTAAACCTAAACCTAAACCTAAAACCTAAATGTATTCACAAATCCCTAAACCTAATCCTACACCTAATCCTAATCTCAACTCCCTAACCTAAACTTAAACCTAAACTTGAAAACTCAGACCTAAACCCGATCCCAAACCCGAACCCGATTTCATAAACCTAAACCTAACCTATTCTCAATTCCCTAAACCTTTAGCTTATAACCTAAACCTTAACCTAAACCAAAACCTAAACCTATAACCTTAACCTAAACTAAAAGCTATGACCTAAAACCATAACCTATAACCTATAACCTAAACTTATAACCTATAACCTAACCTATAACCTAACCTTAACCTAAACCTATAACCTATACCTAAACCTAAAACTTAAATGTATTCTCAAATCCCTAAACCTAAACCTACACCTAATCCTAATCTCAACTCCCTAACCTAAACCTAAACCTAAACCTAAACATGAAAGCCCAGACCTAAACCCGATCCCGAACCCGAACCCGATTTCCTAAACCTAAACCTTAACCTATTCTCAATTCCCTAAACCTATAGCTTATAACCTAAACCTAAACCTAAACCTTAACCTATAACCTAAACCTAAACCTAAAACCTAAATGTATTCTCAAATCTCTAAACCTAAACCTACACCTAATCCTAATCTCAACTCCCTAACCTAAAGTGAAACTTCAAAAGCCAAACCTAAACTGGATCCCAAACCCGAACCCGATTTCGTAAACCTAAACCTTAACCTATTCTCAATTCCCTAAACCTTAACCTATAACCTAACCTAAACCTAAATGTATAACCTGCACTTATAACCTAAACCTATAACCTTAACCTAAGCCTAAAACTTAAACCTAAACCTAAAACCGAAATGTATTCTCAAATCCTTAAACCTAAACCTACACCTAATCGTAATCTCAACTCCCTAACCTAAACTTAAACCTAAACTTGAAAATCCAAACCTAAACCTGATCCCGAACCCAAACCTGAACCTGATTTCCTAAATGTAAACCTTAACCTTAACCTATTCTCAATTCCCTAAAGCTATAACCTATATACTATAACCTATAACCTAAACCTAAACCTAAACCTTAACCTAAACTTATAACCTAAACTTAAGCCTTAACCTAAACCTAAACTAAAACCTATAACCTAAACCTTAACCAATAACCTATAACGTAAACTTACAACCTATTACCTAACCTTAACCTAAAACCTAAACCTAAACCTAAACCTATAACTTAAAACCTTAACCTAAACCTAAAACCTAAATGTATTCTCAAATCCCTAAACCTAGACCTACACCTAATCCTAATCTGTACTCCTAACCTAAACTTAAAAACCCAAACCTAAACCCGATCCCGAACCCGAACCTGATTTCCTAAACCTAAACCTTAACCTATTCTCAATTCCCTAAACCTTAACCTATAACCTAACCTAACTTGCACTTATAACCTAAACCTAAGCCTATAACCTAAACCTAAACCTAAAATCGAAATGTATTCTCAAATCCTTAATCCTAAACCAACACCTTATCCTAATCTCAACTCACTAACCTAAACTTAAACCTAAGCTTGAAAACCCAAACCTAAACCCGAGCCCGGTTTCATAAACCTAAACCTTAACCTTAACCTAATCTCAATTCACTAAAGCTATAACCTATATACTATAACCTATAACTTGAACCTAAACCTTAACCTAAACCTAAATCTATAACCTAAACCTAAACCTTAACCTAAACCTAAACTAAAACCTATAACCTAAACCTTAACCTACAACCTATAACCTAAACTTATAACCTATTACCTGACCTTAACCTAAACCTAAAACCTAAACCTAAACCTAAATCTATAACCTAAAACCTAAACCAAAACCTAAAACCTAAATATATTCTCAAATCCCTAAACCTAGACCTACACATAATCCTAATCTCAACTCCCTAACCTAAACTTGAAAACCCAAACCTAAACCCGATCCCAATTGCTGTAATAATGTAGCCCAATCACATGACAACAAACAAGAATGTATCCCTTTTAACACATACCCCTTTTTACAAAGCTTTAATTTTTGTTGTTGTTTCTATTAACTTGAATTGAAACACTTTTTTGCATTATTTGCTTGCATTAGTTTTATTTTAATGATCAGTTTTATTTTAAAAAAGTGCCCACTTTTTTGGAAGAAGTTTCTGCAATTCTTCATGATTCTGAATTATAATGTTTTATTGGTTGAATATTTTTTTATTAGATGAAAGACGCAAAAAGAAAATTGTTATTGATTTTTTTCCTTTTTTTATTTATGATGTTAAATTTATATGTATTTATGCATGGATGAATGTAATGTGGATAAGATTGTTTGTGTTTGGATGGATGTAATTTATGTTTGGATGAATGCAGTTTATGTTTGGATGGATTTACGTAGTTTGGGTTTAGATGGATGTGAATGTGAATATGATGAAATGTATTATATAACAAGTGTATATCAGGAAAAATACGATGAAATATATTGTAACAGGTGTATATTGACCGTCTCAAATTTGAAAATGTCCTTTTTAAGAGACAGTTGATAGCAGTCCTTTTTAAGGACGGTCCATGACCGTTCTTTGAAGGCTCATAAGAGATGGTTCATATCAGTCCTTTTTAAGGACGGTCCATGACCGTCCTTTAAAGGCTCATAAGAGACGGTCCATAGCAGTCCTTTTTAAGAACGGTCCATGACCGTCCTTTTAAAAGACAATCCATGGCCGTCCTTTAAAGGCTCATAAGAGACGGTCCATGACAGTCCTTTTTAAGGACGGTCCATGACCATCCTTTTAAAGGACAGTCCATGGCCATCCTTTGAAGGCTCATAAGAGATGGTCCATGACCGTCCTTTTTTCGTCAATAGGAATGATGGTTTTCAAGCGTCCTTTAAGTAATACGACATGTTAAAATTTGACGGCCCATGCGACGTAGTGGTTAAGGCCCGCCTTGATGAAATCGCAGCCCATTATGATGTAATTCTGGCCCATAGATGCGGCCCATTGTGATGTGCATTAGGCCATGTGATGCGGCCCATTGTAATGAGCATTAGACCCATATGATGGGGCCTGATGTGATGTATATGAGGCCCATATGGCGAAGCCCGATGTGGTGTATATATGGCTCTTGTATGAGGCCCAAGTGATGCATATTAGGCCCTTGTAAGAGGCCATGGGCCCACTATATGTTTAGCTTTATATATACCACTACTTTGGAGCAATATTGGTTAAATGGCCACATTGATGGGCAATGATGGTTTAACATCCACATTGTGACCTTCCATTAGGCCTTGTTAGGCCCATTCTTACCATTCTCTAGTGGGTTAATCCAAACGATTAGGCCTCATTGATATTGCTTGATTCATCATCGGACGTCCATCCATGGACCCCGCCTTGCGTGGAGGCCGATTCCGTTTGTGGAGGTTAATTCTGTTTGGTCGAGGCCAATTCCGTTTATCGAGGCCGATTCCTTTTGGTCGAAGCTGATTCCGTTTGATGAGGTCGATTCCGTTTGGTCGAGGCCAATTTCATTTGGTCGAGGCCGATTCTGTTTGTCGAGGCCGATTCCGATTATCGAAGCCGATTTAATTTGGTCGAGGCTGATTCTATTTGGTCAAGGCCGATTCCATTTAGTTGAGGTCAATTTTGTTTAATGAGGTCGAGTCCGATTAACAAGGTCGATTCCGTTAGTCAAGGCCAATTGTCGTGGCCGATTCCGACTGTCGATTCCGATTGTCGAGGCCGAGTCCAATTGACGAGGCCGATTCCATTAGTTGAGGCTGATTGACGAGGCTGATTCCATATGTCGAGGCCGATTGTTGAGGCCAATTCCGATTGTCAAGGCCGAGTCTGATTGTCGAGGTCGATTCCTTTAGTCGAGGCCGATTGTCAAGGCCGATTCTGATTGTCGATTCCGATCGTTGATTTCGATTGTCGAGGCTGAGTCTGATTGACAAGGCCAATTCCGTATGTCGAGGCTGATTGTCGAGGCCAATTTCGATTGTCGATTCCAAGTATCGAGGCTGATTCTGATTGTCGAGGCCGATTTCAAGTATCGAGGTTGATTCTGAGTATCGTGGCCGATTCTGATTATCGAGACCGATTCCGATTGTTGAGGCCGATTCCTATAGTTGTGGCCGATTCCGATAGTTGTGGTCGATCCCGATAGTTGTGCCCGATTCCGATTGTCGAGGCTGATTGTTGAGGCCGATTCCGAGTATCGAGTCCGATTCCGATTGTCGAGGCCGATTCTGAGTATGTGATAGCATAACATCATGATACATGCCCATACGCATCATCTTCATGTTTGATTATGAGATACGGTTACCCATTCCATATGGCAGGTTGTTCATAGGGCTACATGATAGGCAGAGTTACCCCACATGAGCGCACGGTATGCGCAGGATTTATGCATGATTGAATTGTGTGACTCATGCATCTCGCATTGTGTGTTGTAATTACTATACGCCCTAGCGACATGCATATCGTGGATGGCCAGATAGGACACCGAAAATCTGTTTTACATGGGGTGCTATAGATATCCCTGGGTGAAAGTCCCTAAACCCTCTTGGTTCCAGAGGTTGCTCCAATGTCTAGACCGAGTGGATGCATAAGCACATGAGGACCATATACCATTAGGGTGCGTCTCCCACTGTGTCGTGGTCGGTTGGAAGGGGGTGCCGCCTTACCTGCCCGAGAAGATGGGGCAAAGCTAGGCTGTGTTTGACCAGCTCGAGGAATGGGTCCGCTATCGACGAGCTGGGCCCAATTTTGGCAGGCGGATAGTGAGGTCTCTTTCACTCACTTTGTTGCGCACGATGGGGCGGCAATCTGGTTTGGAGTGTAATAAACCCCGATGATTTTCCAAAGAGAAACCGTACTGATATGTGGACTTATTGAGCAGGAGTTGCATACTCATTCATTCATTCATTCACTATCCACTCGGGCTGATGGTGCGTAAATATTTGTTACGTGTACCTTCGCAATAACCAGGATTTCGGTTAAGGCGCGCGACTAACGTGAGATCAAGAGTTTACCACATTGAGTTAGACTATCCAAATTTAGGTATGGGACTGGTTTGGATAGAAGTCCCTTATGATGGACCCCATAGCCTACGATACTATGTACTATTATCCCGACTCCACACTCTAGCATGGTCATTGCATTTGCATCGCATATCGCATTACATCAGCAACATATGACATTTTGGGTTACTATGTTTCTGCATTTATACGGCCTAAATACGACTAACGGTATTCGTGGACTCATCAAGATTTGTATATTGCATTGCATCATCAGCATCTAATATTTGGTTTACTGTCTCTGCATTGCATAGCTGATCTACATTGCTTCATCAATATATGATATTGTTTTTATTATATTTCTGCATCACATAGCCTAAATAAGGCTGATGGTATTTATGGGCCTATCAGTATGTTTTCGCATTACTCTGGTATCGTATGATTTATGAACTTGCCAGTATTTCTGATATTTTATGTTTTATGAGCTTGTCAGTATTTTCGCTTACTCTAATTTCTCTGATATTGCTTACTTAGCACTTACTTTGTGCACACACTTTCACCATCCACTAAGCTTTCTATAAGCATATGAGTGATAGATGCGTACAGGTGGCGTTAGGTTGCAAAAACGTTGAGCATGTAGCGTGCAGCGGTCTTCTTAAGCTTTGATTTTGACATATGTATTTTCCTTTCAACATTGTATTCAAATGTTTATATTAGTGGATATGTGATGATGATGTTGCCTTTGTGATTTAGGTAAACTTGTGGTTATGCTTCTTACGAGATAAATGTACGTTGGAAAATCCTCCTTGTAAGATCCCAGGATTGGAATCTGGCATATGAGTACTGGGAGCCGAGAATGGGGTACTACGGAGGCTGTCGACACCAGATTTGGCGATCGAGATTCCTTTGAGTCCGATCTCCGGGTTTGGGGCGTGACAAGAAGTAATGGGAGGAGAAAGAGAGGAGGATCGAGGAGATGCGGGTAGAGCATGAGTGACGGAAGCAGGAGATGTTTCAAGCTCTCGCTACATGCTTTGCCATCGATGCCCCACCACCTCCGCCTTCATCTTCGTGATTTATTATTATTATTATTTTTATTTTATGTTTGGATATAGTTTGTGTTTGGATGGATGTGGATGTGAATATGATGAAAATGTATTGTAACAGGTGTATTTACAAGTGTATATCAGGAACTTTTTCCTAAATTTTGAAGAAAAAAAAACAAAGAGACTATTACTGACAAAATATTTCGTTGGTAATAGTAAGTCGAAAACTTATACCGATGAAACATTTCGTAGGTAGAAATTAATACAAATATTTATACCAACGATCTATATATGACATATATCGATGACATAATCCGTCGGTAATAGCAGTCTTATGCCGACAAACATATTTAGTAGGTAATAGTTTATACTAACGAAATATTTCCTAGGTAAAAGTTTATACCGACGAATATATTTCGTCGGTAATAGTTTATACTCACGAAATATTTCGTAGGTAATAGTTTACACCAATGAATTATTTCGTAGGTAAAAATTGATCTAAATATGAGATATACCGATGAAAGAATTCGTCGGTAATAGCTGGCTTATGCCGACGAACATACTCGTTGGTATTATTAATCCACAGTTTTACCGACGAAATACGTCGTCGGTATAAGTTGTGTTTACTGAAGAAATATATTGTTTTTTCCTATTAAAAGTAACATGTTTGGTTGATAAATTTTTTTTTTTTGTCGGTATTTGTTTTACCATTGCTGACGAAGTAATATTTCGTCGGGAAAAGCCTTTAGCCACAGTCTTATCGCGACGATCTTTCCGACGACATATTTCGTCGGTAATAATCATTACCAACGAAAAAAGATGAAATACCGACGGATTATGTCGTCGGTAAAAGAACAATTTCCTGTAGTGAAATATCAGCTTGATTTGAGACTTTTGTGGCCCAAGAAGTTTTGGGGGGTAGGCATCCACTTCCATTTGCTTCATGTAATGTTGCCCAGTTGAGCCTTAGATCTATCTAGTTTTTAGCCTCATGCCCTCGAAAGTATAGAAAATGGATGGGCGGTGTGAATTTAATACATACATCACGATAGGCCATAGAAGTTCCATATGTCAACACTTGGTTTTCTTCTCTCTATCAGGCAATGGAAGTTAAAATTTATGTGGGCCTCGTGATGATATATTTCCTAGATGCACACCTTTTAACCATTCTTTTCAAATCATTCTTGATATGAGGGTAAAAAAACCAAAGAAAATACAAAGCTCACGAGGACCACACCACAAGAAATAGTTGGAATGGATGTTACGGTTGAAAAGTTCTTAGAGCTATAAAAGGCTCCGATCAAGCTGATATTTGTGTTTTACGGTCATCCAGGTATGAGTGACCTTAAGAAGGTTAGATGGAAAATAACCCTCATAGTTGGCCCAGGAAAGTTTTAATGGTAATTTGTTCAATGCCCATTGCTTTATGTGGTGTCGTCCACTCAAGCATTGGATGTATCTTATTTTTAGGCTGAGGATCTAAAATTATCATGGTGGGCTTTGGAAAAGCTCCAAACATTAAAAGTCGTATTGTGTAGCACGCAATCTATACCGTCGAAATTCCTCTCCAGGCCTGTTTTGTAAGCTAGAGTCATTAAGAAATAACGTTGACCAATGAGAAGCGCCGGCACTGGAATTTTCTGTACAGCTACAATGAAGGTTCTCACCTGTTGGACGGAGTAAATTAACACACGTAGAATATTAGGATCCCCTCGAGTGTTTTAAACGGCTGTGTGAAACTGGTTGCAGACAACTCCGGACCACATATCTCGGGGCCTGCATAACCAGAAAGGCTCTTGCATCAATACATGCATGCACATGGCGGTAGTACTATAAAATGGCGCAACATGCATGGAATTTGTCACGAGTATAAAAATGTGCCATTAAAACTATCTTCTTTCGTATCTTTTAGATGGCTTTCTCTTAACTTTTCTGCAATGAATGCTAGACATAATACACGAATGTAAGCATGCATGTACATTTATCTATATTTATACCTGTGTTCTACAATTAAAAAAGTAAAATAATATATTAGATTTTAAAATTATTTTTGAACTTCGTGCTCAGATGGGACAAAAATTTCTGAGCAATTAGTTTTCTTGGTTTGCTAATCTTGATATTATTATAGGAAAAAAAAAGGGTATTTTTTTTCTTAAGCCCATCATGTTCTTCACAATGTACGGTTGAGAATTTTCCACCTCTCCAAGAAAGAAGAGCACAGCGAATATTTGATCCGCATCCCTCAAATACAATTAACAAATTAGAATACTCTATTATAACACATGTTATAGAGAGCAGATCCAATTTTTGAGTTTTGTGTGGGATTTCTTGTTTGACTGTTTTAACAAGAAAACAAATGTAATGCCCCGAATTTCGACCGTTGAGCAAAGCTCTACTCCTAAAATCCAGTACATCATTTATGCAACATGGATAATGATGTTCAAATTTCATCCATATTAATGAGTTAAACATGAGTGAGATTATACTAAAACAGCATATCATACTTCGAATATAATTAAATTAAGCAAGTGAAAGTCTGAAACATATACATATTTAAGTGTGTAAGTGTTTTACAACTTCAAAAGTACGAGTATATAACCAGGTTGAATATATACATGTATTATTTCAAAATATACAAAATGTGGAAATGTAAGACGTTCAACTAAGCCAATATCCTTGTGTTCCCGTCGAATCAGCACGAGGTCTACATAGAACCGCTTGAGAGCTGGAAATAGGAGAACTCTTCCTCCTCGTCCATGAAGTCCAACTCCGTAGCATAGACTTCCTCATCACCTGCATCTAAACCAGAGTCTAGTTAGTGTTTTAAAACACCGTCCCAGGGTGGGAGTGAGTGATCAAATCAGTGGTACTATAAGGCAAAGGTTAACATGTTATCAAGTCAATTAAACAGTAATGATAAAGCAACGTAACAATCACTTCCTAATTACTCTTGTTAATGCAGGAATGAAGTACAAGTTATGATGTATGCTCTCGCATAAAGCTCTCTCACAAGCGACTCCGACAACCAATTTCGCATATGTCAACACTCACTAAAGTGCACCTTCCTCGCCAAAAGCACATCCTAACTAATGCAATGCGATGCTTGGCCGTGTTAGCCGAGTACTTAATTAAGTTTATTCATACAGCAGGTTCGGGAAGCTAAGGTACCTCCCTTTATATCATTAACCAAAGCCGAAGGATCCATCTAGGGTCGTCAATCCTAGTTAATCACACACGATAGGCAAGTTGTAGGGCATCGCTCCTAATGAAAATCAGTCGATAAACAAATTCAAAGTTTATACCCACGGTCACTACGGGGAGGCTCGTCACCTCAGTGTAGGCCGATAGCTCAACATGGTGTCGGATACCACCATGCCCGACTCACGAGTTTGGGTTACTCACTGGTCACTACGGGGATACTCGTCACCCTAGCGTTAGCCGACAGCTCGACCACGGTATCCCATACCACCATGCCCAGCTCATGAGTCTTGGAGGATCGTGGTACCATGGTTAAAACGAGTTTTTTCATTGGTAAGTGGTACCTTAGATTCAAGCAATTATGTCTATACATGGTAAACACACAATATGCCAATCGGTTGGTTTGACAACTTTGATTAGTACGAGAACACGCTGACTTAATCGACATGGAGCGCATAAGCACCCCTTATGGCCTAACCACTGTCGACAATCGTTGTGCGACCTGAATTCGTTGAGTTACCCAATGTGGCGAGACTAATTCGACCACCCGAACAAGGACTGTTACCAATTGCCTGATTGCGTTGTACCCCCATTCTTACTTAGATGCAGCAAATAAATACATGTGGTAATCATCTTAGCATTTGATAAATAATCTAAGTAAATTCCTCATTTGAGCATGTTATCAAACACATTGAACATGTTACCAAACACTTGCATTTTATCCATAAATTATGTAGCGGCAAATATGATTACATGAAAGAAACTATACATATGAATAAAATAATTGAGAATCCTATCTTAATACTCATAATAAATATAAATCATCAACAACTTCTCATTCAGACCATTCATCAAACACTTAGGCTACACTTCACCAAAAACATAGACTAGGTTAGTTATACCATATATTTTCGCAATTCCTTACACAAGGAAGTCAACATACATGTGACAATGATGAATCCTAGATTAGTAGTCATGGCAAGCACAAATCATATTTACATGTTCATTCAAACATTTCAACAAACACATGAGATGCATATTTTGTTCAACATAGTTCACACATGTGTATTATATCGAAAGCAGCATATCTAAGACAATATGGCAGCAATCAAGTCAGACATAAATCATTAGTTGACATTGAAAGCATTGAAAACCATAACCTAAATGTTTATAGTCCGCACCTTTCGTCGGAATACTCGATTCGGACTCGGTTCGAATTCTACGTTCCTGAAAACAAAACGTTGACCACCTAAATAATGTAAATGGTTAGCTAGATTGACAAACAATCAGTCCGTACCTCTATAACAAGATTAGGGTTAGGTTTTCTTATCCAAATCTTAGCCGAAAAAGGTCGTGTAGCATAACGGGAAAGTGATTCAGTGCGTGGAGTAGTGGGAGAGAATCACGACAACGATCTCCCAAGGTTTCTCTCCTCTCCTCACTCTTTTCTCTTCTTTTCTCTCTTCCCTCTCCTAGGGTTTGGAGAAATTCGTATGAGAGAGAGGTGGGGTGGTATAAGGGTTATATGTAGGCCCAGAAGTGATGTAAATGGCCCCAAGGCCCTGGTATACTTAGGTTATATCCAAAGGGCGACTGTTTTTGACAAATAGGGACATAGGGAGGCCCACAACTCACATACATCATAGGGTAAGTCCCCTGATGATGGATCTATGCCAGGATATGATTTCGATGCGATCAAACAAGCCGATCGACCGTGGAGGATCCGTGTCAGATCAACAGTCGAACTTGCTCGATCGGAGGCATAAGTATCTAGATATGTGTAGGAAAATCCTTTTCCCATGGGTGAAGTTTAGTCAGAAACTGACGGTTCCGTGAAATCTATTTCAGTAGAGCGTATGATGTCGATGGCCCGAGGTAGAGCACTCGATGGGCTAGGGTGGCCCCCATTTCGCTTTACCAACCCCAGGGAAACTCCGAATACAGGCCATCATCATTTGTACAGAGAATTACTGCTCGGGTCCCATACTGATGGTTCTCCTTCGCATCACCAGCATGTATTTTACCTAATTCTTCAAGTCTCCTCCCAAGCTATAAGAAGAAAGAAGATCCTTAAGGGTAGGGAATCTGGTTTGTCGAAGATCATACGTCCAAAATCCTCAATTTCGCGTGTGAGCGAATGACCTAATTCACTTAAGTTTCATCACCTTTATAAAGATATTCGCGTTTCTCACACACTTCGCTCAGGGCTCGAGTTGTGCATTTCTGGGCACTATCTAGGTTCGATTCCCGCGATGGTCATCAAGCCCAGCAGGACGGACATAATCCTATAGTTTCACGGCCATTGGATTCTCTATGTGCGGTCTAGGTCTGATATGGAATTTCAATGTGCTCCCGAGAGCGACAGGCTCTTGAATTTTTCCTGGGTCTTTATCTAGCGTTGAGTCAGTGGTATTAAGGGTTCTAAGTCTTCTCATTTGTGGAAATGGTGGCCCAAGCTTAATCCACCGATTATTTAGTTTAGCACTTAACCAATTTTCGCCTGAATTATGACAAGATGCGGTCCTTACGTATTTCTGCCTGATGTGGTACTCGGGTCTTTGTACAAACTTTTCCGAGACGTTACTAACCTACCCCCCTGAAAGAAAATTTTCATCCCCGAAGTTAGTACCTTTTCGTACTCCTCAAGGATCCGAGGGTAGTTCTTAGGGACTTCGGCTTCTGTTTTCTAAGTAGCCTCTTCCTGTGTGTGTGTGTTCATAATACTTTTCACGAGTGGGATAACCTTGTTGCTAGCACTTGTTCCTTTCTATCTAAAAGACGTGTTGGTCGCAATACATAGGTAGCATCTTCACTTAGCTGCACTTGCTCCCATTTGATAATATGGGTAGGGTTAGGAACATATTTCTTCAGCATCGATACGTGAAACACGTTGTGCACGCTTGCAAGCGGTGTGGGCAAGGCGAGACTGTTTACTACCACACCCACTCGTCTAAAATCTGGAACGGGCCAATGAATCTCGGCGTGAGTTTCCCTTTCTTGTCAAAACGAAGTACTCCTTTCATTGGAAAAACTTTAAGGAATACGTGGTCCCCAACTTCAAATTCCAACTACCTACATTTCGTATCTATGTAGCTCTTCTGTCTACTCTGGGCTGTAAGGAGTCGACGCCTGATAATGTCGATCTTCTCTAAGGTCACCTGAACCAGATATGGGCCAACCAAGCTCTTCTCGCCAACTTCTACCCAACAATGTGAGGCTCGACATGGGCGCCCATACAAGGCTTCGTATGGAGCCATGTCAATGCTTGCTTGGAAGCTGTTGTTATAAGCAAAATCGGCATAAGGGAGATAGTCATCCCAACTGTCCTTGAAGTCAAGCACACACACTCGTAACATGTCCTCAAGTATTTGATTTACTCGTTCCATCTGCCCATTGGTCTGTGGGTGGAACGCGGTACTGAAATTCAGTTTCACTCCCATTATTTCTTTTATTCGAGTCCAGAAAATAGACGTGAATCACGTGTCTCGGTCCGACACAATCTTTATAGGAACCCCATGCAATCGTACTATCTCCTTGATGTACAACTTGGCTAGATCATCTGCTGAATTAGAAACTCTAATCGAGAGGAAATGAGCTGATTTTGTCAATCGGTCCACAATCACCCAAATGGAGTCATGCCCCTTCCTCGTCTTTGGTAACCCGGAAATGAAATCCATAGATATGAAATCTCACTTCCACTCTGTTGTGGTCATGGGCTGAAGTAAACCAAGGGGTCGGTGATACTCGGCCTTGACCTGCTGGCACGTAAGACAATGGGACACGAAGTCTGCTATTTGGGCCTTTATGTTGTCCCACCAGTACGAACGCTTCACATCTCGATACATTTTTGTACTACCTGGATGCATTGCTAACTTTGAATTGTGGGCGGCCTCTAGAACTTCTCTCCTCAAGTCATGGAGGTTCGGGACGCATAGGCGGCCACGATATCTCAAACCTCCATCCAAGCCAATCCTCCACTTGGATTCTTCACTGTCACTTGCATGTTCTCTCATCTTCACTAGTAGTTCATCTTCTTTCTGAGCTGCAATGATTCGGTCATCGATAAGTGGCTGCACGTGAAAGTGTGTGACGCTCTCGAATAGCTCCTCCATTGTCAGCTTCTGTTCGAAATCTCGTAAGAATTCCACCATATTCCACTCTTCTATCATCAGTGGGGCGGTAAATTTTATAGTTTTCTTGCAGCTCAACGCATTGGCCACAAGGTTGGCCTTGCCAGGATGGTAGGAGACCTCAAACTTGAAGTCTTTCAAGGTCTCCATCCAACGTCGTTGCCTCATATTCAGGTCTCTCTGCGTAAAGATGTACTTAAGGCTCTTGTGGTCGAAAAAGAGCTCGAACTCCTCCCCATAGAGGTAATGTCTCTAGAACTTTAACGCGAAAATGACTGTCGCCAACTCCAAGTCGTGAGTGGGGTAATTCTCTTCATGTTTCCTCAACTGTCGTGATGCATAGGCGATCACCCTATCCTTCTGCATAAGCACACAACCTAAACTGACCCAAGAGGCGTCGGTGTATATAGTATATTTGACCCCTTGCTCTGGCAGTACAAGCACAAGTGCGAATGTCAGGTTGTCCTTTAATTCCTGAAAGGCTGCTTCTGCTTTCTCGTTCCAAGCAAACTTGAGATCTTTCCGAGTGAGTTGAGACAACGGTCGGGCTATTTTGGAGAAGTCCTTAATAAATTGGCAAGTCCCAGGAAACTCCTCTCTATCTATAACTGAGCCGAGTTGCTCTTAGTCTTGTATCGCGGTCACCTTGGCAAGGTCCACGGCAATTCCTTCCTTAGAAACCACGTGTCCCATGAACTTGAATTTTTCCTTCCAGAAGTCTCCTTTTCGATATTGTGCAAATAATTGATTCTGTCTGAGAGTATTAAAGACTGCTCACAGGTGTTCTTCGTGATCCTTCCGACTCTTGGAGTATATCAAAATGTCATCTATAAATACGATGACGAATCGGTACAGATACGGCCGAAATACTCGGTTCATGAGATCTATGAATATGGCCGGTGAATTGGTGAGGAATTCATGAAGCAGATTAATCATTTGTTAGATTCAAATTTTATACGGCCGAGTGTATCTCCTTGGGGAGAACTTGTATTGTTTGTGAAAAGAAGGATGTATCGCTGCGATTGTGTATAGATTATCGTAGGTTAAACCACATCACAGTGAAGAACAAGTATCCTCTGCCCAGGATAGATGACATGTTTGACCAGTTGAAGGGGGCGCGGTATTTCTCTAAAATAGACTTACAGTCCGGGTATTATCAGTTGCCCGTCAGGAATGAAGACATCCAAACGGCATCATGAGGAATTCGTAGTGCCCAAAGCTGATCCTGAAAGCTATTTTTTAGATGTCTTCATTCCTGACGCGCAACTGATGATACCCGGAATGTAAGTCTATTTTAGAGAAATACCGCGGCCCCTTCAACTGGTCAAACATGTCATCTATCCTGGGTAGAGGATACTTGTTCTTCACTGTGACGTGGTTTAACCTACGATAATCTATACACAATCGCAGCGATACATCCTTCTTTTCACAAACAATACGAGTTCTCCCCAAGGAGATACACTCAGCCGTATAAAACTTGAATCTAACAAATGATTAATCTGCTTCATCAATTCCTCCATTTCACATGGAGGCATGCAATACGTTGGTAAGGAGATAGGTGTTGTACTTGGCACAAGGTCGATGGTAAAGTTGATCTCGCGCTGAGGAGGTAGTTTAGGGATTGTTCTGAACATGTCTGTGAAATCTTAGAC
Organism: Magnolia officinalis; assembly: GCA_021015155.1. Taxonomy (NCBI): domain Eukaryota; kingdom Viridiplantae; phylum Streptophyta; class Magnoliopsida; order Magnoliales; family Magnoliaceae; genus Magnolia; species Magnolia officinalis. The sequence goes on along the minus strand of JAJHSJ010000016.1, from coordinate 36,456,988 downwards.
TACTGACGTGTCCACAAGTAACGAACCATCTTAATTTTTCAACAGGGAAGCATAACAACTAATGCGGTAGGGCCAACTGACCTGAACTGGGAAAGTGAAGGTCGTGTTTTCGAGCCCATGGGTTGTCACCAATCTAGTTTCACAGTCGATCTCTGCCTTCATTTCAGTGAGCCAATCCATGTCAAGGATGACGTCAAAATGATATATCGTGGTGACGATCAGGTCAATGCACACCACCCTGCTTCTTAAGTCTATCGGGCAATTCTTACAAAGCTTAGTGGCATCTATAAAAGTTCCTATGCTGCGATGACTCTCACCCCAACCATAGGGATAGTGTTTAGCCTTAATCGCTTGAGTGCAGAGTATACTATCATTGAAATAGTGAACCCGATGTCCACCAACAGAAATATTGTTGTACCTTGGATGTGGGTAGTGACTTTAAAAGCTAACAGTACTGCAGCCGCTGATTCAGATGCTTCAGCTGCGAGTGCATGTACTCGAGCTTCCTGTGGACGATTAGGTTGTGATGTCATAGGTCGTTTAGGCGGCCTATTTCAAGATGCGGGAGGTCAGTTGAATGGTTGTGTCGGTGGTACAGATCGTAGAGGTGGAGCTGAAATAGCGTGCGGTGGCTGGCGATTGATCCTTAAGGTCTCGATCTAAGAGAGTCCTTGTTTTAATTTATGTCCAAGGTAGGGGTTAATAAATATCTTAATATGCCTATGGTTAAAGATCATCCTAAAATGGTTTCTAATAGTATAAAATTTTATATGTGTATCACCATTTCGATCTTGTGACAAGTGGGTTATGAGCAGACTGTACTTTGGCTTCATTAACTTCAAGAGGGAAGGAAGAATCGAGAATTCTAAAATATTTCATAGGTTTGGAATGTTAGCAACATAAGGCCGCATAAAAGGAAAAAGGAGGGACATCTCTCCTTGAACCAGTATGAATCTTGAATTCACAAGAGAATAAAAAAAAAAACTTATAATATTTTACTGTGGTCCGCCTCTAACATGAGCTTATAGAGTATTAAACTATGAAACTCAATCCTACTCAAGGGTCCTAATTTAATTACACGAAAACAACTTAAATAAAAATATGTGTGTGTGTGTGTGTGTGTATAATCAAATTTAATCACATGATGGTTCCTAGTATGATTATAAATAATTTCTAAATAGACACCAAATACTAAACTTCAATATGAAAAGATACGACTAGTTTATTGGCAATTCGAAGTTGTAGAAATTTTTGGTTTCGACCCTTCTATTATTTATAACATATTTGTCACCTTTAGTAACCATATTATTTTTATAATTTTTATAGTAATCAATTTTTAAGCTTACTTTTATTTCACAAAATTTCATTTCATTCAAAGTTCCATAAAAATTATAAAAATTCGGGGAGTACTAGTTGTCCAAGACCAACGATTTTCTATATGATTCCATAATGTCTTTATTCCGTACAACATTTCCTATATTTTTAGTAAGTGAAATACGTTTAAACTTTTTGTGGTGGTTTATCATTAAGTTTGAAGTTATCCCACAAAATTTTAGTTTATTTGGAGTTGGAAAAAAATTATTAAAATTCTAGAAGTAATAGCTGTCCAAAACTAACAATTTTTGGATAGTTGTCAAAGCGTCCTATATTTAATTATATTAAAATTTTTATTTTATTTTTTAATTATTTTTATATGAAACAAGACTTATCAAAATTCAATCTGGCTTTTTAATCACCTAAATCAGAGTTAAGTTGGTTAAAAAACAGAGAAAATAGCAGAAAATCCAGCAGGCTGGGGTTGCTGGCAGCGCGCCGCCGACTGGGTGGTGGCGCCGCCCCCTTCTGGTGCCGACGGCGGTGCGCCGCCAATTTGGCAGTGCTGCCGCGGTCCTCTGGTGGTTTCGCCACTCAATTTTTGAAATCGTGTATCTTTCAATCTAGAATGAGTTACGCGATGTGCCATATATAAATTTTGGGTAGGAGAAGATGATCTATCCAAATAACATAGTTATTTTATAAAATTCTATGAGTTTAATGGTCAAAAGTTCATTTTATTTATATTTTTACTATTTATAGTAAATTTTACTTTAATTATAGTTCTTCATCCTTTGAGCTTTAGGATTTGTGTCTAATATGAAAGTACCTAGAAAGATTTGAAGAATAAAGTGGTAGAAGGTGAGATTTTTGAAAGAGATTGGTTGGAAAGGGATGGAAATGGGTGAGAATGAGGGTGTTTCATCGCGTGTTCTGGATCCATTTTTTATCCAGAAATCCATCAACTAACGACCTAGATCACCAAAGTTATTCAGGAGCTTCTTTACTTAGTCAGGACTAAATTTGGCAAAGATTTATACTTAGTTTGAACTACAAAGTTCAACGTTTAGGCCATCTTGGCCTTATTAGCTATTTGCGCCAAGTCCCACTGTACTACGATCGAGTCGACCTGAAGTCAACTTGATTTGTTATCTTTAGTCAGAGGTGACTTAGGTCATTGCACATGATCTGAGTTCCCCAGTTATAAACCTTCGACTAAACTACAATGTTTGGTCTCGCCTGTCGGTAAAACTTTGGGATCCTAATGTGGTCTCCAGATTCCATCACCCCCTTCCCAAGTTAGAGTGCATCAGAGTGCATTGTGTTACCTATAACCCAAGTCCAGTTTAATCCAAATCATGTTTTGATACAAACTCATAACGCCCCGAATTTCGAGGGTCGAGCAAAGCTCTACTCCCAAGATCCAGTACATCACTTATGCAACATGGATAATGATGTTCAGATTTCGTCCATATTAATGAGTTAAACATGAGTGGGATTATAGTTAAACAACATATCGTACTCCAGATATAATTAAATTAAGTAAGCGGAAGTCTGAAGCATATACATATTTAAGTGTGCAAGTGTTTCACAACCTTCAGAGTATGAGTATATAACCAAGCTGAATATATACATGTATTGTTTCAAAATATACAAAATGTGGAAACGTAAGATGTTCAACTAAGCCAATATCCCTGTGTTCCTGTCGAATCAGCTTGAGGTCTACATAGACTCACTTGAGAGCTGGAAATAGGAGAACTCTTCCTCCTCATCCATGAAGTCCAACTCCGTAGCATAGACTTCCTCATCACTTGCATTTAAACCAGAGTCTGGTTGGTGTTTTAAAACACCGTCCCAAGGTGAGAGTGAGTGATCAACTCAGTGGTACTATAAGGCAAAGGTTAACATGTTATCAAGTCAATCAAGCAGTAATGATAAAGCAACATAACAATCACTTCCTAACTACTCATGTTAATGCAGGAATGGAGGGCAAGTAATGATGTATGACCTCGCACAAAGCTCCCTCACAAGCGACTCCGACAATTAATTTCCATATATCAACACTCCCTAAAGTGCACCTTCCTCACAAAAAGCACATCCTAACTATTGTAATACAATGCATGGCCATGTTAGCCGAGTACTTAATTAAGCTTATTCATACAGTAGGTTCAGGAAGCTAAGGTACCTCCCTTTATATCATTAACCCAAGCCGAAGGATCTATCTAGGGTTGTCAATCCTAGTTAATCACATACGATAGGCAAGTTGTAGAGCATCACTCCTAATGAAAAGCAGTTGATAAACAAATTCAAAGTTTATACTCGCAGTCACTACGAGGAGGCTCGTCACCTCAGCATAGGCCGACAGCTCGAACACGATGTCCCATACTACTATGCCCGGCTCACGAGTTTGGGTTGCTCACTGGTCACTACGGGGAGGCTCGTCACCCTAGCGTAGGCCGACAGCTCGACCATGGTGTCCCATACCACCATGCCTGGCTCATGAGTCTTGGCGGGTCGTGGTACCATGGTTAAAACAAGCTTTTTCATTGGTAAGTGGTACCTTAGATTCAAGCAGTGATGTCCATACATGGTAAACACAATAGGCCAATCGGTTGGTTTGGCAAGTTCGATTGGCACGAGCACACGCTGACTTAATCAACATGGAGCGCATAAGCACCCCTTGTGGCCTAACCATTGTCGCGAATCGTCGTGCGACTTGGATTCGTCGAGTTACCTAATGTGGCGAGACTAATTTGGTCACCTGAACAAGGACTGTTATCGATTACCTGGACTGCGTTGTACCCCATTCTTACTCAGATGCTACAAATAAACACATGTGATAATCATCTTAGTATTTGACAAACAATCCAAGTAAATTCCTCATTTGAGCATTTCATCAAACACATTGAACATGTTATCAAACACTTGCATTTTATCCATAAATTGTGTAGCGGCAAATATGATTACATGAAAGAAACTATACATATGAATAAAATAATTGAGAATCCTCTCGTAATTCTCTTAATAAATACAAATCGTCAACAATTTCTCATTCAGACCATTCATCAAACACTTAGGCTACACTTCACCATAAACATAGACTAGGTTAGTTACACCATATATTTTAGCAATTCCTTACATAAGGGAGTCAGCATACATGTGACAATGATGAATCCTAGATTAGTAGTTATGGCAAGCACAAATCATATTTTCATGTTCATTCAAACATTTCAACAAACACATGAGATGCATATTTTGTTCAACATAGTTCACACATGTGTCTTATATCGAAAGTGGTGTATCTAAGACAATATGGCAACAATTAAGTCAGACATAAATCGTTAGCTGACATTGAAAACCATAACCTAAACATTTATAGTCCGCACCTTTTATCGGAATACTCGATTCAGACTCGGTTCGAATTCTACGTTCCCAAAAATAGAACGTCGGGCACCTAAATAACGTAAACAATTAGCTAGATTGACAAACAATCAGTCCGTACCTCTATAACAAGATTAGGGTTAGGTTTTCTTACCCAAATCTTAGCCGAAACAGGTCGTGTAGCGTAACGGGAAAGTGATTCAGTGCGTGGAGTAGTGGGAGAGAATCACGGCAACGATCTCCCAAGGTTTCTCTCCTCTCCTTACTCTTCTCTTCTTTTCTCTCTTCCCTCTCCTATGGTTTGGAGAAATTCGTATGAGAGAGAGGTGGGGTGGTATAAGGGTTATATGTAGGCCCAGAAGTGATGTAAATGGCCCCAGGGCCTTGGTATACTTAGGTTATATCCAAAGGGCGACTATTTTTGACAAATAGGGCACATAGGGAGGCTCACAACTCACATACGTCGTAGGGTAAGTCCCCTGACGATGGATCTATGCCAGGATATGATTTCGGTGCGATCGGATAAGCCGATCGACCATGGAGGACCCGTGTCAGATCAACGGTCGAACTTGCTCGATCAGGGCTACAAGTATACGGATATGTGTAGGGAAATTTCCTCTTCCCATGGGTGAAGTTTGGTTGGAAACTGACGGTTTGAAATCCTCAATTTCGCGTGTGGTGCAATTCACTTAAGTTTCATCACCTTTTATAAAGATATTCGCGTTTCTCACACACTTCACTCAAGGCTCAAGTTGTGTGTTTCTGGACACTATCTGGGCTCGATTCCTGCGATGGTCGTCAAGCGCAGCAGGACGGACATAATCCTATAGTTTCGTGGCCATCGGATTCTCTACGTGCGGTCTAGGTCCGATACAAAGTTTCAAAGTGCTCCCGAGAGTGACATGCTCTTGGGATTTTTCCTAGGTCTTTATGTAGCGTTGAGTCAGTGGTATTAAGGGTTCTAGGTCTTCTCATTTGTGGAAATGGTGGCCCAAGCTTAATCCACTGATTATTTAGTTTAGCACTTAACCAATTTTCGCCTAAATTACGACGAATACAGTCCTTAGGTATTTCTGCTTGAGGTAGTACTCGGGTCTTTGTAAAAAAATTTCTGAGACGTTATAATAAATGCATTTGATTGGGGGGATTTATTCAATGATAACAAAGAAAGAATGAGAGAACAATGTTCACATTTATTCTGAGTTCATTTACATCCTCGGATTCCCTTTATTCTGAAGACAGAGTACAATCAATTAAAGTAATGAATGAAAGATAAGACAGTCCAATGACAATTTCAGTAGCATTTTGACGCTTTTTTTTTCACATCTCAAAGGGAGATGGGTTTTGTGGGCTTGAAACCCTTGATCTGACCGTTGAGATCAGTTCCGATCATCTTTCCGTTCATTCTTCCTTGATCTGACCGTTGAGATCAGTTATGATAATCCTTCTGTTCATTCTTCCTTGATCTGATCGTCGAGATTAGTTCTGATCATCCTTCCGTTCATTCTTCCTTGATCTGACCGTTGAAATCAGTTCTGATTATCTTTTCAGTTGTACAGGCGGATTTTCTTTCTTTTGAAGCTCTCTTTCTGTACTTCATATTTCCTACATTTTTCTCTGAAGATGGAGCACACAACCCTTAAAATGTACAGCAATCCCTTGAAATGTGGAGTGATCCCTTAAAATGTGGAATGATCCCTTGAAATGTGGAGTGATCCCTTGAATTGTGGAGTGATCCCTTGAAATGTGGAGCTATCCCTTGAAATGTTGACGCCATCCGTTAAAATGTGGAGTGATCCCTTGAAATGTGGTGGTCATCCCTTGGAATGTGGAGTGATCCCATGAAATGTGGAGAAATCCCTTGAAATGTGGAGGCCATCCCTCGAAATGTAGAGGCCATCTGTCTGGGGTAGGAGTACACAGGCCTAGATAGGGAATGTAGAGTGCATGGATCTTACTTCGGGGAATATGGAGTGCATGGGGCTTACTTTATGACAAAAGCTATGCATCTAGACAAGTTCCCTCATAAGGTGGGTATGGGCTATCTGTTAAGACAACATAAGCCTCTCTTTAAGACAAAAGGAGAGAGAAGTGGTGCAGGGGCTATCTGTTAAGACAACATAAGCCTCTTTTTAAGACAAAATGAAAGAGAAGTGGCACAAGGGGTTTCCTTTGCAAAAGTGGTGCAAAAGACTTCTTCTATAAACTATATTCGTTAGGATAACATTAGCCTGGCGTCTGGACAAGCTCCATAATAAGTTGAACATGGAATATTTCTTTACACACATAGTTGCGGGGTTAGCGTAATGACTTTTCTACAAACATGGTTGCACGGACTTCTCTGCAAAAGTGTTTGCACGAATCGCACAATAGTTTATCTCTCTCCCTCTCTTACCTTCCTTTCTCCTTCTTGTCTTCCAACAACCAACTGTCCAACCCACCAAATGTGGTATGGGGAGGGGTATTTATAGGCATTTCTCTCTTACATAATGGTGATCACCACCACTTCTTTCTTCACACAATATCCAACCTCGTCTTTTAAACAATGGTGTCCACCAAGCTCTCCCTTAAATAGTGGTGTACAATCACTTCTTCCTCCATACAAAGCAATGTCCATCCACTCCTTTTTATCAAAATACCCACAGTCACTCATTTTTACCAAAATACCCCAACTTATTGATTTTTACCAAAATACTCCTAAATGCTGATTTTTACCAAAATACCCAAAATACCCCCGGATGCTGATTTTTACCAAAATACCCAAAATACCCCAGGATATTGATTTTTATGAAAATACCCCCGGATGTTGATTTTTACCAAAATATGGAGTGCACAACCCTAGAAAAGATCCGCACCATGGAATTCTCTGGCCAATGCAATGGAATATTTTTTGTGCCTTAACGGATGTCCCCTCGATCCTTCTTTAATTAATTCCTGAAATCAAATGGAGGATCGATCTTCCCTCCGACCAAAGAACTGAATAAACTTTAATTGAAGGATGACTGGATGATCATGCTTGACCAGAAGATTGAATGATCATGCTCGAACGGAAAACTTGAATGATCGTGCTTGATCGAAAGACTTGAATGATTGCGCTCGAACGGAAGAGTTGAATGCCCCCTGACAGCAGCATCGACCAGATGCTTCGCTAGAGTGGATACAATTCTCTTTTCATCGAAACTTGCCATTGTAATAGTTGTGATGACTTTGTCCCTAAGTATCTTGGTCAGAGAACTATCTTTCAATGTTTCTACTACTGCAACGATTTCTTTGATCAACTCTGGCGGCTCTTTCTTTGAACTCTGTATCTAGGGGTTGTTCTTTAATGCTGCTCCTGCCGCAACAACTTTTTTGATTGTTTCCTTTATACATGATCTATAAAACCCAAGCTTTCAAATGACAGTCTTTCCTGCCAAATTAATCGGAATTAGTATCTCAATACATTATAATTTTAGCTTCATGGAGCATTGATAATTTTTTGAAATATATTAAAAACTTCTCCTCTTTTTAAGCTGATTGTGATATTCGCAATATGATCATGATTTAATCATTTCATCTTTGCGCTTGTCATCATGCTTTGCATTGCATTTGTTGCATTCTTTGCTAGTTATATCGCACTTTTGGAGATATCATTTCCAGCCCAAAGGTTCAACCGCTGAGTCTTTTTGCTGAGTCTTTTCTAGTTTGTGTTCCTTGGCATTTCTTCATAGACTTTTCCTTAGATTTTTGTTATCTCATATAACCGGGCTTTAATATATAAGCAACTTTTGAACGTTCATACTGAATCATGCTTCATAATCCTCGGTATATGAATTTCTCCATCGTGCATAAGAGATTATCAGAAAGACCAAGGCCTAGATTACTTTGAAGACATAGATTATGCCCCCTTTCAAAGTCAATTTCGCATAAAGATTTCTTCAGAAGATAATACTTTCGAAGTGAAGCATGCTGATACCCTTGAAGAATGGATAATCTTTGTCGCTCCTTTAACGAATCCAAAGAATATATTCGAATCTTTAGATTGTTTGGAAGAAAATGATAATTCTTTACTAATTTATTCTCTACCGCTTTTGAAAATCTTGCCCGATAATATTTTTTTATCATCAAGAAGGTAAGAGACAAAAAGATCTCACAACTCTTGTTAATATATTAATTGATCTTGAAGATTTGAACTTTTGAGTAGATAATTGCCAATATCTTGAAGGCATTTTCTATTATTGTAATTTAAACCTGATTTAAAAGAAACGCATTTTTGCATGTTGTTTACTCAATATTTAAAATTTTCATCAGGCAATTGCATATTTGAACATATCTACAGTGAAATATGTATTTGCAGCATTTTGAATGCTACACAGTTTATATTTTTTGAACAGTGGAGCTAATGTACTTTTGACTGGCCGTACTTTGACTCGACAAAACTGGACTTGTCCTAATTTGACTGGACTTGACTTGACTAGTTTAGATTGAACTAGACTGGACTTGACTGAACTGACACTACTAGACTTAATTGAACTGACACTTGCACATAGTTTAAGCTCTTGAGTAGTGGAGCCCACACAATTTTTTAGACTCTTGAGTAGTAGAGTCAGGTCTCACGTGATGGTCTCTGTAACTCTTATGAGTTTGCTGGACTTCTCACTGCCTGGTGAGTTCACAAACCGTGATCCATCAGAGGGGTCCAGTGAAGCTACCGGGGCTGTGAACTCAATTGGATTTAAGCACAGGGTTGGCCGTAGTAACTCTCTAGAGTTCACGGGGTGCACAAGGTGACCTTTGGGGTACCAAATCTAAGTCCGCCAGTCCATTAATGAGTAGGTTTAGGCCATTCCTCATGAGTTAATACTAAAATTAAGACAGAGATCTGGGGGGTCTTATGCATGGTTGGGCTATCTATGGACATGGCCAAAGAGCTCACACTGCAGCCCGGTTTTCCTTTGCCTGCAAGGTCGGACCCATTCACGGGAGGGCATTTTCCTCAGTTCCTCGTAACGCTGTCGGAAAGCTATACAGGCGGCATGTGCGTTATGCATGACTAGCCATTAAGGACTTCTTGGCCTTTTAGGGCTTTAAGTCACTAGCTTCATCTGTAGCCCACATGGGTATGCATATGATGGCTTTCACGGGCTTTTTAAGGCCACTGGCTTCTCACTGCTACCCGAATGGCAATAATGATGGGTCTTATGCGCAGTTGGCCGTATAGGGCTTGGCTAGGCTGCCTTTTAGGGCTTTAGTCGCTAACGTGATAGTTAATCGTACAGGCTTTGCTGAAGATAACAGATCGATGATTGATATATCGCCCCATTGTTATTGATGATATTATAAAATTCGGTCCGAATGAAGTTTCAGTTTTAGCTTGGCAATAGTATCAATTTCGATAAACTTTGATAATAAAATAATCTTCACGTCAGCAATACGGCGATAACAATGGTAACTACTGTTGATTTGGCAATAACCGTTAGCGCTTGAAAGTCTGTCTTTTCTTTATGTATGCCATCGAAATTCTGAGACTTTGACATTCTGAGACTTCGCATTCTAAAACTTTTCGTTCCGAAACTTTAGCCTTCTTGATACTTTGAGGCTTTGACATCCTTGATATTCTTCTTATCTTGCCCCCTTTTGATTTTGAAGTATTATGTTAATAATCTTCGAAATCAAAACTATAACTATCCTCAAGGATAACGTATTTTGTATGCTTTTGTCTGCCCCCTGAATAATTATGTCGTGAATCTTCCGAGTCAACACACTGTGAATCCTCTTGGTATTCAGGGATGATATATTTTACTGAACTGACAGGTATGAAAATTTGCCCACATGATGGACATACTTGTCTTACTTTCTTCTTGCTTGCCTGTTCTTCTATAGAGTGAATATCTCCAATCGGGACCATATATAATTACTTCCTCTCTTATTTCATATCTTCTTTATGACAATTTTATTATTGTTGGTCACCTTTGTTAGAATACCTTTTTCTTCTTTGCTTCAATTCCTTTGAATACTTTATTTGTAATAATTCGATTTTCTTTACAGCTAACCATTAATTCCTTATAGGAAGTGTATCATTTGTATGTTTCTCGTTGTCCTTGAATTGTCCCAACTCTTTCTTTACTTTCTTATTTGTAAAATTGTTGACATTCTCTTTATTGGAACTTCAACTCTTTACTTTTGACGATCCTTCGTTTTGCTTTCTTTCTTTAGCAATATCTATTGTCGTTCTCTTAAGACTTTGAAATAATTGATTCATATAAGGGTTGAGCAGCTTCACTTTGACTCTTTTCAAATTGCATATTGACTTGCTTTTCTATTCTGGCAAATTGTGACAATACCCCCAGGGTTCTCTATTGACTGATGAATACACTAATTGATTCGTCTTCTCGTTGGTGGGCAACGTCTAATTCAATCGAACTAATTTCTTATATAAAGGCTTTCCTTAGGGCTTACTATTGTTCACGATAGTTATTGTTGGAAGGTTAAGACTTCTTCAACAACATGCTCATCTGATGAAGGCCAATTAATATTTGCTGGCAAATTTTCTATGTTTCTGTGTACTTCGAGCATCCTAATATCAAAGGAGAAAATGAAAACTGCATTGTTGATACCGTCAAGGAGGATGAACTGAGTGAGTGAGGTAAGACTATGCTTCGTGGTATGGCACATAACTGAACCTTTTAACCATACTTGGCAGAATGATACCCCTTGTAAAAGAAGGTCGAACCCTTCATTTTCCAAATATCACTATATTTCATTTTTATACCTCTATACGTATGAATCCTTGGTACGCATGTCGTGGGCCTACCTTTCATCAAATCTCAACCATCCTTGTCAGCCTATTTGAATCACCATTGTGCTTTTGCGCACAATACCCTATGCCCTTTGCGCAGGTCCGCCCAAGGATCTTATTATACTTAACCAGTCTACTGTTGCATAGGTGCGCGCAACTTCCCAAACCATTTGCACAACCCTGCACAACCGATTATAGTTTGTGTAGGTTGGCGAAAACATATGAATTCCTGCTCTTTACTTCATTCTTCTTTATATATTCTCTCTTTAATCTTCTTTCTTCTTTCTTCCTTATCTCTGATATCTTCCCATTTCTCAAAATCAACACATGATGGAGACTTCGTACATTTTGTGCACCAACACATTATCATCTATCCTTCATCATTTTGTTGTGCTACTTGTGAAGCGAATACTACTCTGGACATTACCTGGCATTGTTTGTCCTTAATCACAACTTGATTTAACGTTTTCTGGTACTTTCTGCAGTAGCGATCTCGTATTGTCGATGTAATCTACTAGGAATTTGTTAGGTGCAAAGTAGACAACCTTCTTAATCAGAAGAAAAGTCATTGCAACACACCTGTTATTCAGAACATAGTGTTGGTTATTTTATGTAAATAAAATCGTACTTAGTTTTTAGAGATGAAGGGGAGGATGTTCCCGTTGAGAGTCGCCATTTTGGCTTCTATACAATGCCAAAAAGTGATAAATGTTCTTTGAATATTTTCTAAGTTATCATTGAAAAGAATCCCCAACAGAGTCGCCATTTTGTTTCAACAAGAAAACAAATGCGTTTGATTTGAGGGATTTATTCAATGATAACAAAGAAAGAATGAGAGAACAATGATCACATTTATTTTGAGTTCATTTACATCCTCGGATTCCCTTGATTCTAAAAACAGAGTATAATCAATCAAAGCAATGAATGAAAGATAAAATAGTCCAATGGCAATTTCGGTGGCATTTCGATGTTTTTTTTAAAAATCACATCTCCAAGGGAGATGGGTTGTGCAGGCTTGAAACCCTTGATCTGACTGTTGAGATCAGTTCCGATCATCTTTCTGTTCATTCTTCCTTGATCTGACCGTTGAAATCAGTTCTGATCATCCTTCGGTTCATTCTTCCTTGATCCGACCGTTGAGATCAATTCTGATTATCCTTTCGGTCGTACGTGCAAATTTTCTTTCTTATGAAGCTCTCTTTCTATACTTCATATTTCCTGCATTTTTCTTTGAAGATGGAGCACACAACCCTTAAAATGTACAGCGATCCCTTGAAATGTGGAGCGATCCCTTGAAATGTGGAGTGATCCCTTGAAATGTGAAGACCATCCCTTGAAATGCGGAGTGATCCCTTGAAATGTGGAGGCCATCCCTTGGAATGTGGAGTGATCCCTTGAAATGTGGAGCGATCCCTTAAAATGTGGAGGCGATCCCTTGAAATGTGGAGGCCATCTATCTAAGGGTAGGAGTACACAGGCCTAGACAGGGAATGTATTGTGCATGGATCTTACTTCGGGGAATATGGAGTGCATGGGGCTTACTTTAGGACAAAAGCTATGTATCAAGACAAGTTCCCTCATAAGGTGGGCATAGGCTATCTGTTAAGACAACCTAAGCCTCTCCTTAAGACAAAAGGAGAGAGAAGTGGCACAAGGGCTATCTGTTAAGACAACATAAGCCTCTCCTTTAGACAAAAGGAGAGAGAAGTGGTGCAGGGGGTTTCCTTTGCAAAAGTGGTGTAAAAGACTTCTTCTGCAAACTATATCCGTTATGACAACATGAGCCTAGCGTTTGGACAAGCTCCATTACAAGTGGCGCATAGGAATTTTCTTTACACACATAGTTGCGGGGTTAGCGCAATGACTTTTTTGCAAACATGGTTGCGCGAACTTCTCTGTAAAAGTGGTTGCGCGGATGGCCCAAAGGACTTTCCTTGCAAAAGTGGTTACGCAGATGGCGCAAAGGACTTTCCTTGCAAAAGTGGTTGTGCGGATGGTGGAACATTTTCTCCTTTTGCGCGGTCGGTGGAATAACTTCTTCAGTTACACGGGTCGCGCAACAGTTTCTCTCTCTCCCTCTCTTACCTTCCTTTCTCCTTCTTGTCTTCCAACAACCAACTGCCAACCCACCAAATGTGGCATGGGGAGGGGTATTTATAGGCATTCATCTCTTACATAGTGGTGATCACCACCACTTCTTCCTTCACACAATATCCAACCTCCTCTTTTAAACAATGGTGTCCACCAAGCTCTCCCTTAAATAATGGTGTACAACCACTTCTTCCTCCATACAAAGCAATGTTGATCCACTCCTTTTTACCAAAATACCCTCAGTCACTCATTTTTACCAAAATACCCTAACTTATTGATTTTTACCAAAATACTCTCGGATGCTGATTTTTACCAAAATATCCCCGGATGCTGATTTTTACAAAAATACCCAAAATACCCTCAGATGCTGATTTTTATTAAATACAGAGTGCACAACCCTTGAAAAGATCCTCACTATGGAATTCTCTGACCAATGCAATGGACCTACAATGGAATATCTTTTATGCCTCAACATTGACATTCTTTATCTGTTAGATGCAACCCTCATTTTCAGGTTACATTCCAAAATAAAGCCTCATCTTAGAAAATTCACCACAGGGACCAATGGTAATAAGGATCATTACCTTTAATGTAATGTGTTTTGATCGAATTCAAGGGTTAACAACTCCATAGTAATAATCTAATAATACTGAGGTCGATCCATAAAAAAATTGGTGAGAATATATTAAAATTTTAATCTTAAAAAAATTATTGGTCCGAGTTTTTAATTCAATGGGATAAAAAAGTTGTAAAAACAATTATAAAAAGTATTAAGGATTTGAGAATCCCTAATCAATAAACATGACTTTAGTTCGTTTTCTCTAGTTCATAACTCAACTAAAACTAAATTCCAATCTGTTTTAATTGAAAGATAACACATTAATATTAATAAAAAAACATCCAACATATATTAGAATTATGACAAGCCTGATTTCTCATAAATATTTAGATAATCACATCGCAGGGAATTGAAAGCATCTAATGTGCTCGGAGGCGACAATAGATAAAACAACTTTACAAATTGATTCCTTCCCCAATATAGAAATTCAATCACATTCAATACAAATTCATTAGAGAAACCTTAACTTTCATTGAATAAACAAATTAAACATCAAATATTTATTAAAAGCTTCATCCATTAGCTATAGCTAAGAGAATATTCAAGCATGACTAACAACTTAAATAAAACTTCAAGAAAAACTTGAAAAACAAACTAGAATTGAAGGATTGAGAAGGAAGGATGATTCCAAAAAAGCTTTGCAACTTTTAGGTCTCTGTCATCTACCCTAATTTGTACTTAGAAAGGCTTAAAACACCCATTTAAATAGAAAAAGTTCACACCGATTTGCATTCGACTTCAATTTCGCACTTTTGTTATGCTTCGGTCGCACTAATAGTCACATTTGGTCCCACCGAATTAGTTTCTCAGTTGTAATCGAATTTTCTCAAATTTCTTCTTAAGTCTTTGTTTTACTTAGGTCATATTGAACTCTCATTCGGTCGCACCAAACTTGGCTTCGGTCAAACCCAAGTGTTATCTCTGAAAATCATAGTTTATTATTGGACCGTTCTGTGTACATTCAGAATTCTTCTCTTAATTAATCTTTTAATCTTTAATCCTCTTTCATGATCATGATTTCGTCTTTGTTTCCTGAATTAACTCACATATATAAAGTAATTGTTAGTTAATTAATTAAGCACTTTGAATGCATGAAAACTAGTGCAATTAAGAGCATAAATATGCAATATTTAAATGTTATCACACACCCCAATCAACATTTGCTAATCTCGACCAAAACATGCGAAAAATTCTAAATTCAAAAATAACTCTGAAAAGAAACCAACTCTGTAATATTAAATAATTTCAATCAAAACTAATCCAGAGAGAGTCAAATCAAGCATATTATTCACCTAAGTTCTAGTACTTCAATAAATATCCTGATTAAACTCAAAGTAAAAATCATATAATTGAATAATTCTAACATTGAGTTTTATGAATGTATTATGTAGTCCCGACTTAACAAAACCACAAATCCTATTTTCCTACTTTAATGTCTATAATGATAATCAAAGAAATGGATAATCAACCAAAGCCTAAACCAGAACTTATCTTAAAACTTAACACTTCACTCTTCCGACTCTTAATTTTATTTTTTTATTTTATTTTTAAATTGACAAATTTCACTCTATTTTCTTTTCTTCGATCTATTCTTCATTCTTATCTCTCTTTTATTAATATCAAATAATCTTTTCATGGGAAATTCAATAGGTATCGATTTTTTTATAACTTTTTTAATTGAGTATTGCTTTTCTCAATTTTCTCAATGAACATGATAGAAAATTCCCCAAGCTTGGTTCCTAACATTCTGAATAATCATCATTTAAACAATTCAGTATCCAACTAAGGTATAATGTGTAAGTATGACATGTTATGTTCACGATTTAATCAATGTTCAAAACTTTTCAACTAAATATCATTAAAATGAACTTAATCGTAAAATTATTTAAGTAAATAGAATATAGGCTTCAAAAGTATTCAATACTAACTATCGAATTTATCTATTAATACTATCTAAAATGACAGAAATCGACTTTTAAAATTTTAAAAATTCAAAAAATTCAGCTAAAAAAAAATTTCCTATTGAAACCATCTCAACCTAAATTTTACATTGTCCTCAATGTATAAAATATATGCAACAAATGTAACATGAGAGCAATAAAAAAAAAAAAAGGAGTAGGTGGAAACAAGTACCTGAAGAATGACTTACTGTATCAAACTTCAAAGATTGGTACTTCGACATCTAAAAATTACAAAACAAAACATCTTATTCTACTAAAAGAAACTAAATCATAAGAAAGCAAGTGAAATGATCTCCATCAGACTAGGAGATCAATCCTAGTACATGAGATCTTCTAGAAATATGGATACTTCTGGAACTATTTTTTCACAAACGGTTTCATTCTTTGACCATTTAACTTAAACACATTACTGTTTTTAGGATTCACAACTTCCATGACCCCATAAGGATAAATAACCTTTACTATAAATTGGTCGGTCTATCTAGATCATAATTTTTGAAGAAAGAGATGGAGACGAGAATTATAAAGGAGGACTTTTTTAAATTTGTTTAAATGTTTTCCTGAAAATGTTGTTGTCATGAAACACTTTATCCTCTCCTTATAAATTCTTGAATTATCGTATGCATTTTTTCTAATTTCTTCTAGCTCCACAAGTTGGAGTTTACGCACGTGCTAACTTTGTCAATGTCAAAATTAAACTTCTTTATAGTCCAGTATGCCTTATGTTCCAATTCCTCTGGTAAGTGACAAGCTTTCCCAACGACAAGTTTATAGGGAGACATTCCAATATGAATTTCGAAAGCACTCCTATGAGCCCACAACGCGTCAATTAGTCTTAAAGTTCAATCTTTACATTCTGTATTCACAATTTTCTCTAATATCCATTTAATCTTCCTATTGGAAACTTCAGCTTGGCCACTTGTCTATGGATGATAGGGTGTAGCCACTTTGTGTGTAATAACATATCTTCTCATTAAGTTCTCAAATGGTATATTAAAAAAGTGCGAACCACCATCATTGATTATAGATCTCGTCGTTCCGAACATCGACAATATATTTTCTTTTAAAAACCACAGGACTATTTTGTAATAATTAGTTTTATAAGGACAATTCCCTTTTAAACCATGAATTGTCACTTTTCCCAATTCAAGACAAGGTTCTTCTCTTCACACCTTATCAAGACCAAACTTAAGTGCTTGAGGCACTCTTCAAACGTACTTTCGAACACGAAGAAGTTGTCCACGAACACTTCTAGAAATTGCCAAACCATGTCTAAAAATAGACTAAGCATGCATCTCTAGAATGTGGCAGGAGCATTATATAGCCCGACTGGAATCCTTCGGTAATCAAAGGTGTCAAGGGGCATGTAAATGTGGTCTTCTCCTGATCTTTAAGGGCTATCTCAATTTGATTGTAGCCCGAGTACCCATTTAGGAAGCAATAATAGGAATAACCAACAAATCTTTCCAAATTTTGATTAACAAAAGGTAAGGGAAAATCGCATTTTCTCGTGACAGTATTCAGATTTATGTAGTTAATACACATCCTCCAACTAGTGGTAACTCTAGGTGGCACGAGTTCATTATTAGCATTGGCTATAATAGTGAAAAAGGTGAGCTTAACAGTCCTAGAGGGTGGGGAGGAGGGTGTGAATAGGACTATGCCAAATAAAAACTTAAAGTACTAAAATAATAAATAAACCAGAATAAATCCCAAATCTCAATAGCACTAGTATTGAAAAATTGATTCAAACTTAGTTCGTAGGACAACCTTACACCAAAAATAAAGTTTTAGGTAGGACAACCTGATTTCACGAATGTTTATAAGGATCAACACTTCAAACTAAGCAAGAGATAATAAACATATCTATTACAATCATTCTCCAGTGTACAAATAAAGTTACAACCATTCATCACAGATACAAAAAAAGATTAAACATTCACCACAACACAAGGAGTTATAGTGGTTCGATGTGTACACCAACTATTCTCAAACAGCCACACCTACTCCACTCCCAATAATCGCAACCCACGTGATATTTGCATTCACTAAAAATAAGGTTTTCATAAGTTCACCTTAAAACCTATACATTTGTGATTTTAGAAGGGCTATCACAAACAAAAAAAACCCCTCACTGAGATTTTTTGGCGATCTCAGTCAAAACCAATACATGAAATTTTCTGGTTATCTCAAAGAAACAAAAAATACAAAGAAATAAAATTGTACTTATCTTCTCTTTGAAGACATTCTTGATGTAGCCTGTAGAACTGCTTCGCTTGAAGTAGAATGTTCAATGTCCAGTAACACAAACAAGGGTTTTTGGTTCTAGATTGATTTTAAATTAATTCAAACTAAATGCTACTTGTTTGAATTCCTTAGATCTCAAAAGAATAGTGATTACTCTCTTTAAAAAATAAGATTCATTAAAAGAGATCAAGGAATTAAAATAAAAAAGCTATATAAACAAAATATTAAAATACCATGCAATAGCTCAAAGGTAGTGGGGACTTCTCTCTCTCTTAATGACGGGTTTTCTTAGCTTGAATGAATTAACTACTCTAATTTTCTTGCCAATCTGACATTCGCCACAAATCTTTTCTAACCTTTTTAATTTGGGTAGGCCACGAATCTGATTTCTCTTGCTCAAGCTATAAAAATCTCTAAAGTTCACATGTCCTAGACGTTTATGCCATAGTTCTATTTCATCTATTTGGACCATGTAACATGAGAAATTAGAAGAGCATGAATCATTAATAATATAGCAATTCTCAGAAGTTTTACGACCATTTAATATCACACTTCCCTTCTCATTTGATATCTCACATCCGTGATTTGTAAATTTCTCACTATGTTTGTTATCACAGATTTGAGATATACTTAGGAGGTTATGTTTTAGACCTTCAACATACAGTACATTCTCAAAGGGAGGAAGATTAGAGAGTTGAACAATACTTTGGCCTATAATTCTATAGTTTCTTCCATCACCAAAAGTAATTGATCCGTCATTTACTTCTCTAAAATTGGTGATTATTTCTTTGTCACATGTCATATGTCTTGAACATCCACTATTCAGGTACCATTTTGAATGGCTAGTGGCTTTGAAGGTTGTGTGGGCAACAAGACATGTAACCTTCGGAACCCATTTCAATATGGTTCTAGGTTTAGGAATTTCATTGGTTTTTCTCCATTTTTGGAAGTTGGAATTATTCCAGTGTCTACTACTTTCGATTTCATTTGAGTTAGATTTAAGAAGCTCTTTGAGTAAGTCCACTATTTTTTTTAGCCAAAGGGTGTTTATTAAATCTTTAATTTTTGTAGTTGATAATATTAGAATTAACCTTAGAAACTTGAAAAGGTTTTAGATTTTTAAAATCATTTCGACTAAAATTTCTCAAGTTCTTACCTTTAAAGTTTGAGGATTCTCCTTTTATAAATATAGGAGATACATTTTTATTTTTCAGTGAACAATCTTTGATTTACCCTAGACCCGATTTATCGTCTTATTTTCTGAATGCAGTTAGTAGCTTTTCCAACTTAGGGTCTCCATGGGAATATTTCCAAGTATCATTATAACTCAAAAGAGAAGAAACTTCGAGTTTTATATTCTCATTTTCAATTCTGAGTTTTTCTAACTCTGAGGTTTTGAAATTTAAATCAAGTTTTGTTTTTACAAAACAATCAGAAAGATGAGATTTTTCCTTTTGAATTTTCAATTTGACAGCAATTTTGCAACTTTCCTTGTATAAGGCATTGTAGGAGTTTTGAAGATCGTCTTCATTCTCATTTTCATGGTCACTACTAAGATTATCATAATGAGATAAGTTATAGCTATCTGAGGAGGTGACTCTGGCTATAGTCATCAGGGCTTTTACTTCATTTGAATTTTCTTGTTTTGATTCATCTAACTCAGGAAAACTTTCTATTTCGACAAGAAACAAAAGCATATGGTTTGGGAAATTATCATTCAATATTAATAAGGAAAATAAAAGAACATTCATCATTATAGATTTTAATAATTTCGAGTTTCAATTACATCCTCGTATCTCCCTTAATTCTGAAACAAAGTACAAAGAATTAGTGCAAGCTTGAAAGGAGAAGTAGTTCAATGGCAATTTCAGCAGCATTTCGGCATGTTTTGCATCCGTTGTAGCAACAGAGGAGTTGTGTGGATCCAAAATCCTTGCTTCAAACCAACATACAAGAAGTGTATTCTTCAGAAGATGAAGTGTGGAGAGAACCTACAAAACTTCATTGCACAATAAAGCTCATGTTGCATAGAGGCACACAACTCTCTCGAGTTGCGCGAGTCCCCGCAACTCATCATCAGTTGCGCAAGTTCGCACAACTTATCTTGAGTCGCGCGAGTTCGCACAACTCATCTTCAGTACTCATATCGAGTTACGCGGGTCCGTACAACTCATCTTGAGCTGCGCGGGTCTGTACAACTCATTTTGAGTTGCTCGGGTCTGTACAACTCATCTTCCCTTCTCTCTCTACTCTTGACACCTCTTTAAAACTTCTAATCCTGGAAATGAGAGGGGAAGGGGGTATTTATAGGCTTTCGTACGGGTGAACCCATGAATATTGTGCCATGGGGCCCACTTCGCATTCTCTGGGTCCAATTTCTTAAATATCACAATTTTAGTTGTGCGGACTCGCGCAACTGTGATGAGTTGCGCAGGTCCACACAACTTTGTTACTTCCTCGCAACACTATTCATCCACGCTACTATTCATTCGCGCTTTTCATCCCGCATTATTCATCATGACACTATTCATCTACGCTACTATTCATCATGACACTATTCATCATAGCAGATTTTTTAGAGGGATGATAGAGAGAGGGCCGCGTAATGGACAGGGCTGTCTATCTTGGATCCTTGATGCGTAAGAAACCAAACTCCTATCGACCCATGTATTTTTTGTGCCCCAACAGATGCCCTCTCGATCTTTCTTTGATTATTTTACGAAATCAAATGGAGGATCAATCTTCTTTTGCACAAAAATCCTTTCACGTTAGAGAAAGATTCTTCATAAATGGAGATCTTTAATAATCAAGTTCAAACAGAAGACTGATCAGGGTCAAATATTGCATATCAGACCCCAGTAATCGCCTAAATTTACGTACATGATAAGGCTTAACGGAGGTGTATTAATTGTGTTTCTGTCACAGGATGAAATCAGGAGTGATAATTGAAAATTGATGTTAACGGCATGGACTTCATGATCCAAAGTCTCCAGAACACGGGATGGACACCAGAGAACCAATAATGAAGATTTTACATGCCTGGGATCTGAGGAAAGAAAGCAAAAGGGGCCTGAAATTGGTACAAAATGCAAGATCACATGTTTCCCGCCATCCGATCAACTCGAAACTTCATACATGTGATGGGGGCCGTAAATCAACCATACATATTAAATTTCAGCCCTTGAAGATCTCGGGAAGTGGTCCAACAGACAAATCAGCCCATTAATCTCCGATTCTGGGCCCACCTGATATCTGGAACTGCCTCAATTTTAGTCCCAATGGTTTAATGAAGATGGGAAAGAGGATGGACGGTGCAGATTTCTCATAAACATCATAGTGGGCCCCATGTGTGGTGCATGTGCACCATGCACTCATGATGGCTGCCGTGCACCGGACCGGCTAAGGCGGTCAGCGGGACGCTGACCCGCAGCCTCCCTCCTTCTCACGCACCAGCGTCCAGCGAACGGACGCTGGTGAGTTGGGTTTTGGTTGTGGGTCCACACCATCCCTCAATCAGATGATCCGGACCGTCCATCAGGTCCAAATAAAGGCCATAATCACTGCCTAGGTGGCAGAATTGCAATTGGTCATCAAGAATGAAATCCAACCATTCAACAGAAGAACCGACGGTGTAACGAGATCTTCCGTGGGCCACACCGAAAACAGTCGAAACCGGACATCCCTGGACGGTTTTTAGTTGGGAATCCAATGGACGGAGAGGATTTCTCAAAAAAATATCACAGTGGGCCCCACCATTTCCGCAGAGATTCCGCGTCCGCGTTTGCGCAGCAGCGAACGGACACCGCTGTCCGTTTTTGCGAACGGCAGTGCCCCACCTGTCACCCGTACGACTGATCTGAGCTGTTCATCGTATAGAGGGCCGCGAGCACTACAAACCCATGCTGATATTTCACTCCCATGCGTACACACGTGCATGATACAGAGGCCACAAAAGGGCTGCCCTGCAACGTTCAAAACTGATCTCTTCATTTTCTTCTCTGGGCCGCGTTAATGGACGTTCAAAACCACCCATTCTTGACTGAAATTTCATCCTGAATCCAATGGACGGGGTGGATTTTCCAGAAAACACTTCTGTGGGGCCCACCGATCATGACTGCGAAAATTTCCATTCCATATCCTGCTACAAATCTGCCACTGATCCAGCTTTCCAGCAACTATAAAAAAGGAGTCTTGGATCTGGGAAAAGCATTCAGAAACAGGGAGGAGTTCCAGATCTACAGTAAGGGAGAGAAGAAAGAGAAGAAAGAAGAGAGAGAGAAATTAGTTTGAATTTTTTCTTTTATGAATTTTTATTTATATTTATCCATCTGTTTAATGGATTTTATGGGTAACTAATCTCTCAGCTAGGGCTGAGATGAAACCCCTAATTTGAACACCCTTTGTTCTATGTTGATTTTACTTTAATTAGATTGGTTTGTTTCTTTCCCTAGTGTGCTTGATTGCTTTAAATTCTATACTTCTCCATCTATGAACTTGATCAGAGTCTATGGATGGATGTGGTCTGGATGCTTATTCTAGGTGCTTGTATTTGATCATGAACAGGTTCCTGTAGAGAGGAAGAAACAGGGTGCTTTACTGAACTGCATATTCCATATGCCCGATTTGGACATGGGATATGTTCTTCGTGGCATTGCTAAAGGAATTAGACAATCTGTATGCCCGATTAAGGACACAGATTGTGCTTTCTCTAGATAAGTTAGATCAATCTAAATTAAGGTGAATTAACAGACGAAACAATGGTTAGGATAATTAGGGGTGGATTCGAAAGTCCTAGTGCTCTCTCTAATTGAATTTTCTTCCTTATTCTCAATTGTTTTTTTTTTCATAGATTTGTGTTAGTAAAGTGCTCCATTATTTGTTGAATTAGTTAAGGAGAATCACATATTTGAATTGTGACGATCAGTCCTCGTGGGATTCGACCTCGATCTTACCGAGTTTTACTACATCACAACCCTATACTTGGGGAGTGAACAAGTTTTTGGCGCCGTTGCGGGGACTGTTTCGGTCCAAATTGAATTAGGATTCTCTCTTATCATAATTCATAGCTTAGGATTTTACTAACTTAGAATTCTTTTTTTTTCTTTATTTTAGAAATTAACCTATTTCCTGTTTTGTAGGGTCCTGAGATAAACTTCTAATTTGGTAATCCCTTTCTAAATTCTTTACTTTTTCTAATTTTTTATTTTATTTTTTTTTATTTTTAGAATTAGGTTTTTACTTTTTAGAAATTTTCTAATTCTAGAACTTCTTTTGAATTTTTTAATTTTTTTAGATTTAGATTTTTCTCTTAAGTAACTTCTACTTCTTATTTTAGAAATTTTTCTTTCCTTTTTTAGAAACTAACTCTTCTTTTTATTTTTTTAGAAACTTTCTTTCTTAGAAATTAACCGTTGCTTAGGATTTTTTTTATCATTAATTTAGGAAACTTGATTTGTTTATGTTTCTATTTTCAGGAATTGAGGAAGAAATCTACTAAGTGAAGGAGGAGCTTCTTAAATCTTCTGACATCAATCATCTCCTTTTCCGGGTTCTTTCTTCCCATTCTTACTTACATAGTTTGAACTTGTTTTTTGAATATCATAGTTTCTAGTTCTAGTTTTCTTTTTCCTAGGTTGTTACTTAGTTTATGCTAGGACGTAGATCTCTAGATATAGAACTAGCATCTTGTGATCCTGAAATAGAAAGAACATTCCATAGAAGATTGAAAGACATCCCAGTTGAAATGGCAGAAGAGAATGGAACTAAAACTCTTAGAGATTATTCAGCTCCTGTCCAATTCAATGCGCCTTCATGCATAGTGTTGCCCACCACCACGGCAGCACACTTTGAACTCAAGACTGGGGTCATACAGTTGTTGCCTTCCTTTTATGGGTTAGACAAGGAGGACCCATATCATCATGTGAAAGAATTCCTAGACATTTGCTCCACCTTTAAATTCCAAAACTTCTCAGACGATTCGATCCGCCTACGCCTGTTTCCTTTTTCTTTGAAGGATAAGGCGAAAGCATGGTTGAATTCTCTAGAAGTTGGGTCTATCACTACATGGGACCAATTGTCTAGGAAGTTCTTAAACAAGTTCTTCCCTGTTCACAAAACTAATGCTCTCCGTAGAGAAATCACTAATTTCACACAAAAAGAGGGAGAGCACTTTCATGAGTGCTGGGAAAGATGGAAGGACTTGCTTCTTAAATGTCCACACCACGGTTTTGAGAAGTGGCAACAAGTGCAATACTTTTATGACGGTCTGACACCCCAGAACCGTCGCATGGTTGATGCCACCAGTGGAGGGTCCTTCATGACCAAAAGCGATACCGAAGCGTGGAAATTCTTTGAAACCTTGTGTGAAAACTCCCAGCAATGGGACTATTCAGATAGAGGTGAGAAGAAGTTCCCAACCACAAAAGAGAGGTGGCATATATGAGATAGGAGTCACGCCAGATCTCCATGCCAAGATTGATGGCCTGACAAAGAAGGTTGATGCTCTGATGTTGCATAATGGACCTCCACAAACAACTCAAGCCGAGGCTTGTGCCATATGTTTTAGTCCTACCCATCCTACGCAATCTTGCCCATCTGGTACAGCATTTCCAGAATTTCTCTATGAACAAGTTCATGCTTTGAACACCTTTCAGAAACCTAGGAATGATCCTTACTCGAACACGTACAACCCAGGGTGGGCTAGGCATCCAAATTTTTCTTGGGCAAAAGGACCGCAACAAGGAGGACCATCTAGAAATCCTCCTATGTAACCTCAGCAGTTTCCGCAATATCAACAACTGCCTGCACAATCAAGGAAACCATCTCTTGAGGATACACTCCATCTTTTTATGCAGAGTTCTCTCCAATTCCAAAAAGACACCCAACAAACCTTACTAGCCAACCAGCAAAGCTTACATGCAAATGCACAATCCATTGCCAAGCTGGAAGTACAAATGGGTCAACTAGCTGCCACATTGAGTGAGAGAGAGAAGGGTAAGTTCCCTGGCCAACCTGTGGCTAATCCAAAGGGACAATATGAGATTGGCTCTAATTCCAACCAAGGGCAATATCACGAGCAAGCCAAATCAATCACTACCCTTAGGTCAGGCAAACAGATTGACAACAAAATAGAGATACCTAGGGATGAATCAAATCAAGGTGAAGCAGAGAGACACACCAATGCATCTAAAATCCAAAAACTCTCTGACTCTCCAAGAGCCGCTGACGTGCCACCTTACGTGCCCAAGGCACCCTTTCCTCAACGTCTGGCACCAATGAAGAAAAGAAACAACTTTGATGAAATTCTGGACGTGTTTAAAAAAGTGCAAGTCAACATCCCGTTGCTTGACGCTATCAAGCAAGTCCCTGCTTATGCTAAGTTTCTTAAAGATTTATGCACTCAAAAGCGTAAGCAGAATGTTCATAAGAAAGTCTTCCTTGCAGAGCAGCTCAGCTCCATGATTCAACATAACACCCCTCCTAAATTCAGGGATCCAGGAGCTCCCACCATTTCTTGCGGCATAGGAGATCATAAAATCGGGAAGGCATTACTTGATTTAGGGGCAAGCGTCAATTTGTTACCATATTCGGTTTATGAGCAGCTAGGACTTGGTGAGTTGAAACTGACTAAAATAACATTACAGCTAGCTGATAGATCTGTCAAGGTGCCCCGGGGTGTTATTGAAGACGTGCTAATCCAGGTTGACAAATTTTATTTTCCAGTGGATTTCATAGTTATAGATACTCAGCCTGTTCAGAATCCTCATAGTCAAATCCCAGTCATTTTGGGTCGTCCATTTTTGGCCACATCTAATGCTATTATAAATTGCAGGAATGGAGTTATGAAGTTGTCATTTGGTAACATGAATATTAAACTCAATGTTTTTAATGCAGGACAACAACCCGCGGATTTGGACGACATATTTGAAGTGGACATGATCGAGAGTCTAGTGCAGGACTCCTTCCGTAAATCTTTTGAAGATCCACTTGAGACCTGCTTAGCACAACATGGCACGGATTTTGACATAGATAGTCCCATCCACGAAGTCAATGCATGCTCGACTCTACTCCGATATTGGAGACTGAAAAATGGAGAGCGAAAGTGGAACCTCTTCATCCCTCTGAGACTCTTCCTGACAGCACAGTTTCTAACTCTGAGAAGGCAAAAGAGAACAGGTTGCTTAATGTTTTTCGAACATATAAGGCAGCAATTGAACGGAAGATAGCAGAAATACAAGGTGTGTGCCCCATTGTATGTAAGGATCATGCTGTGGAAATGTCACGTAAAATACAAAGGAAGCATGATCCTAACATGGAAGAAGTTGTTCGAGCAGAAGTCCTTAAATTGTTGGATGATAGTGTCAATTACCTCATTTCAGATAGCACAGCTTATGGGAACTCACATCACTTGTCTGGGATTGGTTAACCACAGTGTTGAGGTAAGTTCTTTAGCGGACCCTGGTCTTAAAGATTAGTTCATTCATGGTCCGTTCTTGTCTGGCTGAAGACGTTAAACTTAGCGCTCCTGGGAGGCAACCCAGCCTTTCATTTGATTTCTTTGTTAGTTAGTTCAATGTTTGTGGGTAACATTACTGCAAACCCTCACGAGACTACAACTCGTCCACTAGGGGTAACCTAGGGGTTTAAAGGCTTGTTGCATACGCTAAATGCAATCGAGAGCACCTGCGAAAGTGGTATAGGTAGGGTTTTTCTTTTTGTGATCTTATTTTATCTTTACTGATTTCTCTCTTGTGCTGACCTACTTTTACGTTGATATTCTTGGGAAAGCCTCTTGATTCTTCATCCAGGTACTATCTTTCCCTCACTCCTCTTTTCTTCTCATTGTCTCATCTACATCGCATGCTTATTTCTTTTACATTGAGGACAATGTAGATTTTAGGTTGGGGGTGGGAGATTAGGTTACCTAATCAGTATTTTCTTGGTCTTGAGCAAAATTGTGAAAATTTTTAAAATTTTTTCTGGAATTTCTATTGAATTCAAAGTGATTTTGAAGGATAGTTGTGATTTTGAAATTACAAGATATAGAATGTGAGTAATTTATGACTCTTGGATTCAGTTGTCTGGTAGATTTCGCACTTAAGTTTGAATTGTTAATTCATGATTAGAAGTTGTAAACATTGGTTGAGCCAAGATTTCACATATCAGATCTCGTTTACACATTAAGTTTTCAGTTCGATATTAATTGATAACATGGTAATCACTAAGCATGAAAGGAACCAGCCTGAAAAACAAAAAAATTTTTAGCATCAGTCTATAAAGAAGAATTGAAAGAATAAGTCGCATCATCGTCATCATAGGTTTGCTCCCTATAGATGAAGATTCGATTCCTCATAGTTGACATGAGAAAAGATTTAGGCGACAAGTTTTCACCATAGGTTTGCTCCCTATAGGTGCAGATTTGATTCCCCTCCTTGGCACCACTGTTTATAAAGGAAATCAAAGGCTATTAGAACGGAAAGATGATCTAAAATGCTAGTGTTGGTTTCAGGTTTGGTTGTCACGAGTTAATAATGATATCATGAAATTGACAATTGGATCTTTTAATGATTGTAAGCCGAGATCACACTATACACTCATGGAACTCAATGTTTAAAATTGTTCTAATTAATGGATTAATATTTTGAACTTGATTATGGAATTTACAGTGAACTTGATTTCGGGAGAAAATCCTTCTCACCATTCACGAATTTTAGAATTTTCACATCTCAACTATCTGCTCACAAGTCACTTGAGTTTAAAGGAATCTTTTATTTCTAAAATTATTTTTCGCATGTTTTGCTCGGGACTAGCAAAATGCTGGTTGGGGGTTGTGATCAGGGTCAAATATTGCATATCAGACCCCAGTAATCGCCTAAATTTACGTACATGATAAGGCTTAACGGGGTGTATTAATTGTGTTTCTGTCACAGGATGAAATCAGGAGTGATAATTGAAAATTGATGTTAACGGCATGGACTTCATGATCCAAAGTCTCCAGAACACGGGATGGACGCCAGAGAACCAATAATGAAGATTTTACACGCCTGGGATCTGAGGAAAGCAAGCAAAAGGGGTCTGAAATTGGTACAAAATGCAAGATCACATGTTTCCCGCCATCCGATCAACTCGAAACTTCATACATATGATGGGGGCGTAAATCAACCGTACATATTAAATTTCAGCCCTTGAAGATCTCGGGAAGTGGTCCAACAGACAAATCAGCCCATTAATCTCCGATTTTGGGCCCACCTGATATCTGGAACTGCCTCAATTTTAGTCCCAATGGTTTAATGAAGATGGGAAAGAAGATGGACGGTGCAGATTTCTCATAAATCATAGTGGGCCCCATGTGTGGTGCATGTGCACCATGCACTCATGATGGCTGCCGTGCACCGGACCGGCTAAAGCGGTCAGTGGACGCTGACCCGCAGCCTCCCTCCTCTCACGCACCACCAGCGTCCAGCGAACGGACACTGGTGAGTTAGGTTTTGGTTGTGGGTCCACACCATCCCTCAATCAGATGATCCAGACCATCCATCAGGTCCAAATAAAGGACCATAATCACTGCCTAGGTGGCAGAGTTGCAATTGGTCATCAAGAATGAAATCCAACCATTCAGCAGCAAAACCGACAGTGTAACGAGATCTTCCGTGGGCCACACCGAAAACAGTTGAAACCGGACATCCCTGGATGGTTTTTAGTTGGGAATCCAATGGACGAAGTGGATTTCCCAAAAAAATATCACAGTGGGCCCCACCTTTTCCGCAGAGACTCCGCGTCCGCGTTTGCGCAGCAGCGAACGGACACCGCTGTCCGTTTTTGCGAACGGCAGTGGGCCCCACCCGTCACCCGTACGACTGATCTGAGCCGTTCATCGTGTAGAGGGCCGCGAGCACTACAAATCCATGCTGATATTTCACTCCCATGCGTACACACGTGCATGATACAAAGGCCACAAAAGGGCTGCCCTGCAACGTTCAAAACTGATCTCTTCATGTTTTCTTCTCAGGGCCGCGTTAATGGACGTTCAAAACCACCCATTCTTGACTGAAATTTTGTCCTGAATCCAATGGACGGGGTGGATTTTCCAGAAAACACTTCGGTGGGGCCCACCGATCATGACTGCGAAAATTTTCATTCCATATCCTGCTACAACTCTGCCACTGATCCAGCTTTCCAGCAACTATAAAAAAGGAGTCTTAGATCTGGGAAAAGCATTCAGAAACATGGAGGAGTTCCAGATCTACAGCAAGGGAGAGAAGAAAGAGAAGAAAGAAGAGAGAGAGAAATTAGTTTGAATTTTTTCTTTTATGAATTTTTATTTTTATTTATCCATCTGTTTAATGGATTTTATGGGTAACTAATCTCTCAGCTAGGGCTGAGATGAAACCCCTAATTTGAACACCCTTTGTTCTATGTTGATTTTACTTTAATTAGATTGGTTTGTTTCTTTCCCTAGTGTGCTTGATTGCTTTAAATTCTATACTTCTCTATCTATGAACTTGATCAGAGTCTATGGATGGATGTGGTCTGGATGCTTATTCTAGGTGCTTGTATCTGATCATGAACAGGTTCCAGTAGAGGAAGAAACAGGGTGCTTTACTGAACTGCATATTCCATATGCCCGATTTGGACATGGGATATGTTCTTCGTGGCATTGCTTAAAGGAATTAGACAATCTGTATGCCCGATTAAGGACACAGATTGTGCTTTCTCTAAATAAGTTAGATCAATCTAAATTAAGGTGAATTAACAGACAAAACAATGGTTAGGATAATTAGGGGTGGATTCGAAAGTCCTAGTGCTCTCTCTGATTGAATTTTCTTCCTTATTCTCAATTGTTTTTTTTTTTCATAGATTTGTGTTAGTAAAGTGCTCCATTATTTGTTGAATTAGTTAAGGAGAATCACAGATTTGAATTGTGACGATCAGTCCTCGTGGGATTCGACCTCGATCTTACCGAGTTTATTACTACATCACAACCCTATACTTGGGGAGTGAACAAAGACTGAAGAATCATATTCAGATGGAGAATTGTGCTTGACCAGACTCTGAACAGGGAATCATGCTCAAAAGAATTACGCTTGAATGATGACTAGATAGTCGCGCTCGAAGGAAAGACTAAATGATCATGTTGAGTGGAAGACTGAATACTCACACTTGAGCGGAAGACTGAATGCCCCCAATCAGAAGCACCGAGTGAATGCTTCAATAGAGATGATAATAGTGGCAATGAAAGCACTCGCTGTAACAGTTGTGACAACTTGATTTTTGAGTAACTTGATCAGAGAACTGTCTTTCAATGTTGCTCCTACTGCAACAATCTCTTCCATTGTCTCCTTTATTCATAGTTTGAATAATCCAAGATTTTGAATGGTAATCTTTCCTGTCAAATTAATCGGAGTTAGTATCTCGAGATATCATAATTTTCCAATTTAATTTCATGAAGTATTGATAATTTTGAAATATATTGAAAGCTTTTAGAATGATTGTAATATTTGTTATATGACAATGATTTAGTCATTCCATCTTTGTGCTTGTCAGTGTGCTTTGCATTGCATTTGTTACATTATTTGCTCATTATATCGTGCTTTCGGAGATGTCATTTCCAGCACTAAAGGCTCAACCACTCAGTCTTTTTTAGTTTGTGTTCCTTGCCATTTCTTCATAGGCTAGTTAAGAGTGTATTTTCCTTTGACCTTTGTTGATTCAGAAAAATAGAGAACACTTCTTTTCATTTACTAGCTTTCCGGAGGATATAGAAGTTATCGACAATGATTTCATCTCTTTTGGTGAACATTCATTCCTTATCGCCATCAGGTCCATTACTCTTTCATTGAAAGAAGGTAATAAGTTCTGGTGAGAACCATATTATCCCAACTGATTTGCTCGTCAAATCGGTTTTGATCAGATAGTACTAGAGACTTGTAATATCATTACTAGAACAATGAGAAGTTATGACATCAGACCATATAACTGGGCTTTGATCTGGAGGCAACTTTTGAATGTCAATACTAGATCTCGCTTCATAATTTCCGGCTATAACTATCCAGTCCATACTTCTTATTGTTAGATATGTTGGTGGGTTCACTAATATTGTTTGGTGTGCAATTATTATCCAGTAGACTATGCCATACATATTCTTCCGCCGCACATAAGAAATTATCAGAAAGAGCAAGGCATAGGTTACCTTGAAGAAGCAAATTATACCCCCTGTCCAAGTCAGCTTTGCATAAAGATTTCTTTGGGAAACAAAATTTGTGAAGCGAAGCCTGTTGATACCCTTAAAGGATGGATAACATTTGGTCCTCCTTTAAGAAATTCTAAGAATACATCTGAATCATCAAATCATCCAGAAGAAAGTGATAGTTCTTCACAATTTCATTCTCCTCTGCCTCTAAGGATTCTGGGAGATAATATTTCTTCATCATCAAGAAGATAAGAGATAGAAAGACCACGTGGCTCTTGTCGGAAGAATAAATATATTATAATTGAAGACTGATAGTTGTTCAAGAAAAATGAACTTTTGAATAAAGTACTGCAAACATTTTGAATGTTCTTGATGTTGTAATTAGAACTTAATTCAAGAGAAAATAAAATATTTTGTATTTCTTGCAGTAATCTTTGATAGTGCATTTCTATATAAGATAAATGATCATATGCATTTGTAGAGTTTATGCATTAATTTGAGACTTATAGTCTTCCTTTAGAGCTGAATTTCAGTTTAGTTAGCTTTAGGGGCATTATACACAATTTAAGCTCTCAATTAATTGGAGCAAGTATAATTATGGGTGATCATACTTTGATTAATTATGTCTATGTTGACTTAAATTTACTCGACTTGATTGGACTTTACTGGACTTTACTTGACTAAACTTGACTGAATTGACTAGACTCAAGGAGCAATTATAGTTTATCGTTGATTTCGAGATGGGCACAAGGAGCAATCACAATTTAGGCTCTTAAGTTGTTAGAGCATTCACAGTTTAGGCTCGTAAGTTGTTGGAGCATTCACAGTTTAGGCTCTTAAGCTGTTGGAGCATTCATAGTTTAGGCTCGTAAACTATTGGAGCAATTATAGTTTAAACTCGTAAGTTGTTGGAGAAATCATAGTTTAAGCTCGTAAGTTGTTAGAGTGGGGTCTTATGTGACTGGTCTCTGTAACTCTTATGAGTTCGCTGGACTTATCGCGACCGGGAAATTCGCAAACCGCGATCCATTAGAGAGGCCTAGTGAAGCTACTGGGACAGTGAACTCGGTGGGTTTTACGCATATGGTTGACTACAGTAACTCTTTAGAGTTCACGGGGCGCATAAGGTTACCTTTGGGTACCAAATCCACGGCCTCCAGTCCATTAATGAGAAATTATCTTGCTTCAGAGACCTGTCCTCATGAGTTACTATTGAAATCAAGCCAGAGATCTGGGGAGTCATTTTGCTTCAGAGACTCACTTTTTCTTTGTCTGCAAGGTCAGACCCATTCACGAGAGGGCATTTTCTTCTCAACCCTTGTGACGTTGTTGGAAACTGTACAAACGGCATAGGTCTTACGTGATTGCTTCATTAATTACCCAGATGGGTGCACGTGATGCTCTTTATGGGCTTTTTAGGGCCACTGGCTTCTCACTGCTACCCGAATAATTTCATTGTATCACCGATGATGGTAGGTCTTATACATAGTTGGCTATATAGGCCTGGCTACGCTGCCATAAATGATAAATTGCCATCACTATCGTAGGACTTATACATGGTTGTCTTTATAAGTTTATTCTACTGTCGTAAATGATGAATCGCCATCGTTTTCTGCCATAAATAATGAATCCCCATCGTTGTTGATATTTATTATGGTTAGGATAGTGTATCAGCTTGGCGATGATATTAATTTCGATAATTTAGATAATAAAATGGCCTTTGCGTCAGCGATACAGTGACGGCGATGGCAATTATTATTGATTTGGAGATAATCATTGGTGCTTGACAATAATAGGTGATTATATCAATCTTGATATCAGCGTTTGGCGATAATAGATGATTAACTTGATATGCTTAAAAATCTGTCTTTTATTCAGAATGGCGAAGAAGACATGACATTTGCCTTTTGAGACTCTTCCATTATTCTGCTTGTCTTACCCCCTTTTGATTTGGAAGTATTATGTCGATAATCTTCGAAATCAAAACTATGATAATCTTCAAGGATAACATATTTTGACGAACTGGGCATTGATAAGTGTATATATAGATGAGAATTTACTTCCCCAGCGAATATGCTTGTCTTACGGCTTCACGCTTCGATCAGAAAGATATGAAGAGTTGCGTCTTTATTAGAATGCTAATTTTTTTCTGCGTAATGACTATTTTCAGTTGGGATTATACACCATTACCTTCTCTCTTATTTCATATGTCTTCTTTATGACAATTTCACCATCGTCAATCATCTTTTGTAGAATATTCTTCAAGACGAAGCAATTCTCAGTTCGATGTCCAAGAAAATTGTCATGCCCCAAACTCGGAAACCGAGCTTACAAAATTCCCGATTGCCGAATCCGGTGTTGACAGCCTCCGTAGTACCCCATTCTCGGCTTTTAACGCCCATACACCAGATTCCGATCCTAGGATCCTACAAGGAGAATTTTTGCAACATACATTTATCTCGTAAGAAGCATAACCATAAGTTTACCCAAATCACAAAGGCAACATCATCATGATATATCCACTAATATAAACAGTTGAATACAGTGCAGAAAGGGAAAATACATATATCAAAAATTAAAGCTCTATAAGAACAGCTGCACGCTCCAAGCTCAACGTTGCTGCAACCTAATGCCACCTGCACGCATCTATTGTGAATAAGCTTATAGAAATCTTAGAGGGTGGTGTAAGTGTGTGCATAAGGTAAGTGTCAAGTATACATTACAAATCCATAAATCATATAATGTCAAAAATACTAGAAAGTCCAAGAGTCATAGAATATTAGAGTATGCAATATCAGAGTAATGCAGAACCATGCTGGTAAGTCCATAAATACCATCAGCCTTTTCCAGGATATGCGATGCAAAAACATAATAAGACAATATAATATACTGAGGAAGCAATGTAATATGCAAATCCTGACGAGTCCACGAGTACCGTCAACCTCATCTAGGCCCTATAAATGCAGAAACATAGCAACCCAAAATGTCATATGCTGCAGATGTAATGTAATATACGGTGCGAATGAAATAACCAAGCTGGAGTGTGGAGTCAGGATGATAGTACGTAGTATCACAAGCTATGGGGTCCATCACAAGGGACTTCTATCCAAATCAGTCTCATACCTAAATTTGGATAGATAGACTCAATGTGGTAAACTCCTGATCTTAGATTGGTCGTGCACCCCAATCGAAATCCTTGCCATTGTGAAGGTACACATAACAATTAGTTGCGCACCACCAGCTCGAGTGGATAGTGAATGAATGAATGAATGAATATAATGTTGAGTATGCAACTCCTGCTTAATAAGTCCACATATCAGTACCATACATCTCTGGGATCATCACCGGGGTCTAGTATACTGTACGCCACTTGCAGCCCCATCAAGCGCACAACTGGGTAAGTGGAAGAGACCTCACTATCCGCTGCCAATATCGGGCCTAACTCGTTGATAGTGGACCTATTTATGAGTTGGTCAAACTCAGCCTAACATTGCTTACTCTCTCAGGTGAGTAAGGCCACACCCCCTCCCAACCGACCACGACACAGTGGGAGACGCGGCCTACTGGTATACAGCCCTTATGTGCTCATATATATCCACTCAGTCTAGATGTTGGGGCATCCTCTAGTACCAAGAGGGTTTAGAAACTTTCACCCAGGGACGTCTATGGCACCCCATGTAGAAAAGATTTTCGGTGTCCCATCTGGCCATCCACGACATGCCTGTGGAGGCTACGACTCTGATGTCACTAGGGCGTAAGTGGTCATATCACAAAATGCGAGATGTATGAATCATACCATCCAGTCATGCATCAAACCTGCGCATACCGCATGCTCATATGGGGCAACTCCGCCTATCAGGGAGTCGCATAAACAACTTGCCCAATGGCATATGCAATGGTCAACTGCATCTCATATCAAACATGCAGATGATGCGTATGGGCATGTAACATGATGCTATGTATGATTATCAAACATAATAATGATTATTCTCACACAATCACAATGGGCCTCTCACATCGAAATGGGCCTCATCTAGTCACAACGGGTCTCATACAATCACAATGGGCTTCTCACATCGTAATGCGCCTCATTCATTGACAAAAGGCCTCATACTATCACAACATAATGATCCTCACACATCATAATGGGCCTCATACATACATAATAGGCCTCATACCATCATAATGGGCTTTACATGGTCACGATGGGCTTCATACAATCATAATGGGCCTCACATGGTTACAATGGGCCTCAAGTAATCAAAATGGTCCTCACATGGTCACGATGGGCCTCATATAGTCACAATGCTATGCTAACACATACTCGGTGCGTATACTAACATAGTCGTAATCGATGATTAGCCTATATATATGTTGGGGTCCATAGAAGGACAACAGATCTAATCCATAATATGAGGATCAGTCCTCGATAGTGAATATACCAAATCAGATAGCACGGATCCCTCGTCTAAGGTAATGTTGTACTCTCCTCATATCAAGGTTAGGCCTAGGTGGCCTACCTATATTCCTAAGGATCCGGAATGGGCTTCTTTCACCATACTATCATATTGCCCGCTAAATGCCCGAGGGGGCCCAAATAAGTCCTAGATGGACTCCAAGATTAAAAGGAAATAATCCTACGAGCAACCAATGGAGGCCCAACATCTTGGGATATCCTAATATAAATAGATGAATCATGCGATATTAATGGGGCCCAGTAATTTGGGTTGACCCACTTAAAGAATGATGAGAATAGGCCTAACAAAGGCCTAAGGGAAGGTCACAATGTGGACATTTAACCATCATTGCCCATCAATGTGGACATTTAACCAACATTGCTCCCATGGAGTGGCCCACATAGAGCCAAACGTATAGTGGGCCCATGGCCTCACACAAGGGCCTAATATACATCACCATGGGCCTCACTCAAGGGCCACATATACATCACATCGGGCCTCATCATATGGGCCTCATATATATCACATCGGGTCTCACACATGGACACGTATACATCACATCGGCCTCACACATGGGCCACATATACAACACATCGGGCCTCATCATATGGGCCTCTCATTCATCACATCGGGTCTCATCCAAGGCCACAAACATATCACAATGGGCCTCATACGCGGGCCGCATTACACCCTGGGTTGCATTGCCTTGGTCTCATATACATCAAGTGGGCCGCATCGCATGGACCTCATACACATCACAATTAGGCCACATCACATGGGCCTTACATATCGTAATGGGCCGCATCTCATGGGCTTAATATATGTCACAATGGGCTGCATTACATGAGCCTCATATACATCACAATGAGCCTTTCGCACGGGCCTAATATACATCACAATGGGCACAATTGCCTGGCCCTTAAATGCATCATAATGGGCCTCATCATATGGGCCCAATATACATTAAATGTGCCTCACTAAATGGGCCACAAATACATCACAATAAGGTGGGCCCTCTACTTTCCAAATGGGCCTCAAATACATCACAATGGGCCACTTCCATGGGCCTTAAATATACATCACGATGGGTCGCACAAGTGGACGGCATAGATGAAACACGTACAACATGGTGGGCCCTGTGTTCACACAGCAGGTGGGCCCTTGTAATGGCCTGAAAATGGGGGGTTGTGCATACACTCGACTCCCGAGTTCTCGGGTGTCATTTATAACCGATTTTTAGTAATGTACATTTAATCAAGCTTAAATGCGCAGCCTGAAATCACTTGGAACATAAATCACATCCACAATACGTTTACTGAAATGAAAATAGGTCAGACATATCTATACAGGTCCAAAAATATAAATGGGTCGCACATGGTGTTACCCAACAAAATCACAAAAAGAATAGTATGTCCAAAAGAATAAAGTTGAGTTTACTACTCAGCAATCCAACGTCCCATCTACTGAGCCGGCGAAGACCCGCTCATCAACTGGAAGTAGGAGAACTCGTCCTCCTCCTCGAGGCTCGCGTCGCCTGGCTCCTCATACTCGACGTCACCTACATCTATGGATGAGTCTGGTTGGTATTTTAAAACACCATCCCAAAGTGGGAGTGAGTGATCAACTCAGTGGGTGCTATTAAACTTAAGTTATAACATGCATCAATTACATTATGAACTTAATGAAAAGCAATCATTTATGAATACCTAACTAATCTTATTAATACATATGCATGATAGATGATATGATGCATGCCCTCGCCACAACTCTCCCTCGAGCGACTCCATCTGACGATAACATATGACCAACACTCCCTCAGAGTGACCTCGACTGCCGAGTCACCAACCTAACTAATGCGATGCGATGATAATGTTAGCCGAGTTCTTAATTAAATCCACTCATCCAACAGGTTGGGAAAACTGATACACCCCACGTATCAAATGCCCTGAACTGGTTGCGAGGCCAAAGCCCCCAACGTATGAGGCCAAGACCCCGCGATCTTTGATCTCGTCGGGTTTCCTATCCCCGACTTCAAGCACATGGGGAGTGCTAAGAAAGGGATCGCTCGCGTTCACTACGGGGAGGCGTTTCACCCCAGCGTAGGCTGACAGCTCGACCATAGTGTCCCATTCCACCATGTCTAGCTCACGAGTGGGTGGATCGATTTCAAATGGTTGTCAATGAGCTCCAATGGTTGAAGGGTGTGCCAGGTTCACACATATGTGAGAAAACAAGGTTAACAAGCATGATTGGTCGGTACATGGACTAGGCCTTGCGAGTCCAGGCATGTACAAGACAGACGACATCGGGTACAAACCACCCATGTAGTCCAACTACTGTCGCCCATCTGCACTCACCCAGAACCACCGGCCTACTCTCAAGGCAACCCTACCAATGGGGCCACCTTCTCTCACCTCAGTCTGACCAACCTAGGGTTTGATGGTATTCCATAACGCTTCAACGATTCCAAATTTAACATCCAACACAAATGACGTCATGCATTCATATTTCCTAAACATGAAAATTCAAGTTTTCCTATAAGTGCAAATACTAATAATATTACGAGATAAACGTGCATGTGTGTCATGTGGGTTAGCAAGGAGATCAAGATCTATAAATGATTCATAGCATGAACATACAATAAGGACTAATACTAGCATAACATACATTAGGGACTTAAGCAAGCACATACATACAACAAGGATTAGAGTAACATATAAGCTATAAGGGATCACCAACAAGAAATAAGCAATAACAAACATGCATTCATCAAACCCACACCAAACATGTTGAGGAATAACAAACATGCCATAATCAATCCATATTAGTTGAGAGGATCTACAATGTAAGGTCTAGCTTAGGTTTTCTCTAGATTCTTCCAATTCATCATCCAAGCAATCATAATCATTAGATGCATACTAAAATTGGTGCTAGGACACCTAAGAATAATAGTCCGCACCTATGGATCGTTGAGATCTTGGAAACGACCTAGGAAGGTGGATTTAGGGTCGATCGGCCGGAATCCCTAAAGCACACATTTACATGTTAGAAATTCATGCCAATCCCTTCTCAACACAAGGGTTTTAAGAAAAAAAGGATGAGGGATCTTACCTAGACGATCAACGGAACAATTCTTATGGTTGTGGTGTAGGGTTTTCCTTTGGAGAAGGGATAGAGAGTTGCAAGATTGAGTTCCCTTGGGCCCACCTTGATCTCTGGTCCACCCTTGCTCTCCTTCACTTTCTCTTTCTCTCCTTGCTCTCTCCTCTCTCTTTACTATCTCCCTCTTTCTCTCTTTCTCCCCTTTGAAGATGGAAAATCGTATGGGAAGATAGGTGCCCCAAATAAGGCCCTTTTATAATGCCAGATTTGGTATCAATGACCCCAAGTGTTGGGTTTTTACTATACTAACCCTATGAGAGGGTTTTTTTAGCCTTTAGGGCCTACTATGGGGTGTACAAGTCAATATACACCGTAGGATAGTTACCCCTAATGATGATCTATGTATGGATATGATCGGCTCGCCATTTAGATGTGTCGATCGACAGATATGATGAGAAGTCTGTTCAACGGTCGTCGATGGTCGATCGAGGCCGCGGCTATACGGATATGAGCAGGGAAATATCCTCACTCCACGAGTGAAGTTTTGTCGTAAACCGACGGTCTGAAATCCTCAACTTTGCATAAGAGTGGATGACCCAATTCACTTAAGTTCCAACTCCTTTCTTTGGGGTATTTGCATTTCTCATGCACTCATCCTTTGGCTCAAGTTGAGCGGTTTTGGGTAGTACTCAGGTCCGACTCCCGCGATGGATGTCAAGCCTAGTAAGACGGATATTATTCTATAGTTTTCGAACTAGTGGCCCACTAACGAGCGGTCTAGAGCTTGTTTGGAGAATCGGGGCATTTCTGTAATGAATTTGGTAGTGAGATTTCTCGTGGCGAATGATTAGGGTTTGGATTAACTATGTTCATAGTGTGGCCCATTTATAACTAGTGAAAGTGGAGATTTGGTCATGATTACTTTGAACCGTCAGTTTTAGGTTAAAGGAGTAACGGGGTTGATTTATTCTATTAGTAAAGATCCAGGCAGATTCGTTGGCTTCCTATGGTTGATTAATCGGACTTGTGCGGTTCTTTACTAGTACCAGCCGTGTACAACTAACATTGAGTGCTAATGGTCAGTAAGTGATATTATAAGCTAATTACAGAAGAAAATTTCAAGGATTTTTGGAAATCCAAAACAGTGAAAAATCCAGGATGTTACAACCCTGCATGACACAGATACATCAGTGGGTCCCACATCTGGCCTTTGGACAGCATAAATATAATACATACATCATGTGCGTCCAGCACCGTCCCAAACGACTAGACGGTGCGGATGAAATATATAAATCATAGTGGGGTCCACGTCCAATGAACTGGGTGGTGGATGAAACACCTCATCAAGGTGGGGTCCACGTCCAATGGACTGGACAGACACCACACGTGTGGTGGGCCCCATGGATGAATGGCATAGATAAAACAAATACGTTAAGGTGGGTCTTGCACGGATGAACAGTGCAGATATAATACATACCTCACGATTAGGCCCCTAGAACTTGCTGACGTTATTACAGAATAGATGGTTGGGATATAACATCTGCCTCATGATCAGGCTCACACAACATGTTGATGTCAACAGAATGGATGGTTGAGATATAACACATGCTTCACGTGCAGTCCACACAGATGGACAGTCAAGATAAATCTCATACATCACGTGGGGTCCAAACAGGTGGATGATGTAGATAAACACATATATCACTGAGGTCCATATACCTTGCTGATGTCAGTCAGCAGCTAAATAGCTAGGTGCGATACACCAGCCGACCTGCTTCAACTATAGGTGGGTCCCACATGGGGCCTCCCATAATATTATGTTAATATATTATTATTAATATATATATATATATATATATGATGCATTGAGGTGGGTCACACCATCCAGGAGGCTGGACGGTGTGGATTTAAACACATACATCACACTGGGTCCCACATGGATGGATGGCCCAGATGAAAAAAAATAGATGGACGGCATAAAATGAGATACATCATGTGGGACCCACATAACTTGTGACGTCAATGCAGTAGCTACCTAGATGGTGGCTGCTGACCCACCGTCCAAAAGATGGACGACTGGGATTTAATAGATACATCATGGTGGGGTACCATCAGATGGATGGTTGGATAAAACACATGCTCCAAGGTGGGTCCCACTGTTTGGACGGTGTGATAAGACCCATACATCACGTGTGGCCCCACATGGCACCGTCCTTGAATAGACGGTGTGGAAAAAGAATACATACATCAAAATGGGCCCCACCCCCACACGTCCAACACGTGTGGGGTGGGTCCCACTAAGATTTAAATCTATCTCATTCTCTTTGTATTGCCATAAAACCGTCCCTACAAATGGCTAGACGGTATGAATACAACACATGTGCAAGGTAGGCCCCACAGAACTTTGTTGACGTTAATATAGTAGCTATATATAGCTGATGAAAGTACACCAACCATTCAACTTCGCATCAAGTGGGTCCCACGTGAGGCCCACCACAGTATTATATATATATATATATAAAATATGTATTATTATTATTATATATTTTTATTAAAAGAACCCCAGTGTCCAAGCCCTAGACGACCTGGATGTAAAACACATAGATCATGGTGGTCCCCACCGTCTAGACCACTGGACGGTGTGGATGGAGTCACACATCAAGGTGGTCCACGTGGTGGGCCACCAAAGTTTGGATCAAGCTGCTATTTCTATTTTCCTTCATTCAAGGCCTACTGCTGGACAGCAGACGGTCCAACAGCTCACGGTCCTTCATGGCCCGCTGGGCCCTCCACGGACAGACGGAGCGGATACAATACCTTCCTCAGGGTGGGGTCCACATCAGTATGGCCCACCAGGTTTGAAACAACTTGATATTTATGTTTTCCCACCATCCAAACGGTCTAACCGGACTGACCGTCTAGCAGAGTGGGCAGCAAAGCCGTCCCACCTGTTGGACGGTCCGGATCATCCAATTAGGCCTACATCAAGGTGGTCCACGATTAGAGAAAGGAGAGAGAGAGAGAGAGAGAGAGAGAGAGAGAGAAACAGCGGTGATGGAGGGAGCCCGCCACTATGGGCCCTCCTATGATCATAATACATACATCAAAATGGGTCCTAAATAAGATCCATACCGTCAATCGGTAGGCCCCACTTGGCCTATAATCAAAACACAAATTTAAGCTTATAAAACACCCACTGATTCCTCTTCTTCTAGGCTCCTTGGACTCCTTAGCTCCTAGGCTTCCTCTTTGATGGTGGGAGATGAAGATTAAAGGGTGGAGACGAGAGATGAGAGGGGTAAGAAGTGGGCCACACCTAGCTTCTCCTCTCCCTTGGACGTTTCCTCTCTTGGTGCTTGGGATGGAGTGAGAAATGAGAGAGAGAGAGAGAGAGGAGTGGTGATGGATAGAGTGATGGGATGAGAGGTATGGTGGTTTAAGGAGAGATGACATGAGGGTTGACTTTGGAATGGGAGAGGATGGGTTGCTTGTACTTAACTTGTACTTGTGATGGATGTGTACTTGATTGATTAATGTGATGAGTTGTAGAGATTCTCTCCAAATTCACAACGTACGGCATTTTCCTCAAAATAAACGTGGTCCACAACTCCTGGCCTGGGTATCGCATCGGCGCGTGAGACGCGGCGACTGCGCGGTCGTAAGGGTATAAGTCTTGAGCCGAGCAGACTCAGATTGACAAGATGCGACTTAAGGTGGTGCGCAAATGCTATCTACGTGTCGCGAGTCATCGAAATTCGACCAAGTGGACCGCGGGAGTCTACGGGATGGTACAGTCTAGGATATGGGTCTTACAAAAATGATGATAATAGCAGTAATCATTTTCTCTTATTTTCTTCATTTCCATTGGACGTTTTGGCCATAGTAGTTTGATTTTCCCTACAGCCAATAATTGATTCATTATGGGAAGCATATCTCTTCGAATGTATACTTTTAGCAGTTATTGAATTGTCTGAATCTTTTCTTTACTTTCTCCGTTGTATAACCGCTTGTATTTCCTTCATCAGAGTTTCCTGTTCAACTTGATAATTCTTCATTTCTCTTTCTTCCTTGACATTATCAGTCGAAGTCTTTTTAGAATCTTGAAACAGCCGGCTCATATAAAAATTGAACACCTTTATACTGAGCTTTTCTAGATTGGAAGCTTTTACAATTAGATCTTAAAAGATTTGTATATTAGGACTGATAAGACCCATTGCAATATCTGGTTTTATGCATTCCATACATAGCTTGACTTGTTCTTCTTTTTTTCACTAGTTGTGAGAGTGAGGCTCCTAGTATCCTCCATCGATCGATGAATTCTTTGACTGGTTCGTCTTGTCTTTGGCAGATAGAAGCTAAAACACCTGGACTAATTTCTTCAGTAAATTACCCAGGAATCTGTGAATAATAATAATGAATGTTTCTTATGGAACTTGCTGTAGGAGATGTAGCAAATGGTGGTTTTCTTATCATAACAGCTTTTCCTTTATCTTTTTATATCTTTGACAGATCCCTTGAAGACGCCACATTTATAGTTACTTTTCTATCTTGCTTTTCATCCTTTTAAAAAAAAATTACTATCTCACCTTGCTTTATCATTTTCTGCAATATATCTTTTAATGTGAAGCAGTCTTCCATGAGATGCCCCAGAAAATTATGATAACGACAATAATTGTTTTCTTTCGTCATCTCAACTTCCTCTG
The DNA here is from genome assembly GCA_021015155.1 of Magnolia officinalis. Classification (NCBI taxonomy): domain Eukaryota; kingdom Viridiplantae; phylum Streptophyta; class Magnoliopsida; order Magnoliales; family Magnoliaceae; genus Magnolia; species Magnolia officinalis. Next base: position 36,413,146 of record JAJHSJ010000016.1, on the reverse strand, counting down.
GATATTTGGGCTGAGGTAACTTGATAGTTCCAGTTCTTTGTAGTTGCTTCATCATCTGCAAAACATCTTCCTTTTTGAAGATATATCTTTTGTAAGAGTTATATAATCAAGGTTGTTTATCATTTACATGATCCTTGTAACGATCTAAGTCTTCTCTTCTCGTTGTTTCTCATCTATTGTGAGAGGTGTCTCTTTTCTTTTCCCGATCAACAATATTTACCATTGATCTATTTGATCATCTTCTTTCTATTCTGTTTTAAACGCTGGCATTTTCCTGGCCATTAACTCCAATGCATGTGCTTTTGTAGCGAGATCTCGGAAGGTCCTTATGTTGGCACTTATGAGTGCGAATACAATTCCCATTTTCATAGAGTTTAGGCACATATTCATCTGTTCCTTTTCTTTGGATAACTGTCTGAATGCAGCTAAGCTGCCAAAGTTTTCCATTTATCAATGAATTTCTATATTTCTCCACAGGTTATGACTCCGGCGGTGGCTCGAGACTTGTCACTTCCAGTCAATATCGGTTAATTCTTACTACATTGAAGCTTTATGGGTGGAGCATGGAGCTTTATTGCTGATTTGCCCCCTTTTGATTGGGTGGGATTTTCTCTGAGAATCTTCACAAACAAAATTATTTTACCTTTCGGCCGTAACAATAACTTGATCGCCATAATACTCTCGGGCTTGAGCATTATCATATAATAGTTCAGATACTGCTCTAATGTTGACCTGATCTGATTCTCCTGGAAGATATCGACATGATGCCTACAAGTCTTTCAATAGGCTAATGAATTCTTCATCTGATTCATATTTCTCATTGGCGAGTAGAGACCAATTCAGTCAAACCGAATTCTCTAGTCTCATCTATCTTTAATTGTAACTGCTTCAACTTTCTCTGGTATTCTTTGTGGTGATGGTTGTGTATTGTCGATGCAAATTTGTACAAATCCTTTTAGGTATGAAGTAAACAATCACGTTAGTCGGGATAAAAGCCATTGCAGTTGTGTAAGGACGAAATACCTACATTCAATATAGAGTATCACTTATTTTAATTAAATAAAATTGTACTTTATTTTAGAGATGAAGGGGAGAATGTTCCCGTTAAGAGTTGCCATTTTGGCATCTATTCGATGTCAAACGGTGATGAAAGTTCTCTACATATTTTCTAAGTTATCATTGAATAATAACATTCCCTAGCGAGTAGCCATTTTGTTTCGACAAGAAACGAAAGCTTATGGTTTGGGGAATTATCATTCAATAATAACAAGAAAAATAGAAGAACATTCATAATTATAGATTTTATTAATTCTGATTTTCAATTACATCTTGGTATCTCCCTTGATTCTGAAACAAAGTACAAAGAATTAGTGTCAGCTTGAAAGGAGAAGCAGTTCAATGGCAATTTTAACAACATTTCGGCATGTTTTGCATCCATCGTATTGACAGAGGAGTTGTACGGATCCAAAATCTTTGCTTCAAAACAACATACAAGAAATGTATTCTTCAGAAGATGAAGTGTGGAGAGAACCCACAAAACTGCATCGCACAACAAAACTCATGTTGCATAGAGGCACACAACTCTCTCGAGTTGCGTAGGTCTGCGCAACTCATCTTCAGTTGCGCCGGTCCACACAACTTATCTTGAGTCATGCAGGTTCGCACAACTCATCTTCAGTACTCATATTGAGTTGCGTGGGTCCACACAACTCGTCTTGAGTTGTGCGGGTCTCTACAACTCATTTCGAGTTGCGCGGATCTGCACAACTCATCTTCCCTTCTCTCTCTCTACTCCCAGCACCTCTTTAAAACTTCTGATCTTACAAATGTGAGGGGGAGGGGCTATTTATAGGCTTCCACATGTGTGAACCCTCGAATATTGTGTCATGGGGCCCACTTCACATTCTCTGGGTCCAATTTCTCAAATATCACAATTATTAGTTGCGCGAACTCGCGCAACTATGATGAGTTACACGAGTCCATGCAACTCTACTACTTCCTTGCAACACTATTCATCCACGCTACTATTCATCCTTGCTACTATTCATCCGCGCTATTTGTCCCGCACTATTCATCTGTGCAACTATTCATCATGGAACTATTCATCGCAACAGATTTTCCAGAGAGGGATGATAGAGAGAGGGTCACGTAATGGGCAGGGCTGCCTATCTTGGATCCTTGAAGCGCAACAAACCAAACTTCTATCGACCCATGTGTTTTTGTGCCTCAACACTTTCAGAGTCGGATGATTCATCCCAAGTAGCTATCATGCCCTTTCTTTCCGATCTATCCCTTTTAGGACATTTATTCGTCAAATGCCCATATTCATGGCAGTTGAAACATTGACTATCTTTTACAAATTTTCAAGGTTTAGATTTTCCTTTTCTTTTGTCAGATGGTTTTTGAAAATCTGATCTTTTTTATTTTTGAAATTTCTGTAAAATTTATTAACAAGTAAAGCTATATCATCTTCTGTATCTTCAATATCAGAATTAACACAATTATCTTTTGAAACAGATTTAGATGATTTAAGAGCAATGGACTTACCTTTAGGAGCTTAAAAATTAATTCATACGTTTGGAGAGAAGAACCAACTAACTGTTCAACCTTTATTAAATCAGCGTCTCTTAGTTCCTGAATGTCAGTTACTTTGGAATTGAATCTCTCAGGAAGAGATCGCAGTATTTTAGCACAGACTTTGCTTTCTGGGATTCCATCTAATTTAATTTCGTATAGAAGTCCACAAAAGTTTCATATTTTCCATATGAATTTTCTCAAAATTTATAGTGAGGATTTGAACTTTAGATTTCTTGACTATAGTAGTTCCTTCATGTGTCATTTCAAGAATATCACAGGCTTGTTTAGCTGTATCACATGAAATGATTCTTTTGAATTCATCAGGTGATAAAACACAATTAATGACATTTAAGGACTTAGCATTTGCACTACTTTGGCTTATCTGAGGTGTAGTCCATAAATAGATTGGAGTATCTTTCAAAGATTTAGTTCCATCACCGCCTGAAACTTCAGACATACGTGGTTTCCATTTGGTTACAGTGGCTTGCCACATGCTTTCATCTAAAGATTTTAGACAAATCCTCATTATGGCTTTCCAGTATGCATAGTTGGAACCATCAAAAGGTGGTGGCTTGGTAATAGACAAGCTATCGAAATTTGACATAATGAAAGCTCTAGATCTTTAAACTCAAGGAACTTAATCCAAAAAAAATGAGCAACTTAACTTTGATGCCACTTGAAAAAGGCAAGCTTAATAGTACTTAAGGGGGAGGGGGGTTGAATAGGACTATGCCAAATAAAAACTTAAAGTACTGAAATAATAAATAAATTAGAATAAACCACAAATCTCAATAGTTTAAAATTTGATTCAAACTTAGTTCGTAGGACAACCTTACACCAAAAACAAAGTTTTAGGTAGGACAACCTGATTTCACGAATGTTTGTGAGGATCAAGACTTTAAACTAAGCAAGAGATAATAAACCTATCTTTTACAATCATTCACTAGTGCAAAAATAAACTTACAACCATTCACCATAGATACAAAAAAAAGAAAAAAAGATTAAACATTCACCACAACACCAGGAGTTATAGGGGTTCAGTATGTACACCAACTGTTCTCAAACAGCCACACCTACTCTACTCCCAATAATCACAACCCATGTGATATTCGCGTTCACTAAAAATAAGGGTTTCACAGGTTCAAACAGTTGTGATTTTAGAAGGGCTATTACGAACAAAAAACCCCATAATGAGATTTTCTGGCGATCTTAGTCAAAATTAATACATGAGATTTCCTGGTTATCTCAAAGAAACCAAAAATACAAAGAAATAGAATTGTACTTATCTTCTCTTTGAACACGTTCTTGATGTAGCTTGTAGAACCACTTCTCTTGAAGTAGAATATTCAATGTCCAGTAACACAAACAAGGGTTCTAGGTTCTAAATTGATTTTAAATTAATTCAAACCAAAGGCTACTTGTTTGAATAGGACTATGCCAAATAAAAACTTAAAGTACTGAAATAATAAATAAATTAGAATAAACCACAAATCTCGATAGTTTAAAATTTGATTCAAACTTAGTTCGTAGGACAACCTTACACCAAAAACAAAGTTTTAGGTAGGACAACCTGATTTCACGAATGTTTGTGAGGATCAAGACTTTAAACTAAGCAAGAGATAATAAACCTATCTTTTACAATCATTCACTAGTGCAAAAATAAACTTACAACCATTCACCACAGATACAAAAAAAAAAAAAAAAAAAAAAAACGATTAAACATTCACCACAACACCAGGAGTTATAAGGGTTCAGTATGTACACCAACTGTTCTCAAACAGCCACACCTACTCCACTCCCAATAATCACAACCCATGTGATATTCGCGTTCACTAAAAATAAGGGTTTCACAGGTTCAAACAGTTGTGATTTTAGAAGGGCTATTACGAACAAAAAACCCCATAATGAGATTTTCTGGCGATCTTAGTCAAAATTAATACATGAGATTTCCTGGTTATCTCAAAGAAACCAAAAATACAAAGAAATAGAATTGTACTTATCTTCTCTTTGAACACGTTCTTGATGTAGCTTGTAGAACCACTTCTCTTGAAGTAGAATATTCAATGTCCAGTAACACAAACAAGGGTTCTAGGTTCTAAATTGATTTTAAATTAATTCAAACCAAAGGCTACTTGTTTGAATTCCTCAGATCTCAAAGGAAGAGTGATTACTCTTTTTAAAAACTTAAAGTACTGAAATAATAAATAAATCAGAATAAACCACAAATCTCAATAGTTGAAATTTTGATTCAAACTTAGTTCGTAGGATAACCTTACACCAAAAACAAAGTTTTAGGTAGGACAACCTGATTTCACGAATGTTTATGAGGATCAAGACTTTAAACTAAGCAAGAGATAATAAACCTATCTTTTACAATCATTCACCAGTGCAAAAATAAACTTACAACCATTCACCACAGATTTAAAAAAAAAAAAAAAAAAAAAAAAAAAAAAAAAAAAAAAGATTAAACATTCACCGCAACACCAGGAGTTATAGGGGTTCAGTATGTACACCAACTGTTCTCAAATAGCCACACCTACTCCACTCCCAATAATCACAACCCATGTGATATTCGTGTTCACTAAAAATAAGGGTTTCACAGGTTCACCTTAAAACCTATACAGTTGTGATTTTAGAAGGGCTATTACGAACAAAAAACCCCATACTGAGATTTTCTGGCGATCTCAGTCAAAATTAATACATGAGATTTCCTGGTTATCTCAAAGAAACCAAAAATACAAAGAAATAGAATTGTACTTATCTTCTCTTTGAACACGTTCTTGATGTAGCTTGTAGAACCACTTCTCTTAAAGTAGAATATTCAATGTCCAGTAACACAAACAAGGGTTCTAGGTTCTAAATTGATTTTAAATTAATTCAAAACAAATGCTACTTGTTTGAATTCCTCAGATCTCAAAGGAAGAGTGATTACTCTTTTTAAAAACTTAAAGTACTGAAATAATAAATAAATCAGAATAAACCACAAATCTCAATAGTTGAAAATTTGATTCAAACTTAGTTCGTAGGATAACCTTACACCAAAAACAAAGTTTTAGGTAGGACAACCTGATTTCACGAATGTTTGTGAGGATCAAGACTTCAAACTAAGCAAGAGATAATAAACCTATCTTTTACAATCATTCACCAGTGCAAAAATAAACTTACAACCATTCACTACAGATTTCTTTTTTTAAAAAAAAAAAAAAAGATTAAACATTCACCGCAACACCAGGAGTTATAGGGGTTCAGTATGTACACCAACTGTTCTCAAACAGCCACACCTACTCCACTCCCAATAATCACAACCCATGTGATATTCGTGTTCACTAAAAATAAGGGTTTCACAGGTTCACCTTAAAACCTATACAGTTGTGATTTTAGAAGGGCTATTACGAACAAAAAACCCCATACTGAGATTTTCTGGCGATCTCAGTCAAAATTAATACATGAGATTTCCTGGTTATCTCAAAGAAACCAAAAATACAAAGAAATAGAATTGTACTTATCTTCTCTTTGAACACGTTCTTGATGTAGCTTGTAGAACCACTTCTCTTGAAGTAGAATATTCAATGTCCAGTAACACAAACAAGGGTTCTAGGTTCTAAATTGATTTTAAATTAATTCAAAACAAAGGCTACTTGTTTGAATTCCTCAGATCTCAAAGGAAGAGTGATTACTCTTTTTAAAAAATAAGATTCATTAAAAGAGATCAAGGAATTAAAACAAAAAAGTTATATAAACAAAATATTAAAAATACCATACAATAGCTTAAAGATAGAGGGGACTTCTCTCTCTCTTGGTGAAGGCTTTTCTTAGCTTGAATGAATCAATTCGAAAAGAGAGAAGGTTTCTATTTATAGTTAGAAATGATGTTGATTCAACTCATCTAAGGTCTCCTTCGACTCGTCTAAGATCTAACAAATTTTCAAAATTTAGGCACGATCAGATAAAACTGTTCTTTGACTAGACGAAGGCCCTGCTCGACTGCTCGAGGATGCCAAAAAATAATTGCTGAAATTCAAGTTGAGCAACCTTCGACTGGTCGAAGGTCCCTCTTTGACTGGTCGATCAGTTTGCTCGACTGGTCGAGAAACCACCAAAAATATCCATTTTTTACATTTCAAACTTGGACTGGTTGAAGATTATCTTAGACTAGTCGAGGCACAACTTAGACTAGTCGAACCAAGGTTTGGAATAGTTGAACTAAAGCCTAACCAAAAACCCATATAAGTTTGTCTTTTGAAAGCACCTAAGTCTAAGGTCTTTCTAGGGTCTATTATACCTGAGAAGACTGGACATTGAAGTGTAAAGCTTGAATCTTCTTCTTGAATCTTCAATAGTTGATTTTATACTTGAAATGTAGTCGAAGGTGGAGCTTGTTCTTTTACTATAAGTGTAGTAGAACTTGAACTCATTTCAGCTTTGAACTTTCCAACTTCATGACTTATACTTAGGCTTGCACTTTCCAACTTTATGATTCACTTGAAGATGAACTTTCCATCTTGATTCACTTGAAGGTGGACTTTCCATAAGTTGTTTTGTCTCATCGAAATTTGACAAACAAGAGTGTGCTTTATAAATTATAGTACTTACAAATAGTAATTCCGGACTTCTTAGGAAACACCTGAGTTAGGCTCACCCACTAACTATCGAATATAGGGTACATAATACTCACATCTAATAGTTTTAACACCTCCATCTTAACTACATCCCTCATGTTTAAATTTAATCGGCGTTGTGGTTGCCTTGATGTTTTAGTATTCTCCACTATGTGTATTCGATGAGTGAAAATCGACGTTGTGGTTACCTTAATGTTTTAGCATTCTCTTCTAGGTGTATTCGATGAGTGCAAATCGACATTGTGGTTCCCTTGATGTTTTAGCACTCTTGTGGTTTCTTAGAGTAGTAATAAACTTGCTCTCTTGAACATTATCCAAGTGGGAAGAAATTACCATTGGACATATGCCTCGTTGACCTAAATAAACATATTTAAGCTTAGCTGGTAATGATTTTAGGTCAAGCTTTAGTGGGTTGATGGTAGATGGTAGAGGCTTTGATTTTATAAGGGGCAATTTTTCAGAGATTAGTTTCTACTGATTATTTTCGAGCACTACCTTATAATTTAATAAAGTGCTCACTATATCTAAAATCATATGATCGTCAAAATCTATAAAGTGAACAATAAATGCTTTTAAGGGGTTAGAGATTGTAGTCAATATGAGCTACTCCTCCATGAGTGTGTCAGTCATGTTTACCTCGTGGACCTCATCTACATTCCCAAGAAATTTGCAGAGAGTAAACATGTTCAACTCTAATGTCATGTTCCTAAAGGACAGTTTCATCACTTCATTCTAGCAATTGATGATTATATTTAAAGTGCCCAAGAATGTGCGTCCTAGGATGACCGAACTCTAATTACTAGTATTTATAATTGGTTGTGTATCTGAGGTGATAAAGTCTACTAGGTAGTAGAACTTATTAACCTGGACTAACACATCCTCAAATACCTCTCTTAGTATACGAATAGATCGGTGAGCAAATTGTAAGGTGGTCTTAGTGGGTTTTAATTCACCAAGCCCCAATTGTTCGTACACCGAGTAGGGTATGAGGTTAATGCTTGCCCCCAAGTCTAGCAAGGCTTGTTCGATCCAGAATTTCCCTATCATACATGAGATCGTTGGGCTACCCGGATCTTTATATTTTGAGGGAGCGTTTTGCTTGATAATCGCACTCACTTGTTTTGTCAAAAAGGCCTTATTTTCCACATTTAATTTGTGCTTAATTATGTAAAGGTCCTTAAGAAACTTTGCATAGGAGGGAATTTACTTAATCTCATCTAACAAGGAAATGTTGATTTTGACTTGTTGGAAAATCTCCAAGATGTCTTTATTCTCTAATGGACATTTTGATGAGACTATTTGTTGGGGAAACATAGCCGGGGGCTTGTGTTCATGTACCGACTCATTGTCATGTAGGATAAGGCTTGATCCATCATCACTATCAAAATTTTCTAAATCCTTAGGCGTGTCGGCTTTCATCGATTTTGTCTTGTCTATTTTCTACTACTTTTAAGGGTGGTGATGGATTTGGCTTGTTCTACATGTGGATTAGGAGGATTCAAATCACTTACTTCGTATTGTCCTTTTGGGTTAGGTTGAGGTTGGGTCGAAAAGGTCCATTTCTCCATAACATTTAAGTGTGCTTCAATACTTGAAACCAACGTTTTATATAAAAACGTTGTCCATTCTTATGGGACCCACCATGATGCATGGGTTGTATCCTAACCTTCCAAACATTTTCAGAGATCATTTTATGGCTTGAGACTAAGAATGAGTCAGATCTAAGGTTCAAGTGGACCCCACCATTGAAAGTAGTGGAGACAGTGACATCCACCGTTCAAACTTCTTAGGAGCCACATTAGCTTCCAATTAAGCGTATATCTTGCTTTCACTTCAACCTCTATGTTAACTTATGAATAGGTTGAGTCTCAAAAATACATAAGGGTGGGCCCGATTGATATACATGAAGCCATTTGATTCGGCCCGTTGATACGACTCATTTGATGTATTTAGGGCCCATTTGATGAGGCCCGATGTAATGTATTTGGGGCCCATGGGTTGAGGCCCACCTTGATGTGTATGAGGCCCATTGTTGAGGGCCACCTTGATGTGTTTTGTGGCCATCTGTGAGGCCCACCTTGATGTACTTTGTGGCCCATCTTCCAGGCTCACTTTGATGTATTTTATGGCCCAATCGAGGGGCCCACTTTGATATACATGTGACTCATCAGGATGTATCTTTGACCCATGAGCGGGGCCCACCTGTTGCATGTTTTGAGGCCCAGGTGCGGGCCCACCCGTTATGTATTTAGGGCCCGTGCGTTGAGGCTCATTGTGATGTATTTTCGATCCATTTGGCAAAGCCCATTGTGATGTATTTGGAGCCCATGGGTTAAGGCCCATTGTGATGTATTAGGGCCCATGGGTTGAGGCCCATTGTAAGGTATTTGGAGCCCATGGGTTAAGACCCATTGTGATGTATTAGGGCCCATGGGTTAAGGTCCATTGTGATGTATTTGGGGCCCATCGGTTAAGGTCTATTATGATGTATTTGGAGCCCATGGGTAGAGGCATTGTGATATATTTGGGGCCCATGGGTTAGGCCCAATGAGATGTATAAAGGCTGGTGGGTTGAGGCCCATTGTAATGTATTCAAGGCCCGCTATTGCCATTTACGGGACTCCTTATGAGACGGAGTGCCCACATTATCGCGTAGTACGCGCAGGATTGCTGCATGACCGAATAGTGTGACTCATGTATCTCGCATATATATGACTTGATCATTGTACGCCCTAGCAACATTAGGGGCATGGCCTCCACAGGCACATCGTGGATGGCTAAATGGGACACCCAAAATACTTGGTTCTAGCGCTATGGGCACACAGGATGTCCTTGGGTGAAAATCCCAGAATCTCCGAGGCCATGAGGTGCCCCAACGTCTAGACCGATTGGAACATGAGCGCCCGAGTGCCGAATAACAGTAGGTCGTGTCTCCCAGTGTGTCGTAGTCGGTTGGGAGGGGGTGTGGCCTTATCTGCCTGAGTGAGGGGGCTATAAGCTAGGCTGAGTATGACCATCTCGTAAATCGGTCCACTATCGATGAGTCGAGTAGGTATTGGCAGACTGATGGATAAGCGGATAGTGAGGTCTATTCCACTCACTAGGCTGTGCAGCTAGAGAAGAGGCAATCGGTGTCGAGTGTAATAGACCCCGGTGATTTTCCCAGAGAGCAATCGTACTGACATGTGGACTTATTGAACAAGAATTGCATATCATTCATTCATTCATTCACTATCCACTCGGGCTGGTGGTGCGTAACTATTTGTTACGTGTACCTTCACATGGCTAGGATTTCGGTTGGGCGCGCGACTAACCTGAGATCAGGAATTTATCACATTGAGTTGGACTATCCAAATTTAGGTATGGGACTGGTTTGGATAGAAGTCCCTTGTGGTGGACCCCGTAGCCTACAATACTACGTACTATCATCCCGACTTCACATTCCAGCATGGTCATTTCATTCGCAACGCATATTACATTACATCCGCAGTACTTAGCATTTTGGGTTACTATATTTTTGCACTTATATGGCCTAGATGAGGATAATGGTATTCGTGGCTCATTAGAATTTGTATATTACATTGCATCCTCAGCAACTGTTATTGTCTTATTATGTTTTGCATCGCATAGCCTTGGTACGACTGATAACACTCATGGACTTACTAGTATATTTTCACTTACTCTGATATCATATGATTCATGATCTTATCAGTATTTCCACTTATTCCGATGTTGTATGATTTATGGGCTTTATTGTATACTTGGCACTTACCTTACACACACTTTCACCACCCTCTAAGCTTTCTATAAGCTTACGCACGATAGATACGTGCAGGTGGCGTTAGGTTGCAGCAGTGTTGAGCTTGGAGCGTGCAACTGTCTTTTGGAGCTTTGATTTCGATATATGTATTTCCCTTTCAGCATTGTATTTAAATGATTATATTAGTGGATATATGATGATGATGTTGCCTTTATGATTTGGGTATACTTGTGGTTATGCTTCTTATGAGACAAAAGTACGTTGAGAAAATCCTCCTTGTCCAATCCCAAGATCGGAACCTAATGTATGGACGTTGGGAGCCGAGAATGGGGTACTACGGAGGCTGTCAGTACCGGGTTCAGCAATCGGGATTCCTGTGAATCCGATCTCCGAATATGGGGCGTGACATTGGTTCCTTCCATGCCTAATAATCATCAAGTTAACAATTCAATATCAAACTAACACTTTAATGTGTAAGCTAGATGTGACATGTGAAATCATGACTCAATCAATGTTTAAAACTTCTAATCAAGGATCAATGACTTAATTTTGAGATCTCCCAAGTGACTAAAATCCAAGAGACATAAGGCATCAATATTAAGTATCTTGTAATTCTAATTTATGGATTAACTTTGAGATCACTTAAGTTTGTAGAAATTTAATTTTTTTTTTCAATTTTTCACAATTTTACCCAAAGATTTAGAAAACAACTGATTAGTCTGCCTAATCCACAACCCCAACCTAAAATCTACATTGTCCTCAATGTAAAAGAGATAAGCATTCAAATGCAAATGAGGTAATGAAAAGAAAAGGGAAGTGATGGAGAGATAATACCTGAAGAAGGAATTTTGAGGCTTTTACAATGATCTCAGTGCGAACAATGGGTTAACACAAAAGACTCAAACTGATGATAAGCAAACTATCCTAAAACAGCGGAAAACAAACTGTCCTAAATTCCATGAAAGTAATAAACTAATCCTAAACTAGGAAAGTAGGGAAAAAGCTACTCAGTCATGCCACAAGGTTCCTCCTCCAGCCAATATCTTGATAAATTTCTTAGTAGGTTTCTCAACAGGATCATCCAAAAGCCCTTTTTACAATATGCTTGCCCCGGAGCATGAATTTCAAGAGAAATTTATGGACCTCAACATAAGGTTTCCTTTTAATCTCCTGAGATGTCCAAAGTATATATGATTCACCTATGACAGAGAAAGTTTTAGAGTTAGTACCCCTTGGTGAATCAGAGACTACAAGTAAATAAAATTCAGAAAAATTCTCAGCAAATGATGTAGTCTCAACACAGTCCGAAATTTCAGACTCCATTTCAATTTCCAGCTCCTCCTCCTTTAATGGTAAACATTTTGGGTCTGAGGAAGGAGGAGTTTCAGAATAAGGGTTCTCTTAGTTTATGAAAACTACCAAGGTATTATCTTGCGAGGCATCCACTATTTCTTTTATTATCAGATTATTTAAATCTGCAAAGTGTGTTAAACAATCATCCAAAGAGTTGAGAAATTCAGCTGAGAGTGACTCATTTTCCACATTGAAGTTTGTGATGATCTACCCAAGGATTCCATCATCTCTGGAAGTGGATGGAAGCATGATCTCTTGCTCTTCATCATGGTAAGAATAAATTGTCACCGGATGTATCTTGTCTTATAACACACTATGTTTTCAGGACCCGAGTATATGAGTTGTTTCCCAAAAACCCGAGTATTAACCTATAGAGAACCAAATTCCATAGATTTTTTTTCTTTATCTTTCAGAGTTAGCAGTTTAGCATAGAATGGACAAATCAACATAAAGGAAAAAGTTGCAATTACATTTAGAATATACAAGAGGCTGCCCATAATGACTTATACAAACCAATGTCTTGATATTAATAATATAAGATTTACAAAATTCAATACACAAGAAATATTAAAATGCATTTAAACATAAGCCGTAAAGTCGCACAACTTCTCTTGGAAGGTACAACCATGCATCCTTGACAATTACACCTGGCTCCTCATCAGTCTAAACCTGAATATCACTTAAGCCACCTGTGCTACCTGTACGGTTATATATTTGATGGATGAGTGACCAACTCAGTGTGAATTCCACTCAAGATTATATACTGCCGCCTTAGCTAAGCATAGTTAAAAACAACAAGAAAATCAAAACAATACATGATGCAGTCTTTTTAAATGCATGGATGCGTGAATGCATATTAACCTGGGGATACTCATTCAGTCTAACTTGGGCTCGTCACCCATGCAACATCGACCTGGGAATGCTCATCCAGTTAGACTTAGGCTCGTCACCCGTGCATAAGACTGGTCACCAGCGTAGCATATCTCGTATAGCATGGTGCCAAGTCATCAAAATAGGTCAATAGTCAGTGGTCTGGCAGCTAGCAAAACGATACCCCAATGAAAAAGGCACGTACTACAACATCCAAAATTAGTCACCCGTCATCGTTAATATGCTATGAATGCACGATTAGCCAAATCATTACTATTCTAATTACAATCAGACAATTTAAATAACTCAATGGTCACTACGGGGAGCTCGTCACCCATCGTAGGCCGACAGCTCGATCATAGTGTCTCATGACTACCATCATCGGCTCATGAGATTTTCCTATCTTAAGATGCTTAATGGATGTCCATCGACTCGTGGCCAGTCAAATTCGATAATTAAGGATTTACCATCGTATGGTCATAAGCCATTGAAGCCACGCAAGACAACCATCAAAACATGGGACCGGTAATAAATCACAGCGATAAAAGGATGTTCGGAACATTAAATCGAGACAACAAAGGGGTCAGGTAAGGTTAAATCAGAGCGGTTAAAGCTGTCATTTCCAAATTATTCAAGCCATATGACCTATGGATGGTAAGTCTCACATAAATGTTCTGTGTCCCATATAACCTCCAATTGAGGGCCCATTCTTTACCACACTTATCTTGTTACATCCTAAGCATGGGTTCACATACACAAGGGGGATCACCCACCATTAAGTGCAATAAATAGAGATCCATAAGCGACTCACAACAATCCATGATAAAGCATATAGTTATGGCATGCCAGACATAAGTTGATTCATAATAATCGTAATAAGTCATGAAAAGAACAATCAATTAAAGTTCAAATGAAAACCATCATGTAAGGAGTTATTTTATGAAATCTTGGTGCATAACTGTCAATATAATTCAAGTTTAAGCCATGCATTAAGAATTGATAAAAGATCGCAAGCTATGAGATAACATCTGTGATTCTAATAAAAACTATTACTTAAACTAATTTGGAAATGGAAAGCTTAAGGGGAAAAGTCATCGCCTTACGTGTCGAGTCGCCCACTAGTGTTGCTAGGGAACGCGTGTGCCATTAGAATCCAATCCTACCATACATTGTAAAATTCTATGGTTAGATCCAAGCTTAACACACTATTTATGGTTAAAGTCCTAACCTAGGGTTTGGATTACTTAAGTCTAGGGTTTCATCCTTAATGTTTACGTCTATGATAAATTTTAAGATTCGAACTCTAGTTGGTGTACAAATAATTACAACAACATAATCATTACCATTAATGATATAATTAGCTAATATGGTTATAATAACCATTATGATGGTAATGATTAGTACGATCCATTGTCAATGACGATATAAAAAAAATGGTAAATAGAATATTATGTCTAATAGTCGCGGTTTTGTTTATGATAACTAATACTAGTATACGTAACATGTTAATAGCTATTCATGCTTACTAATCATGATTGTTAGGGTAATACCAATGATAATACTAAATCAAACAATCTAATGAGGGAGGAAAAGTTATCTTACATCAGTCGATTTAGTTTGACATGACTTGGAGTTGAGCCTCACCTCTCGACTCGGTCCTCTTCTCTCTTCCTTTCTTTCCTTTTCTTTCTCCTTCTTCTTTCCTTCCTCCTCTACTTCTCCCTTTTTTTTTCTATCGTGTTGGAATGTCCAACAATGAGCCCGAACAAACCAAACCCAACTTGACTCGTCTAGACTCGATTTCAACCGAGTCAACTCAGCAGCCACTAAAACCTAACTCTCTCTTATTTTTCTTTTCTTCTTCTTCCCCATCTTTTCTCTTTCCTTTATCTTGCTCTCTTCCTCATGCTTTCTACTTATGTGTTGGAAGTCCAATAATGAACGTCCTGACCCAACTCAGCTGAGTCGAGTCGACTCGCCAGCTACACAACCCACTCACCATACACCTCTCTCTCTCTCTCTCTCTCTCTCTCTCTCTCTCTACCTGATTCTTCTCCTCCATCTTCTCTTCATTCTCCTTCATTTTCTACTACCTCGGGAGCCACCAGCGTGGTCGGACTTCGACTAACCCTGGCCATAAAGCTCATACAAACAGCGGCCCGCCGCCCGCCCTAAGTCAGTAACCGGAGGAGAGTCACGGTGTAGCCACACCATCCTTGCTCCCTCTGTCTCCTCTCTTTCTTTCTTCTTTTCTATGTACTTATTTCCTTCTCCCTAAGACCTTTTCTGATGACCCAACAAGGCTCAGACTCGGCTTAGACTCAGACCGAGTCAGTGCAGCTCGGTGGAGAAGATGGTTTTGCCGTCAATGGCGAATTGAAATCCGACGACCCTTTCTCTGATCTGCTTCGCTTGGACATTAAAGAGTAGTCTAGGGAGGCTAGTAGGTGGAGTATTTTGAAGCTTTGGAGGTGTTTTGCGAGTGATTTCAGAGATAGAAGGTGGCTCCCGTTAATGGCAGATCGGAAATGGAGCTTCGTTCTTTCGATCTGGGGGTGTTGGATGACCTGAATAGGTTCAGAGGAGCTTGTAGGATGTTGATTTTGAAGGTTTAGGGAGGTTTGGGTGATGGGTTCGTTGGGAGGAGGAGACGTCTCTTTTCTAGGGTTGTTGCAGGAGCGGCCAGTAGGATCGGTCTGCACTCGATTCCAGCCTCTCTTATAATGCTTCCCTAATGTTCCTAAACCGTCGGATCAACAACAAGTGGTCCGAATTTTCTCTTGCCGAAACCGCCTCCAAATACGATGGGCAAGAACCAAAACCAGCCATGGTTTTGTTTGCAAACCCTAAACCTTATGAAGGGTTACTCAATGACTGGGATAACACCTAACGAACAGCTGAGATTGAGAGAAGGGAGCTCACGCGGATCGCCTATAAGGCGACAAGAATGGTTTCTATTTTTAGAAATGTGTCACATGCAGTCCGATTGTGCCGCAATTCACGTGCATTTACATGTGTTCTATCGAGCAAGAAGGGCCATGTCTTAGTCAGAAGCCCCGTCTAAGCAAGATGGATGGTCCAGATCATGTGTCTGGGTCGTGATGGTGGCCCACTGATAAATGCAAACGACACTAGTCTAATTGAAATGGACGCTAACGGGACAGCAGGAGGAGACCCTCCTCATTTGGGAAACTATCGAGTCAAACCGATTTGACCAACCGTTTTGGTTCAGTGCACAGGGAGAGCTTTTACACTATGCACACGTGCAACCAAATGTGGGGTCCACAAGTGGATTTGACGAAATCTACACCATCCATTCCCTTTGGAGGCTCCAATCAGGTCCTCTATCCAAAGGTCAGGTAGATCCAAGGCTTAGGTTGTAAGACCCGTATCCTAGTCTTTACTGTTCCGTCAACTCCTGCGATCCTTCCCGGCAAATTCCAGCAACTTGTGACCTATAATCAACGTTTATGATCAACCCTAAGTCGTATCTCGTAGATTTGAGTTGGCTTAATCTAAGACTTGTACCATTGCGACCACACCGTCGCCGCGGTTCCAATGCCGCGTCTTACATACCGATCTGATACCCTGGCAGGGAGATGGTGGCCGACGTTTATTTCGAAGAAAACATAACACGTTTGCAATCCCAAGAGAATCTCTACAACATGTCTCATCAATCAATTAATCAATCAATCATCACCTCATGTCAAGTACACACACCCATGCTTTCTTTCTCCATAAGTTAAGCAACCACCAAGTCAACCCATCTCTCACCTCACCCATCATTCTCCTCACATCCATCACTCCATCACCCATCACTCTCTCTCCTTACAACCCTCTCTCTCTTTCTCTTCACAATTTTCAAGCACCAAAAGCGGTAGACGTCCATGCATTCTAAGAGAGAAAAGTGCATGTGTGTGGTCCACCTTTCCATCCCAAAACCTTCATACTAGCCTTTCAAACCTCATCACCCTCCATCAAAGTGAAGCACAAGGAGACCGACGTTCCAACGGACCGAGAAGATCCAACAGTGGGTGCTTCTATAAGCTAGTTTTCATGTTTTTATGATGGGTTAAGTGAGTCCTACTGATCAATGGTATGGATCTCATTTCGGACCCTAAGATGTGGCCGATGGCCCACCTTGATCTTCATGATCATTCCATGGTAGGGTCATTCTCCATGGACCCCATCATGATATGTATTTTCTAGCTTGAAAAGGGGTCATCTAGACCTTCTATTTCGGTGGAGAAAGGATCTCCACCGTTGATTTTGATCGGTGGGCCCATATGAAATGGGACCCACTTGATGTATGCTTTAAATCATGCAAGGGAGGGCCTATAATGTCGAGATCCCTCCATCATACGTGTTCCTCTCTCTCCCTCTCTCTCTCTCTCTCTCTCTCTCCTTCCTTTATTTTGTGGCCCATGGTGTATGTGATTTGTTCGTGTTGTCCACCTTCGTGGGACCCACTCGATGGACGTGTATGATCTACACCATCCAAATCATGTGGACACTACCTTAATGAAGATGGGAAAACACAAATACCATGTTGATAAAATCAGGTGGGCCAAGTCCACGTGGGACCCACCCTGAAATTTATATGCATGTCGTCCGTCCAGTGTCCAGGGATGCTGGACGTGGGTCTCATGAAGTGTGAGGATAGTGAGGTGTACTAACGTCATAAAAAAAAAGAGTGGTTTTTGGGTGGGCAACTCCTACAAGCCCCACCTTGGTATATGTTTATGATCCAAGCCGTCCACCCCTTTCCCTAGCTCATTTTAGGCGTTGAGCCGAAAAATGAAGCTAATCCAACTTTCTGGTGGGTCATACCTTAGCAAACAGTAATTTTCACCATTTAAAGTCACTTGAATCTTTCTACACGCCAAAACATACCCAATATTGTGCTTGATGGATTGGTTATAGACTATGGAATCCATTGGGTGGGTTGGATTCACCTGACGCAGGCCCTACCACGAAAAAACCGCTAAAATACGTGATATATATATAAACTATATGTAGCAGACGCTGCTGCTGTCAGAGGTGCAGGCAGCGCCTGCTGTTAGCAGGCGGACGACAGGGACCCACGGTCCCAGCCGTGGGCCCCACCATGATGTGTATTTGTCATCCACTCCGTTCATTAGGTGGGCCCCTTCTTGAAGTGGGCCCTCTCCAAAGCTCAGACCCATCTGATGCTCAGGTGGCCCACATCATAGGAAACAATGGAGATTTAACATCTGCCATTGGAACCCTTTTGGTCACCACAGAAGTTTTGAATCAATATGAAATTTGTTTTTCCCATTCATCCAGGTACGTGCGACCTTATAAACGGGTTGGATTGCAAATAAACATTATTGTGGGCCCCATGTGGGACCCACAACAATATATTTGTTGTATTCCCACCGTCCAGGCGGACGGTGGAGCCTACTATGATGCATGTGTTCTTGCACGTCGTCCACAGTGGATGGTGGAATCCCTGTGACCTCACCACTGTCCACTGTTTGGACGATGGGACCCACCATGAGCATATGTTGCATCCAAATCTTCTATCCATTTTGAAAGATCATTTTATGGCATGAGTTAAAGAATGAGGCAGATCTAGGATCAAGTGGACCACATAGCAAATAGTAGTGGGGATTGATTCCCTACCATTGAAATCCTTTGTTGTCATAAAAGTTTAGATTATTAGGAAATGTGTTTTCCTCTTAATCCAGGTCTGTGTGACCTTATGACTAGATTGGATAGAAAATAAATGTTAGGGTGGGCTTTGGGAACTTTAATGGTGGAAAAATCACTATCTCCACTTATATTTGGGTGTGGCCCATTTGGTATGCATGGGGCCCAATTGGTGTGGTCCATTTGAGATACATAAGGCCTAAGTGATTAGGCCCATCTTGTCCTATTTATGGCCTGTGGTTGAGGCCCACCTTGATATGAATGTAAGGCCCATATTATGAGGCCCATTATGAGGTATTAGGACCCATGGGTTGAGGCCCATGGTGATGTATTTAGGGCCCATGGGTTGAGACCCATTGCGGGCCCATGGGGTGAGGCCCATGGTGATGTACGTAGAGCCCATGGGTTAAGGCCCATTGTGATGTATTAGGGCCCATGGGTTGAGGCCCATTGTGATGTATTAGGGCCCATGGGTTGAGACCCATTGTGATGTATTAAGGCCCATGGGTTGAGGCCCATTGTGATGTATTTGGGGCCCATGGGTTGAGGCCCATTATGATGTATTAGGGCCCGTGGGTTGAGGCCCATTTGATGTATTTGAGGTCCATGGGTCGAGGCCTAATGGGATGTATATGAGGTCTATTGCATTGTGTGATTCCACCATGGGTTATGTAATGGCATTTACGGTGGGCCATGCCTTGGGAGCAATGTTAGTTTGACGTCCACGTTGTAAGAATAATGTTGGTTAAATGTCCACATTATAACTCTCCCTAGGGCCCATTGATAGGCCCATACTTGTCGTGTGTAGGCCATCAAGGCCCATCTTCGTTGTGAGGATAGTTCATCATTGTATAACATGCTTAGTATAACTCCATCATTCATGCTCATACGCATCATATGTATGCCTGATATGAGGAATGTTTGATCATAGCATACGCCAATGGATAGACCATTTACGGGACTCCTTTCGAGACAAAGTGCCCCACATTATCGCGCAGTACGCGCAGGATTGCTTCATGACTGGATACTGTGACTCATGCATCTCGCGTATGTGTGACTTGATCATTGTACGCCCCAGCACATCAGGGTCGTGGCCTCTACAGGCACATCGATGGCTAGATGGGCCTCTACAGGACATCTATGCACTTTGGATGGGGCACACTAGAAATCTAGATATCCTCTAACCTTAGATGGATCAGAAACCTCCGAGGCCAGGAGAAGCCAACGACACCAGGAGAAGCCCCATGAACGTCGCCGAGCCTGAATACCAGTAGCGTCGCGTTATACCGGTCGGTCTCCTCTGTGTCGAGGGGGTTTGGCTATAGTGAGTGAGGGGGTATAAGCTAGGCTGAGTATGACCAGCTCATAAATGGGTCTGCTATCGACGAGCCGAGTAGGTATTAGCAGACTACTGGATAGACGGATAGTGAGGTCTCTTCCCCTCGCTGGGCTGTGCAGCTAGGTAGGAGGCAATCTGTGTCGAGTGTTATAGACCTCGGTGATTTCCCCAGAGAGCAACCGTACTAATATGTGGACTTATCGAGCAGGGATTGCATATCCATTCATCCATTCATTCACTATCGACTCGGGCTGGTGGTGCGTAACTATTTGTTACGTATACCTTCGCATGGCCAGGATTTCGGTTGGGCGTGCGACTAACCTGAGATTAGGAGTTTACCACATTGAGTCGGACTATCCAAATTTAGGTATGGAACTGGTTTGGATAGAAGTCCCTTGTAGTGGACCCCGTAGCCTGCAATACTACGTACTATCATCCCAACTTCGTGTTCTGCATGGTCATTTCATTTGCACCGCATATTACATTGCATCTGCAGTACTTAGCATTTTGGGTTACTATATTTTTGCACTTATATGGCCTAGATGAGGTTGATGGTATTCGTGGCTCATCAGGATTTTCATATTGCATTGCATCCTCAGCATCTGTTATTGTCTTATTATGTTTTGCATCGCATAGCCTTGATATGGCTGATAGCACTCATGGACTTACCAGTATATTTGCGCTTACTCTGATATCATATGATTCATGATCTTGTCAGTATTTTTGCTTATTCTGATGATGTATGATTTATGGACTTTATAGTATACTTGGTACTTATCTTGTGCACACACTTTCACCACCCTCTAAGCTTTTGTAAGCTTATGCACGATAGATGCGTACAGGTGATGTTAGATTGCAGCCGATCTAAGGGAGGAGCATGCAGTGGAGCTTTTGGAGTTTTCTTTGATATCTTCATATTATATTTCCATTTCAGCATTCTACTCGAATGATTATATTACTGGATATGTGGTAATGTTATTTTGTGACTTGGTTATGCTTATGGTTATGCTCCATTACAAAAAAAAAAAAAAAAATCATACTAAAAATCCTCCTTGTAGGATCATAGGATCGAAATCTGGCATGTGTGCGCTGAGAGCCTAGAATGGGGTACTATGGAGGCTGTCGGCACAGGATTCGACGATCGAAAATTTTGTGAGCCTATTTTCTGATTTTGGGGCGTGACATAGGTGGGCCCCACAACCCGTTTTGTGTGGTAAAATGGCATTTTCTAACGACATAGTAGCTAGATTTTATCTGATCTTGATCCATTCCTATCAAGCAGGATACTTAGGTCCAAAGACTATTCCCATGGTGGTTAGTAGTGGGATTTCAATCCCCTATAGCGAGGTATTCAAGTCTTAGCTTGTGTGTCACTCGCAGATTGGTTTTTGAGTTGGTGGACAATGGATTTGGCGATTTGATCCCCGCTAAAGATGTTTTCCAAGATCCATAGCTTTTAGGAGGTTTTATGGGTTCCTTAGGATTTTGAGGTGTGATCTCGAGGTTGAATATGAAATCTGACAATATGATTTGTGTTTTCAAGGGTCGAACATCTAACAGGATGTTGTAACCTGATGAACAGTGGATTTTATGATTTTGACCTCTAAATTTATTTTTATATGATTTAATTGTAATAAATAGGTGTATCTCGAAATATCATCACGATCAGGATTCTAAAAATAAGATTATTTATTTATTTATTTAAGTACATGGTAAATTTAATCATGTTGTGATAGTTAAATGGACATATCGCTCTCAAATCTTATGATTGGGTTGTGAGTTGTCATAGTCCAAAATCGAACGGTTGAAGGGTCATTAGGGATCCAGGGCAGATTGAACTAAATTCATAAAGGTCTGGTTGTCATATTCAAAGTCAAATGGTTAAGATGGATAGATTCAGGGCGACTGTTCAAGTAAGCTAGGTTAGCGTACATACTAAGTTAGGTTATACGGTAACACCCGAGTACTGAAAAGTACGGGGTATTACATGTCTTGCCTTACATAGGTAGATTGAAAATCAACATGTATAGAATTGATGTGAAGACTTTGTTCATCAGTACTACTCAAGGGTTGATAACTCAGATGCTGGCCTCAACTAGATGGTTTCAAATTCCAGAATCATATCGAACAACTCGTCCATCTCCCGAATCATATCATTATTCAATTCAAGGGAGTGGTCTAAACATATCTCACAAAAGTTGGAAGGGTTAGTTGAAAGTGGTTCATCCTCCACATTTAAATTGGCCATGTTAGATGGGTTGAGTAGATCACTATGGTCGACAACTTCATGAACCCCTTGATCACTGATATGGGCCAAACTTGATATTGAATCCAGGGGGATTTGAGCTATACATTTATGATTGTCTTCCCAATATTCATCATTTTCCAATTCAGTGCAATACACACGTGGAATGAGATTGTTTTCCTCACATTTTGTTCCTAGAATGGGTTGAGGTTTGAATAAGCTAACCTATTCCTTATCATTGAAACCAAGTGCGTCATGTGAGTTACGTGTGTTAGTATCATTATATTTGTAAGACACCCACGTCTCTTGATCATTCCTTTGGACAGTCATCTAGATCGACTCTTCGAAAAATTGAACCATATGCTCATTAACACAATCTAACTCTTCATTCTCAATTTTAATACTCTTCACAAGCGAGTTAGGATCACTTTCCTCGCATTGTGTTTTCAAATGGTTAAGATGGATAGATTGAGGGCGACTGTTCAAGTAAGCTAGGTTAGCGTTCATACTAAGTTAGGTTATACGATAACACCCGACTACTAAAAAGTACGGGTGTTACATGTCTTGCCTTTCATAGGTAGATTGAAAAACAACAGGTGAAGAATTGATGTGAAGACTCTGTTCATCGGTACTACTCAATAAATGCATTGTATTGTCAAGGGTTGATAACTCAGATGGTGGCCTCAACTGGATGGTTTCAAATTTCAGAGTCATATCGAGCAACTCGTCCATCTCTTGAATCATATCATTATTCAATTCAGGGGAGTGGTCTAAACATATCTCACAAAAGTTGGAAGGGTTAATTGAAAGTGATTCATCCTCCACATTTAAATTGGTCATGTCAAATGGGCGGAATAAATCACTATGGTCAACAACTTCATGAACCCCTTGATCATTGATATGGGCCAAACTTGATATTGAATCCAGGGGGATTCGAGTTATACATCTATGATTGTCATCCCAATACTCATTATCTTCCAATTCAGTGCAATACACATGTGGAATGAGATTGCTTTCCTCACATTTTGTTCCTAGAATGGGTTGAGGTTCGAATAAACTAACATCTTCCTCATCATTGAAACCAAGTATGTCATGTGAGTGAAGTGTGCTATCGATGTGCAGGATAGGTATTGGCAAGCTATTGGCCAGGTGGATAGTGAGGTCTCTTACGCTCACTTGGACTGCGCACCCGAGGGAGGGGCAGTGCCATTTGGAGTGTACCCGATGCCGATGATTTTTCAGAGGAACTGTACTGATATATGGATTCAAATAAGGACTGGAATGGTATATGATTACATCTTGTATATGACATTGGCACGTAAGCCTTGCACCGCATAGCCTTGGTATGGCTGACAGCATTGTACTAGACCCCGGTGATGATCCCATAGATGCACGGTATTGATATGATGACACCTCGTCACTGTTGCACACGTGAGCAGGCACACATGGGCAGACGCTGATGTGGGCGGGGCCTAAGGGCCTGGGCGAGGTACCAGTGGTTGGCAGGCTACTGTGCAGGGGTTGCGTACTCAGCATTTGATTCATTCATTCATTCATCCACTATCCACTCGGGCTGATGGTGCGCAATCAAATCATTATATGTACCTTCGCAATGGTCATGATTTCGGTTGGGGCGTGTGACCAACCTGAGATCAGGAGTTTACCACATTGAGTTTAGCTATTCAAATTTAGGTATGGGACTGGTTTGGACAGAAGTCCCTTGTAATGAACCCCACATCTTACGATACCACATACTATCATCCCGATTGCACACTCCAGCTTCATCATTCCTTTACATTGCATAATGCATTGCACCCTCAGTATATGACATTTGGGTTACCATAATTCTGTAATACATGGCCTAGACATGTCATTAGCCTATTATGTTTTTGCATCGCATAGCCTAAATAAGGCTGTTGGTATTTATAGACTTACCGACATGTTTCCGCATTACTCTGATATTTGCATTCTGAGCACGTTTATATTGCTCACACACTAACATCACCCTCTAAGTTTTCTATAAGCTTATGCACGATAGATGCGTGTAGGTGACGATAGGACGCAACCGAGTCTAGGTAGGAGCATGCGGTCAAGCTTCGAGAGTTTTATTTTGTTATCCATATTGTATTTCCCCTTCATGTATTGTACTCTAAGTTTTTTTTATAGTGGATATGTGGTGATGTTTCTTGTTAATGTTTGTGGGTTATTCTTGTGGTTATGATTTTATGGAACAAATTCATGCTGAAAATCTTCCTTGTAGGATCCTAGGATCGGAACCTGGTATATGGGTGCTAGGAGTTGAGAATGGGGTACTAAGAAGGTTGTCGGCGCCGAATTCAATGATTGGGAATTTTGTGGGCCCGGTTTCTAAGTCTGGGGCATGACAATTTGTTTTTATGCTCCAACAGTCTTCTTCCTTGATCCGTAGCTAGTTCTATCTTGAACTTAAGTCAATCTTTAAAAATAACAAGCTCCCTTCAATTGATTGAATAAATCATTAATATGCAAGAGTCGGTATTTATTCTTGAATAACAAACCCCCTTCATTCTTGATTGGCAATAATTTATGCATAACCACATACTCCCATCATTCTTCTTCATAAATAATATGAGTGCTCCACATGGTAACGTGCTTGGTCAGATGAAGCCTAGGTCTTTTAGTTATCTAACTGCTTCTTAACATCCTAAAAGTCCACTGGTGATAGACAATAAGGATGCATTGATATAGGCACAGTTCCTGGTACAAGGACAATGCAGAAATCCACTTCTCGTCTAGGCAACAATCGAGGGATATCTTGAAAACCTCTGGATAGTCTTTCACTATCGAAGTTTGTTCTATCGTCAACTCTAGCAATTCTTTGTCCTTCAACACCATGGTGTGTTATACTCCTTTGTCATTCTGCCACCCTCAAATTTGGAAAGGCTCTCTCCCTGGGATTAAAAAAAAATGCCATTTTCTTGGCATGACAGTCAATTTTAGCGTGATAGGTAGTAAGCCAATATATTCTTAGGATAACATCGTACCCCTTCATCTCCATCACTACTACATCTACTAGCATTGGGATTCCTTCAAATTCAATTTCACAGGATTTACTTATTTTTTCTAAGGTGATGTTTTTTCCAAGGCGATTCTACTGAAATTGGTTTAGTAAGAGCTACAGGTTGCTTGCTTAATCGTTTAACTATCGCAGTTGAAAAAAAAAACAACGAAGCTTCAAAATCAAACAATATTGCAATGGGTTGATTATGCAGCATGATCGTACCTTTTATGATGTTGATATTTGTTCTACTTCTTCAGTAGAAGTGATGGTGTATACTTTGGCTTTTATGGGCTATTATTTGAACGGTTGTCCTCCTTGAGAGTTTGCAGGCCATGATGATTGTTGAGGACGATTCTGGTGATTTTGAGCTAGTTGAGATAATGCAGAGTGCGATGCCTGAGGGTATGAGTGCAAGGGTCTAGATGTCTGGGGTGACTAAACAAAATGGTGAGTTGGTGCAGGGATGATAATCGTTAAGATGTCTGATAGAGTGGCGGTAACTGTCTGATGTCTCTGAGTTGAGTCTTGCAGAATTACACCTTATACCCATATTTTCCATAATATGTGTAATTCCCTACAAATTGTCGTTTCTAATTATTTGATGTCGTGATCGAGGCAATGGTCTGTTTCCTCTTTCCTGACGGTTACTGCTGAGTGGGTACAGTCCTATTATGATGTTCTTTCATTTAGTCATGCGTCGGTTAACTGTCTCTTTTGGCTTGCAGGGCCTTATCAACAACTCATAATATTTTATGATATTTATACAACAAAATCTACTTCTAATGATCTAGTGGAGACCTTCAAATTTATGAACTTTATATTCTTCATTTTTCACCACCTTTGGGACATAAGGACTTAATTCCGTGAATTTTGCCTTGTACTAGGCCATTGTTATAGCCCATTGCTCCAACTTTGAAAATTTTGCAATCTTTTAAAGACAATAAGACTTGGGGAAGTATTTCTCATAGAACTTGCTTCTAAACTCGCTCCACGTTGACATGTAAGCTACTGCGATAATCCTGTTTTCTACTCGCCACATATATATGATTCTCCTTATAGTATAATGTCGTCATCCTGACCTTCTAGACCTTTACATAGTCCATCTATTTAAGAATTTTCTTAACTTGAGTCAATCGTTCTTCTACTATCATCAAATCTGGAGCTCGCATGAACATAGACAGTCATAATTTCATAAATTTCTCTAATAGGTCTACTCCACTGAGTTGCTCGTACCTTACAAAAGTTGGATTCCTCTATCTTAAAGGAGCCTGACCTATGTTAACTATCATGTTCATTTGGGTTGCAATTTGATCTTATTATTGTTTCATCATGGCCGCCAATTGAGACACTAATCCAAATGCGACGTCCCATGGCTAAGAACTGGGTCCAACAAAATTTGTGTGCATAATGATTGGTGATAATGGAAGCATCTTCTTTAGGGCAATCATGTCCTAATAAAGAACTAAGATTCGTAAAGAAATTATATATGCTGCCTATCTTAGTGCAGCAGAGGGTTAAAGATGTAAAAGCATTGGAAGTTTTTGTATTTAATTTTATGTACAGTTCAGAGTATTGGCAACACCTAATTAGTTTCTAAGTTATTTATCAATTAGCATTAAAAAAGGTGAATCTTAGATTTAAAATTTCTAATTTTAGGGAACTTCCACTTATGCAAGTGTGTATGGGGACATAATCTACAGGCCACTCTAACTTTAATGAAAGCCTGTTTCTAATTCCATTATGTCATGCCCTGCACTTTAAATATTGAGTGTGCACCCTTATACCTGAGTTATAGTTCATTCCTCATACATTAAGTGTACAAGAATCCGCCCGTTATACAATTATTAAGAAGCACGATTTACATGTATTCCAGATCGTCACCACATTAACATTCATACATCCAGTTGATTCCACTTCATTTATTAACATTTCATCCCTAACATTCACATTCATAAAATAAATTATCAAAACCAGTCTAAGTCCACCCACTTGGAACTTCATTCAAGTAAAATAATCAATCTTCATCTAATAAGGTTATGGCTATAAATGGATTTCAAATTTAATTAAATCAACGGTAACTAAAATCAATGAAACTAAAACTCCAAGAGTTAATCGCATAATCAATTTAACCATCTAATGCAGCGAGCTTGTCTTCCGCCAAATATGGCTATTAGTCTTAGTTTCATCCACCTACCCAACCTCATTTTTCGGCACCTAATTAGAACATCCTGCATTGTCCATCTCTATATGGTTGTTAATCCACAATGTTAGCTGGCCAGGATAATGAGTTAATCCAACATAGTTCATACGTAGCACAATATAAGATAGCATGATGTATATGCAATATGAACATGAATGTAAAAATGTTATAAGGTGCATATCAAGTGGGATGATCATCCACTTACTTAGGTTGGATATCTGTCAACTCAAAAATTGTACTCTTTAGACATCCACCGTAGGTAGGCATTGTCAATCTGTACCCATTAGACATCCACCTACATAAGCATGGGTAATCATACATCTACTTCATGAGTAGGTTTTGTAAGACCCGACCCGAGTTCACATGTGTGCATGTGTGTGTAGGTATGCATTTCGTTTCTCTTGGTCCCGCGGTCCTACCGGTCGAATCCCGGCGACCCGCGACCCTTGGATAGTTTTTGCAGTCATCCTTAAGTCTGATCATGTAGACCCAACTTAGATCGAGCCGAAACCTATGCCATCTTGTTCGCATCGTCGTTGCGGTTCCGTTGACGCGTCTTGTGCATCCATCCGACATGTAGATCACAAGTTATGTGCATTTCATTTTCTATCCCTTGATTATGGTGATGTGGCCCACCTAGGGGTGGTGTGTATGAATTTCTAGGTGGTCCCATCTTTTGGCACAAGTTACAACACACACACCACACACACACTACCCAAATCCCATGTTCTACACTATCCATCACTAATACACTACCCACAACCCTAACCTATAGCCTCCCTTAGGTCCTCTTTTGCTAACCTATCATTCTCTCTCTAACCAAAGCCCCATTTCTCAAGAGAAAAGACTGAAATTTCTCTTCCCTAAACAAGCTACAATCATTTCCTTCCTATAAACATCTCTCTCTCTCTCTCTCTCTCTCTCTCTCTCTCCCTCTCATTTTCCCTCTTTTCTTTTTCTTCTTTCTTGCTAGAAGAAGGTGGGACATCCCCACCTCTCCCTCTACATTTTTCAACCTCTTCTCTCTCTAATCTCTCTAAATCCATCCATCACAATTTCATCTCACTCATCCATCCATCTCCCTTGGAGTGCTAGGAGCAAGAAGATCTAGATTTTTGTAAGGATCAAGGTGGGTGCTCTCTATATCATGTAGATCTCTTCTTCTTAATGTAGATCCTTCCCTCTTTCTCATTTGGGATGTGTAGGACCCACCAATCAATGGTGGAGATCCTACACAACCTTCTAGATGTGGCCATTGGGCCCATCTTGTGCATGCATGTCCATGCATGGGGATTCCCTTGATGGATTCCTTTCATGGTAATTTCTTCTCATTCCTTAGGCATGATGGGTCATCTAGACCTTGCATCATGGTTTAGATCGCATCCTAACCATTCATCTTAGATCTAGGCCATGCATGATGAAATCCATGTTGTACATTGTATATGTATAATATATGTGGTTGTGATTGTATTGGGGAAGGGTCAATAGTGGCGGAGCCTTCCCCCGATGGCCGGATATCCTTCCGTTCCTCTCCCTTCTCTTGTATTTCTGATGATGTATGTGTGGTCCACTTAGTGGGCCTGGATTGTCCAGGAAAGCCCAACAAGGGTGGGACGCCCATACCCAACCTACACTATGGTTAAGGTGTCCCATTTGCCACCCTAAATGTTGCATGCAAGAGTGGAAAATTTTGGATTCGATCTGGACAATTGTGGGGCCCGTTAGGGTGGGCGATGGCACCAAACTTATAGGCTAATCCTTTCCCTAATGGCTTCTACATTTATTTCAATTTAAGAATGTAATGTTGTCCAGATTTTTGGGATAGATTTCTTTTAGTTTTGGGCCTGAAATTGGGACTAATTGGGGGCTTTTTCATACCCATCAAATATACTTTTCTGAAAGGTGGAAATCTCACCTTAATGTCCCCCAAATTTCAACCCCATCTGACCCTGATTGAGGTCCCAAAGGTGTAGCCCAAGTGACGTGGTTAGTCTATAATTTTTGCACTATTCCAGCAATATATCAGTGTGGAATTCCTTAAATATAAAATAATTTTTCCACTGGCGGGCCATATCTATAGACCCCACTTTGTAGTACATATATGAGGGGACATAAAAACTATTTTTTCCTAATTTTTAGAGGCCTTTAATCCACCCCATTGGAAGCTCGGATCAGGGCTTGTCTGAAATTTGCACTAAACAGATTTTAAGGACAGTCAGTTTTCTTTAAATTAAATAAAATACTTTTCCTATTCTAAAAATTCTAAAATTTTGCAGGGAGGTGGCCCACCCATGGTAGGACCCACCTACCAATTTTTGGGGCCAACAGACCCCTATGCAATTCGTGGTGCGGGCTGGACCGGCCCACCAGGCTGGGACGTCCAGCCATGGCTGGGCCACCACCCTCTTTATGGGCCCACCTTAATGTATTTGTTATCCCCACCATCCATCCATTTGTTGTCCATGTGGGACATGACCATTTTCCGGACCCATTTAGTTGTGTCTTTGGGTTAATTGCCTAGGCCCATAGGACCTTCCACCTTGAGACTCCCACGCCCATTGGACCATTGCTGGACTTCCAGTCCAGCAGCATGGTCCACCTGATTTATGTGTGTGATCCATTATGCTCATCTAGTGGGACCCACAGGGACATATGTGGGCCACCAATGAACATAAACTTAATTTATATTTATTATTGCTGGACTCCTACAAGCCCAAAAATTGGTGGGCTGGAAATTCTAGCAATAGGCCCATATTGGCTACCCCTAATGGTATGATTTGGGGCATCATGGCCCACTAGAGTTAAGGATGAATTACGCACATAAGCTTACCATTTTTTGAGGTGCATTTGGGTTTCATTTGTGCATACTAGGAGGCCCACCTCAATTGAATTTTCTTTTGGATCTATGTTCATAGTTTTGGTTGGACTTTGTAGGCCCATTTATCTTAGAATCTTCTAGTTAGGTCCCTTGACCTTTGGGCCTGTATCTCACTACTTATTGTGATGGGTTTGTGGGCCATAATGTGCAAGTAGTTGGGCCCTTGGTTGCCCACCAAAATAACCTTGTACTTGGGCCAAGTTATGAGACCCAACTCACTTGGATAAAGCTAGAAATTGCCCACACGGTTGGATTACTGGGCTACCCACTAGGCTCACCACAATATGTGGGTTTATGACCTTTATGGTTGGGCTCAAACCTTGCTTGAGGGCCCATCATATTGTTTATGTGTTGGGCTTGGTGTATAGCCCGTTAGGCCATTGATTTGCTTAGACCTTGGGCCTTGTTTCTTATTCGAGTAGTAGCTACCTTTTGGGACCCAGTTGAGGTTAGATGTCCTCCTTGGTGGCCCTAATGTAGGCCCATGGGGTTATTATACGTGGTTAAAGGCCTACCTTGGATCCTTAATAAGACTGCTTATTCCTTTAGGCTTATATGGCCCATCTTAGTTTGTGGACCACCCCAAAGTATTGGCCCCCCACTAGAAGATGATCCCTTAGTAATCTTGTCTAAATACCTAGACTTGTTTTTCCCCTTGGGAAGGAGTATGTTCTAAGTCTTCATTGCCGTATGACGCACCCTCATGACCCATATACATCATGGTGTGATTGGATTGCATTGTGTGTGTGGTCATTGGGTTGATATGATGGAGGAATGGAGTTTTCCCTTTTGTGCACATTGAGTGCTTGGAGCTAGTGCATGATTAGTATGCGTGATTCATGCATTTGGCATCATATCTCATAGACATTATTACCCTTGCTTCATCATGGCCTTGCCTCCACAGGGGTATTCGTGGATGGCCATATGTGGGCACAAGGATTATATTATGTGAGCATTGGGGTGCATAGGATATCCCTGGGTGAAAGCCCCTAAACCTTCAAGATACCTAGAAGATGCCTCACCGCCGTGACCTAGTGGAAATCATGAGCGCCCGAGTGCCTTATACCGTTAGGCCGCGTCTCTCACTGTCATGTAGTCGGTTGAGATAGGATGTGGCCTTATCCGCCTAAGTGAGAGGGCATGGCTAGGCTGAGTCTGACCAGCTCGTGAATGGGTCCACTACCGTCGAGCCTTACTGGTGATTGGTTGTCCACAAGCGGGTAATGTGGTCTCTTACGCTCGTTTGACAGTGTAGTCTGTAAAGCGACAGTCATCCTGTAGTGTAGTTGACCCTGGTAGATTTCTTATGATGGAACCGTACTTGATTTGTGGATTAGATATGAGGTTTGGCATCACTTCGCATTGCATTTACATCGGCTGTATAAGCCTTATATTGCATCGCCTCGTTATGATGCCCAGTACTCATTACATTGTATAGACTTGGTATGACTTCTTGCATTCATGGCTTAGCTTTGGTATGGCTAATGATATTGGCATTGATCATGTTTCCTTTCAAGTATCTCTTATTATTCTTCTGCGCACCATTGTCACACACTTTCACCACCCTCTAAGCTTTCTATAAGCTTATGCACGATTGATGCTTGCAGGAGATCCTAGGTCGGCGTCGTAGTGGTAGATCTTAGATAGGAGTTAAGTCGAGGACCTAGTGTTGTATATCTTCTTTCCTTCTTCTTTTGTCATCTGATGTATTTCCTTTCAGCCTTGTATCTAAAGTTCAAATTTTTAGTGGATTTTGTAATGTGCCCCTTTGTTATTTATGAGATTTACTTGTTGTGATCTTGGGTATGCTCGTATTGGAATGGATATACGGTTATGAAAATCCTCCTTGTAGGATCCCAGGATCGGAACTTGCCTCAGGAACCAAGAATGGGGTACTACGGAGGCTGTTGTGGCCAGAACCGGCTATCAGGTTCCTTGTGAGTCCGGTTACCGAGTCTAGGGAGTGACAGGAGTCCACTATCATGGGCATCTGGTAATGAATGTACCAAGAGTAACTATCTAGGGAGATCCCTTAGGAACCCAGGCATAAGGTGTGCATGCAGTCATAATGGATGCATATAATGCATACTCAACGTTTATGCATCGATGTGACCAATCAGTATATACACTCATTAGTTCAAGAGGAAACAATTGTTTAATGATCGCAATGGTTTACATGTTCATGTATTCAACATATAAATTCACATTACAGTTATAGAGCATGAATTAATACAGAAGAATCATCATAGCATGCTATTACAACAACATAATAGGAAATATATCATGACAATTATAGCAATCGTCACAAATATATCTCTTATCTTAACCATATATGTATGAGACAGGTTCAGATTCACTCACTTATTATTGGTAAGGTCGAATCAGTCAAATAGTCAAACGCTTGAGAGTTAATGCTCCAAAGTCCTCTCAATATTATTCAACATAATACTAATTCAATTAAACTATATCATAATGTGGGCCCCACCTTTTATCAACTCAAGATGACCCACCATTAATCCTTATGGCTTTAGTGATTATCATATTGAGTTACGGGTCAAACCAGGGAACTGTCGATCGATGTCGCCAGTCGATCGAGCACACTCAAGAGCCCTCGATCAATCTTTCGATCGATGATATTCTGATTTAACTTCTAAAGTCTCTGCACTTTTAGCCATTCTTGATTGATTGAACCCTGCTCGTCGATCGATTGAACTTGGTCATATTAAATCAATTTGCTCATTGGAGAAAAATAGTCAACTTCAATCGATATGTTCGATCGATCGAACATATCCCTGATGTCGATCAATTGAAATGGATAAGAATTATGGCTTTTGGTCTCTGGATAAAAATCAACATCATTGATCAATCACACCCTTCGATCGATGGATCGAAGTCGAACAGGTTCAGACTATTACACGATCCTTTTTTTTTTTTTTTAATTATAAGGTTCTTCTTCCGCCTTGGTTTTAATGATTTCCATTGATCATAGGGTTGAGTCTAATCCATCCAATGGTTTTTCTCACTATAGAATTTAGAAAAACCTAATGATCAATTAATCTGAAATATTTGGAATCTATGATTAATAGTTTAAAGTTGTTTTCGACAAAACTATTGTTAACCATACGATTCACATATTACTATAGGAAATTTATTGTCAGATCAACCTAAGATTTGAGGCTCTAAACAATTTGGCCTTAAGATCCTTATATTCGGATTTCCTTATACTAAGGTAATTGTTTTCTCGCAGTTGATAATCCTTATTGCGGAAACTCATACTTGCCTATGGATCGGAACAATAGTCGTAGGATTGATCCGTTTCATTCATTATTTATATTTGGTTCTATTAGATAAAATTTTAGAAGTAAAACTAGAAATCTAATTGAACTTATTGGTAGATGCTTCTCCTTCACAACGCTTCACTCCCTCTTACGAATGTTCTTTTGGGTTTAGGGTTTTCTATAAGAATTTCCTGTATATATTCCCTTTAAATAGAAGAAGAGCCCTGAATTTAGAAGCTTCCACCATGGTTTTGTGGATTTTTACAAAAATATAATACTTGTGGTGTGGAGATTGATCCACTGACCAATCCCTCTATAAAGAATGCTCATACTAACTGAGATAAGTGCTTGGTTTTGTTACTAAATGAAAATTCAAATTATTAATTTATTTACTCCGGGTCTTAAGTAATTCACAAAAATTCAGGGTCGTTATAATTTGTCATATAGTCTATTGAGCCCTTAGAAGCTAAAGACCAAAGACACAAGAGGACGTGGAGCATCAAGGAGCAAAGAACATGTATATGAGGTACCTTTGTGACCTTAAACCTTTACCTAAACAACGTAAACCTCTAGATGATCTTAATCCTATTAGGTAAAGATTTTATTGATCATCCCATAGACATAGGAGCCTTAATTTAACATGCTTAGATTTCCTTTAGAGATCTCTCAAGTTACTAGAAAAGAAACTGAACAATTTCAGGCAATCTTCGGTCCCACCGATTCCTCCTCGGTCCTAGCAAATGTGATTAAAACAAGACAATAGCGAAGTCCTGAAATTCGTCTAATTCGTCTCCAGCCAAAGAGTCCTTTGAATGGCTTCGGTGTGACTGAAGACCATATTCGATATGACGAAAGGTGCAAAAAATTGTCCCTTAGCTTTCATAGTTTTTCTATAGGATAACTTTGTACAACCGTAGCTAATCTTGGACTGAAGACTAACCATTTCTGCCTATTTTATGACCGTTAGAATTCAATTCCTTTATAAAGAAGATATGATCTTTGGGCATTTTGATAAATTTTTGGTGCAACAAAAGCTTAGGAGATTCTCCACTCATATCCCACATTATTAGTCTCTAAATTCATGAAATATAAGTCATATTCCTTATGATTCATCACTTGAAAGAAGACTCTAACCTCATGGGAGAAGATGAACTTTATCTCCACCTTGTTTTAAA
Organism: Magnolia officinalis; assembly: GCA_021015155.1. Lineage (NCBI taxonomy): Eukaryota > Viridiplantae > Streptophyta > Magnoliopsida > Magnoliales > Magnoliaceae > Magnolia > Magnolia officinalis. The sequence goes on along the minus strand of JAJHSJ010000016.1, from coordinate 36,378,139 downwards.
TATTAGACTTAAACTCATAGTAAAACCTTATCTAAATTCTCTAGAACACCTATCTAAGTGAATCTTTTAGGAATTACAATATTCATATGTGTTGTAAGAGATTCAACTAACCTCCCATCTCCTTAGTCACTTCATTGGAGCATCGCATGTAAGGTTTTTAACTTTGGGGTTAAAGTATTGGCAAATCATTAGCATGAATGATTAGATGAGCAAAATGAGAGTAGATTGAAGCATGGGAGAGCATCGATCAAGCAATCCAAGAAAGTATGTCAAATGGGCTTAATTCGATAAGTGTCAATTAGTTAGTCAATACTATCAATTAAATTAAGGAAGACAATTTAACACTAAGATATTCAAGTGAATAGTGGGTCAAATCACATAAACTACCAAAGATATGCCAATTATACAACTAGTGTATAATTGATACGAGCTTGTGTGTGCATTACAAGTGCATAGAATATAATTCAAATCAAGTATTCATATAATTCTATTAATCAATCCCATCCATCTTCATATCTAATTTAAGGAGTGGAGCCCAAAGTTGAGGCATATCCAGATATCAGGTGGGCCCCAAATCAGCAATTTATGGTTGATCCTGTCCGTTGGGCCAGTTCCATAAAGATCCAATGGTTGAAGTTTTACGTATACGGTTACTTTATGATCGTTAGGCCGGATATAAAGTTTTGTGTCAAACAGATGGTGGGAACCCTATGATCTTGCATTCAGAACGATTCTCAGGCTTCTTTATCATCAATCACTTGATTTTCTCAGATATTTGGCGTGTGAATTCTTCAATATCGGTCTCCTAAGATCTGTCCCTTCCCTTGGTGATTCTTGAGCATCAAATCCATACTTTTAGTACCTTTTTCAATCTAAGCTTTGCAACACAAACATGATTAAAATAGAGCGTTAAGCATTATCATGTTCATAAAAGCAAGTAATAATTAGGGTCTAATATGAAATATTTGACCCTTAACACAATCCCCAACCAGCATTTTTCTAGTCCCGAGCAAAGTATGCGAAAAATATTTTAAGAATTACAGGACAATTTCTATAAACTCGAGTAGTTTTTGAAAAACAATCCAGTTAATAGAATTCTAAGATTCATGAATGATAGGCATTACTTTCTCCTAGACTCAAGCGCATGGTTAACTTCATAATCAAGTTCCAAGTATTAATTAGAACAATTATAAACATTGAGTTCCATGGGTGCATAGTGCAACTGTAACACCCCGTACTTCCCAGTACTCGGGTGTTACCGTATAATCAAACTTAGCGTAAATACAAGTCAGGCCTAAGTAAACACTTACGTTTATCCTAGTTTAAATCTGACCATTGAAAAACAATCCGCACCTATGCACTAAACTATCCAACTGTAAATCTTCAAGACGAACCATCATGTCATTAATGCAACCCGTTGCTAGGACTTTGATCACCTCGATAGATGAATCAACCATCCTATGATATTCAACAACTATACAATCATCCTTGTTCATTAAATATAAGTGTTACTCAAACACAGATCAGAAAAAAATTATAGATGTATCTTGATAAATTACTTATCATGTAGAAGTGTGTGAAAGTATATTATAATAATAAGAATGATATATATATATATATATATATATATATTTAATGCGTGTAAAATATTATGAAAATAACATTGTATTAACTGAACATAACGAATAATAATTTTAATTGAATTATAGGTATTAATGTAGTATTGAATATTTCTATAAACCTGTACACCAAAAATTATTAGATGTTTGAATAAAATTTTACATATTATTAACGATGTGATTTCAAATAAGGTATTGTACAATTTGCAATTCATATGTATGTATAATATGAGACTGTATATTATGAATTATATATTAATAAATAGGAGATCAATGGCATGCATATATTACTATGTTAATATTAAAATTTTATTTATTTATATGTATGAGATTTTAAATATTGTAATAATAATTAATATACAAAAATAATAAAAATTATATTAATATTAGTATCAGTTAGTAATATATGACAAAAGCCTTACAAGTGGACCATTACAATCTTTTAACCGTTGACGTTCAACTTCAGAATCATCTGACCACTAGATTGACGAAAAACCCATCAATACGACCTAAATCAAGTTGTGGGCCCCACCTAGGCGTTAGACCTGCATGATATTCGATCAGGGATGCTGATTAGGGCCTCCCAGAGTGATTAGACGGAGTAGATTTATCACAGACATCACGGTGGACCCATGTGGTGGGGTACGTGTACTCAGCTGGTGCACACCCGCTGTGCACCAGACAAGCCTGAATGGTCAGCTGCGGCTGACTCGACATTTCTATAAACAGAGAGGAATATCTCTCTCTCTCTCTGCGTTTGGCAGCGAACGGACGTCGTCCGTTTGTGACGATCTGTGGCCCACCAAGAGGAACCATCAAGGTGATCCAAACCATCCATCTTGTGTGCAGCAAGGTCCTGAACAAAACCTAACTTCTCCCGCACGTGGAAACACGTGTGTATGCACACCATCTTCGACCCAAACAGGCCTACAAACACAAAAATTTCAGAAATAGAAACTGTTTCTCTTCTTGCCAACTCCACGATCCGTGTGAAACATCCTCTCTCAGTCCTGACCGTCCCTTGGAGAGTCATCCCAGCCATCCGTTGATGGCTCACGTGAGCTAGGGCTTTCCAGGGGAAAACCGACACAAAAACCACCTACCCGCCCGTTGTTTTCCATGAAACCGAAAACCAAGATTAGATCCCAGCCCTTTAGTCCCATCTCACGGTCTAGGATCGTTGAAGGAGTCCCACATAAGAGAAAAATCGATCTTCTAGGGTTTATATCCATTTCTTGCAGCAGGGAGGAGAAAAACACTCATTTTCTTCATTCCTTCGAAACCACCAAGCAAACCTTCCTCAAGCTTTGAAAGAGCTCATCTGGAAGCTCTCTAAGACCCATAGGAATCATTTGATCGGAACAGATTGGAGGGAGGAGTGGTGTTTCCAAATCCGCCATTAACAGCGGTCGTCTTTTCCACCGTAAAACGTGAACTGGGTCGTGCCGCACCGAGTTGCTTGGTCATCCAGTGGTTTCACTAAACCTTCAATGGATGAAAGAAAGGAAGAAAGAGATGAGAGAGAGTGAGAGAACGAGAAAGAAAAGAAAGAGAGATGAAGAAAGAAAAAGGGAGAGTGGTGCGGCAGCTGTTGCACTCGCTGCTGCTGCACCGGCTCGAGATGCAGTGGGATCGGGCCAAGTCCTGGCTCGGTTCAGGCCATTCCAGAAGAAAGAAAGAAAAGAGAAGAGAGATTGAAAGGAGAAGAAACAGATAGAAAGAAAGAGGAGATAAAAGAAGAAGGAAGAAGAAGATGGTGCGGTTGTAGCTGCTGTGCCGCTGCACTGAGACAGGCGTGGTGGTGGCCGGTTCTGGACTGAATCTAGACCAAGTGGGGTGAGTCTGGCTGAGTCCAGATGATGATCGTGGGTGTGAGAATGGAAGTAGAGAGAGGGTGGACGTGGTGCAGCGACACCATGTTGCTGACTCGAACCGAGTCGAGGCTGGACTGAGTCGAGCTGGGTTTGGTCCATCTAATCTCATTGCTGGACCTCCCAGCAGGGAGAAGAAAAAGAGAGAAAGAAATGAAAGGAAGGAGAAGTGAGAAAGAGAGAGAGGGAGAGGAGAGAAGGGAGGAGTCGTTGGGCTGACTCGGCTGGAACCGAGTTCGACTCGGTCAGGTTGGGCTTGCGGCCTGGTTTGGCCTAACAAGTCTGCTGGGGTGCAACTTTGAGTGAAGGAGAAGGTGAAAGAAAGAAAAGAAAGGAGAGAGGATGAGATCGAGAGAGTTGAGCCGAGTCAACTCGGACGTCGAGTTGTGTTGATTCGAGTTGAATCAATCATAGGTGCACCTTCTCTCAAACTTTTGCATTGGAATTTTAATTAGAACATTAGTAGATCATTATGCTAAATAAGTGATTATAAATAAAAAAAAAAAAAGAAATGTAATTATTAAATAATAGCTTCTTATCTACCATCCTTAAATATTCATTTTGGATAGTCATTGGTGTCACCATGATGATTATTTTGCTACATTAACTAATAGTAATTGTAACACTAGTGATAACAATTATTTTCTAATTATAAAATTAACATAGTTACCATTCCTATCATCATTTGGATTTTTAAGATCTAGAATGAATTTTCGTTAGTAACTTATTTTCCGATATTAGCGATTACGTATAAAATAATATCATCACTAAACACTAGTATGTTGTTTTGTCACTCTCAAATATTATCATAAATAATAGATCGTAATATTAAATATCATTATAATGATTATTATTAATATAACATCTAATCTAAGGTGTGACACTAACACTAATAATTATCTTATGGCTATTAAGTTTAAATTGTAACTAATATGCCAACTAGAGTCCAAACCCTAAAATCTAAACCTATACCTAAACACAAGGGTGGAACCATAGAGATAAACAATCCAAACCCTAGGTTATGTGGGTCTTGACCATTGATGCTTGGTAGGACATTGATCTCACACGCAACGTCACAATTCATGGTAGGGTTCAATTTTATGGATGCACGTGCTTCCTAGCAACGTCAGTTGGCGGATTCGACACATGAGGTGATGATTCTTCCCCTTGAGCTTTCCATCTTCTCATTAGCTTAAGTTATAGTTTTTATTTAAATTCATAATTGATATCTTTCTCTTATAACCACATGTGTTAGCGGGTGGAAATTGAATTGTTGTATTGCCTGCTTAATATTCATCCTGTATATTTGTTCATGCTTGTGGATTATCTGTGTATTGCTTATGGACTTTAAAACTGGTACATTAGTGGGGATTTCCCACATGTGAATGTACACCCATACTTGGGATGCAACTTGACTAGTTATGATCGTAATGGACCTTGGACTTGGTGGTTATTGAGTGGTGGTCTAGATGGATCATTGATGTGGGCCTACCATCCAGGGTTGTTGTGTTCAATGGTTTTTAAGGATGGTTTTCATCGTATGGTTTTAATATTCGCCCAATGTGGCATATTTTAATATTCGCCCTACGTGGTTTTATTTGATATTTTCCCTATATGGGTTCGACGTTTTACACCGTGCAGCCATGCGATGGTAAGCCCTAGATATTGTAATATGATTGGCCACTAGTCGATGAGGTACCATTAAACATCCTAAGGTGGTAGTCTCATGAGCCGGGGATGGTGGTATGGGACACTATGCCCGAGCTGTCGGCCTACGCTGGGCCATGTGCTCCCCGTAGTGACCTTTGAGCTTATCTAAATTAGCTGGTTGTAAATGGACTAATAATGACATGGCTAATCATGCATACATGACACGTTCTGACTGGTTGATATTTTCCAGGTTCGATGATTCGGACTGGTTGATGTTTCCCAGGTTTGATGATTGCATGAGTGACGGCCCACTGTCCACACGGATGAGCATCCCCGGGGCGATGATTGTATTCATGCATTCATGCATTTAAAAAGACTGCATTTACTCTGTTTTGGTTGTCTGGATGTTTTATAACTATGCTTACCTAATGCGGTGGTGTGTAATTTTGAGGGGAATTCACACTGAGTTGGCCACTCATCCATCAAATATATAACCGTACAGGTAGTACAGGTGGCTTAGGTGATATGTATCTTCAGACTTGATGAGGCAGGGTACGATCGCCAGGGATGCACGACTGTGCTTGCTTGGAGGAGCTGCATGATCTTACGGCTTATATTTATATGCTTCCTGCTATTTTTCATGTATTAAATTCTTGTAATCTTGTACTTGTTAAATTCAGAGACTTTGGTTTGTATAAGTCATTATGGGCCCCTCTTATAATTTTAAATGATAATAAAAATTTTCCTTATGCTCGCTTGTCCATTCTATGCTCATCTGCTTACTCTGATAAAAGAAAAATATTATATCTGACCATCCTTTAAGGTTAACACTCGGGTTTTTGGGAAACGAGTCGCGTACTCGGGTCCTGAAAACTCGAGGCGTTACAGCAACCTTGACTTATCACAATTAAAGATCCAATCATTAATTTTCATGATAACATTGATAATCAAAAGGAGCATTTCGGATAACCAAACCTAAACCGAAACTTGCCTTACAGTTCAGCCTTTTTATTCATCTAGCTTTTGATTTTTTTCATCGATGGCTTCACGCTGTGTCAACATTTTTAAAGATCTTTAACAGGTAGCTGTTTTCGATGACAACTGTTTTTTAGCTGGGTATTCTCTCTTCTTTTTTTTTTTCATTGAACGTGATGGACAAATTCCGCAGGTTAGTTCCTTCCATGCTTAATGATCACCAAGTTAATAATTCAATATCAAACTAAACCTTAATGTGCAAGCTAGATGTGACATGTGAAATCATGACTCAATCAATGTTTAAAACTTCTAATCATGGATTAATAATTCGAACTTAACTGTGAAATCTAATAGCTAACTGAATCCAAGAATCATAAGTCACTAACATTATGTATCTTATACTTCTTAAATCAAGAATATCCTTCAAAATCACTCGAACTCACAAAATTTTTTTAAAAAAAATTGAAAATTTTTTTTTGCTCAAGACTGAGAAAACACTGATTAAGTAACCTAATCTCTCATCCCCAACCTAAAATCTATATTGTCCTCAATGTAAAAGATATAAGCATGCAAGGAACATGAGATAATGAAAATAAAGGAGAAGTGATCGAAAGGTAGTACCTGACGAGGAGACTGTATGACTTTTTCCAAAAGGATCTCAGCGTGAAGGTGGTTTAGCATAAGAGTTAAACCAACAAAAAACAATCCTAGAATAAATCAAAAGAAACCTATCCTAACGGCATAAAGCCGGCTATCCTAGACATAACATGAAAGCAATAAACTAATCCTAAACTAGGAAAGTAGGGAAAGCTACTCAGTCATGCCGCAAGGTTCCTCCTTAGGCCAATATCTTGATAAATTTTTCAATACGTTTTTCAACAAGATCATCTAAAAGCCTTTTTTGCAATAGGCTTGGATGCCCTAGAGTATGAATTTCCAGAGAAATTTATGGACCTCAACAAAAAATTGTCATTGAATCGCTTGAGATATCCAAAGTATATATGATTCACCTATGATAGAGAAAGTTTCAGAGTTAGTACCCATGGTAAATCAAAGACTACAAGTAGATAAAATTTAGAAAAAATTCTTAGCAAATGATGTAGTCTCTACACATTCTGAAGTTCCAGACTTCGATTCAATTTCTAGCTCCTCTCCCCTTAATGGTAAACACTTAAGATATAGGAAAGGAGGGGTTCTAGAATAAGGGTTCTCTCAATTAAGAACAACTATCGAGGTATTGTCTTGCAAGACATCCACTATTTCTTATATTATCAGGTCATTTAAATCTGCATAGTGTGCCAAGAAATCTTTTGAAGAGTTGGGCAATTCAATTGTATTAAGGCATTCACAGCTCTCTTGCGCTTGTCCTGCACAGACAGAATGAGGATTAATAGGCGAAGCATTGATTTGAAGACTCTATTCATTGAAGCTTCTCAGTAAAGACATTGGATCATCAAAAGTGTATTGCTCAGATGGTGGCCTCAACTAGGTGGTTTCAAATTCCAGAGTCATATCGAGCAAACTCTCCCATCTCCCGAATCATATCATCATTTAATTCAGGAGAGTGGTCTAAACATGTCTCACAAGAGTTAAAAGGGTTGGTTGAAATGGGCTCATCCTCCACATTTAAATCAAACATGTCAGATGAGTGAAGTAGATCATTATGACCGATCACTTTGTGTACTTCTTGATCATTAACCTCGGCTAAACTTGATTCCAGTGGAATTTGGACTGAACATTCATGATCATCATTCAAATACTCATCATCTTCTAATTCCGTGCAGTACACACTTGGGATGGGATCACATTCCTCACATTTTATTCCTAGATCAGGTTGAGGTTCGAATAAACTAACCTCTTCCTCATCATTGAAACCAAGTGTGTCATGTGAGTGAAGTGTGTCAATATAATTATATTTGAAAGATACCCACGTCTCTTGATCATTCCTTTGGACCGTCATCAAGATCGACTCTTCAGAAAATTGAACCATATGCTCATTAACACAATCTAACTCTTCATTCTCAATGCAGTACTTTCCATAATTGCATCTCGTGAACTCCACTGTTGTATATCTTTTATAAGTTCTTGAAATTCTTGGAGCGTGTTTTGTTGGATGAGCTCTAAATTTTGTATGGAATTCTGAAGTAAATTCTCTTGGATCGTTTCTTGTTGGATCTCAGAGGTATAGGACCTAAGAGAATTGTCACCGTGATTCATTGTTGATTCAACTTTCCAATCTTGACGGTTCCATTGATCATAGGTAGGGAGCTGCAAATGAAGAATTGGATTGGGATGAGGCTGGGGTGAACTAACCTCCACTATCTTATCAGTGCGCAAATCATTTTCTTCTAATGTTTTTTCTAATTTCTCCAAGACAACCCATGTGACTTTGATGTGAATCCTCTTGGATCATTTTTGGTTGGATCTCAAAGATATGGGATCCAAGAGAATAATCATTACAACATGTTGTTGGTTCATCTTTCCAATTTTGATGTTTTCATTGATTATAATCATATGGGTCATAGGTGGGAGAATCTGATAGTTGTTGATACATATTATCACCCATAATATAATCTCTCATTGTTTTTTTTTTTTTTATCTGATAGATGATTATAATTCTCACTCCCATAGTTATGATAGCCCCAATACTCATGTACTATTTTCTTAATCCATGGGGTGTAATTATTCTCTTGCATATGATTGTGTAAGGATTTCTTAACCGGTGGAGCATTATATTCCGTTTGGTTCTTAATGATGTTTCTAGAAAGATTTTGAGATGTAGGTTATTTTCTAACATAATCATCTGTCAGCCCTTCACACTTTCTCGCATTCTCTAAAACTAGCTCAACATATGATGTTCCCACTCATGCATATACATGGTGAAACCCTAATCCTGAACCTAATCTGAAAAGAGAATGAAAGAAAAATCCTACAGCAATATGGAAAGTAAGTAGAGGAGAAGTTAGAAAGAAGTTATTAGATTGGAAAAGATTTATGTTAGGGTCCTGCAAAAGAAAAAGGAAAGTGAATTAGTTATATATATATATATATATATATATAAGAAAAATGAAAGTTTCTAAAAACAAAAAATAGAAAGTTTCTATCCTAGAATTAGAAAGTAGTTTCTAAAAATAGAAAAGGAAAGTTTTTAAACCTAGAATTAGAAAGCAAAGTTATTTCTAAAATAACTTAGAAAAAAAAAAAAACCTAACATAAAAATAGAAAGTAGAAAAATCATAATCTTAACCTAATTCCAAAACTAGATCTCAGAAAATGCAACCGTTAGTCCCCGGCAATGGTGTTAAAAACTTGTTCACAACCCCAAGTGTAGGGTTGCGATGTAGTAATAATCTCGATGAGATCGAGGTCAAATCCACAGGGACTAATCTTATGTGTATTCTGAAAGTAACTAGAAGTAGAACTAGAAGAAGATGTAAACCTAAATATGGAATATTTGAGAGAGTGATTTTGAATAAGGTAATTAAAACTTATAAATTTAAAAGTGGTAACTAGGGTGCCAAGGATCCACTTGTAGCAATTGTGAAGTTACCTTGCATGATTCAAGGACGCAACTGGAATCAGAGTCATATCATATCCAATTGGTAAGAAGAAATTTGTCAGATCTCTAAACTTCTCATGGATCTAATCATCAATAGATGAGAGTTGTGAGGATTTGGAAGTGATTCCATCACCTAACCATGCCCAAAAGACAAGGCAAACAACAGGATTTACCAATCCTACAACAATCATAAGAGAATTGTGAAGGTCAGGAAGGATTCCATCATCCTACCATACCCAAGGGACGATGGTGAACAACGGGACTTACTAATTTCACAGTCTCAAATCAGAAAAAGAAGACTATCGCAGATCCATTATAATTTATCACAACAAACCAATAAAAACTAAAAATATTCCTTATAATCAAACTAGAATCCAAGAGAGTTCAACAAAACATGAATCAAAACAAAGCAAATATCCTAATCATGCTACAAGCTTCACCTCTTAGCCCTAGCTAAGAGTTTTATCCAACCATAAACATAATTGAACTAAGAACTCTTAACAAAATAAAAAGATCAACTAAGGAAGAAAAAGAAAAACTCCCGAACGGCGGCTCAACCTTTTTGCTCCACTCCTCAAACCCTAAAAGATGCCTAGGAACTCCTATTTATAGTTGTGCAATACTCTCTTGAAAATCGACCTTGAATTTCCGCAATTCATGTGTTGCCTGCGTAACCTTAGACTGGTCGAGGGTTATCTTCGATTGGTCGAGGATGACGAAAATTAAAGGATTTTGATTGCTGGAGTTCGAGTCAAGAATTCTTCGACTAGTCGAGCAGGGGCCTTAGACTGGTCGAAGGACGTCTTAGACTAGTCAAAGCAGACAGATTTTTAGGGTTCCTTTTCTTCACTTCAAGTCTTCAATTCTCTTCATTCCTCACTTGGTTTTCTTAGATGTTTGGCATGTGAATTCTTTATTTTTGGTCTCATAAGATCCAACCTTGCTATGGTGATTCTTGAGCATTAAATCCATGCTTTTAGCATCCTTTTCAATCCAAGCTCTTAAATTCACCTTGCAACACAAACATGATTAAAATAAAACATTATGCATTATCATGTTCATAAAATGAAGTAATAAATGGGGTCCAATATGCAATATTTAACCCTCAATAGGAACCTAATTTTAAATCTCCAATAGTAAAATTCGATACACTCATGGGTTGAATGTGTCCATCAAGAGTGGAGCAGGAAAACCAAACCACTAGACATTTTTGTGTTTGGAGTTGTCTTTTGAGCACTTTTCTAATTATGCTTATATGATTAATTAATGAATTATATGTATGCATGATTAGATGAATGTTAGGATTTGATAGTTAGCACACACCACACACACACATGTACACTATCATGTTTATAGACTAGTTTCTTGGCATGTTGTATCTATTGTATTCTATGTGATTGGACCCATTAATGGCTTGGAAGCCTTAATGTAAAATTACTTAGCTTGAATGACATATTATGTTAGTGCATTGATTTTTACACCCTATTTGTTAATCACGTGAGTCATTGTGTCAAGTAGTTGGCTAAACCTTTAGAAAGTGAAGAATCAAGACACAAGAAGAGTTAAGCATCAAGGAAGCAACTACAGGTAAAACATGTGCCTTAGTGTGAGACCCAACCTGAGTTCGCATGTGTGCATGTGTGTGCGAGTATGCATCTTGTTCATTTTGGTCCCGCGGTCCTACTGGCTAAATTTCGATGACCCGCAAGCTTTGGGTAGTGTTTGTGGTCATCCTTGTGTTCGGTCACGTAGACCCGACTCGGATCAACCCAAGACCTATGCCATTGCGTCTGCATCGTTGCCGCAGTTCCAACACCGCATCTCATGCATGATTCCGACATGCACATCTTGTGATATCGACCCGAGCATTCTTGACCTTTGATCATGATTGTGGGCCCCACTTGTAGGGTGTGCACGTTTTTCCATGAGGCCCACCCTATGAGCACTTTCTCCCATAAAGCTACTAGCCTACCTAGAGTCTAGCAAGCCATTATGAGATTTCTTTTAAAAACCCATCATTTCCTCCTCTAAACAAGAAAACTCATTATAGTTTTTCTTCCCAACACCTTACAACCCATCATTTCCTCCTCTAAACAAGAAAACTCATTATAGTTTTTCTTCCCAACACCTTACAACCCATCATTTCCTCCCTACAACTCCTCTCCCTCCCTCTCTCTCTCTCTCTCTCTCTCTCTCTCTCTCTCTCTCTCTCTCTCTCTTCTTTCTCATTTTCTCTTATATCCTCCTTCCTAGCTTAAGATGTCCAACCCCTTATTCCCTCTTTTCTAGCCCATTTTCTTCCCCATTTCCCCTCCATCCCACCATCATAATCCCATCTTAGCCGTAGAATCATAACCCTTAGAGCTTGAGGTTCTTAGTAGTGGTAAAAGCTTGGAGATCCAAGAGGTGGGTGTTTCTTTATCGTGTAATCTGATTTTTTTAGTGTAGATCCCTTTTCTCTTCATGATGGGAGTGTAGGACCCACCAATCAATGGTGGAGATCCCACACGTCCCCATAGGTGTGGCCAAATGGCCCACCTTATGCATGCATGTCCCATGCATAGGGCTTTCCTCTATGAACCCCATCATGGTGGATCATTTGATTTCTTTGCATGATGAGGTCATCTAGACCTTAGGATCATGGTGAGAATGGCATCCCCACTACCCATTTTAATTTTTAGCCATGCATGTATGAGATTCATATCGTAGATGTATATCAATATATGATGTGTGGTTAGATTATTCTTGGGAGGGTTCAATAGTGGCGGAGCCCTTTCCCTACGGCCGGATTGCCCTTCCTTCTCTCCTTTCCCTTATTTTCATTCTCTGATCATAGTGTGTGGCCCAACTTGTGGGCCAACAAAAGTCCAGCCACCCAAAAGAGGGAAGACGCCCATGGCATTCCACTCTATGACATGTGGCCCCAAAATCCAACTAATTGGGGCACATGCAAAGGTATTTTGGATAGTGGGATGGTCTGAATAATTGTGGAGCCCACTAAGGTGGTCCATCCTCTATTTTCCTGGGATTAAATCCCATTTTAATTACTGTTTATAATTATTTTATTCCAAGCTATTGTCGTTGTCCAGAAACTGTCTGGATAGACTTTTGAGCCACCTTGGGGCCTGATTTTGGGTTATTTGGTGGGAAGACTGATACTAATTAATATGTGATTCTTGTATCTGTATGACCCACCTACAATCATACAAAATTTCAGCCCCGACAAACCCCATTTGGGCATCCAAAAGGGTGGGCCAACATAGTGGACTACCAGAAATTTCTGCTGTGTAGTCCAGCAGCATAGTCCCTTAAAAACTAAATTTTAAAAATACTTTCTCAGATGGTGAGCCATCTTTCTAGGTCATACCTTGTTGTAGGTTTGATGAGGTACCTAGGGTCCAAATTTCAGGAATTTTGGAGGCTCAGAACCCACCCATTTGGATGGCCCAAATTCAGGACAACAACATGTATGTTGCAGATTTTTACTTTAACCATGTTGTCTTCTTTGTAACTATGGAATTTGTTGGGCCCAGCCCATTGGAGCCTTTATGAATGTCTGTGGGGCCCATATTATGATGTCCTAGAGGGCCTTGGGGCCATGATTGTGGGCCCATGTAGCTGGACCAGCAGTCCATGATGGACGTCCAGCTAGTGGACACCCACCATGGGTCGACCGTCCTTGGTCAGGCCCACCATGATGTATGTTGTTTCTCCATGCCACCCTTCCATTTTTGTGGGGCCCACTTGGGATGTGAGGAGCCCACCTCAGGGTAATGGTCAAGTCGTCCATTGCTTAGGACATCCTTGCCTTGGGCTGTTGAGCCTGCATCCCGGCGGCATGGCCCACTTGTAATATGTGTTGTACATCCCCCTTTCATCTGGCGGGACCCACGGTGATGTGTGTGGGCCATCAGGAATTAAATACACTATAAATTAATTTATTTGCAAGTCTCCAACAAACCCAGAAAATGGGTGGGCTGGAAATTTAGCAATGGGCCCAATGTTGTTTCCCATAAATGTTTGTTTGGGGCAGCATGGCCCACCATATTTGAGAATGATTTAATTAGTTATCTTGCCTCTTCTTTCAGTATTTTTGGGTGTAATTAGTGCTCATCTGAGGCCCACCCAAGTTGGGTTTTTATTGGAGCACTGTATGTGGTTAATTGACTAGTTCCTTAGGCCTTTTGGACTAGAACCTTCTAGGTAGGCCCATTGACCTTTGGCCTATACTCTTCTACCTATTGTGATCAGTTTATGGGCTATAATATGCAAGTAGTTGGGCCTTTGCCTGCCCACCAAATTAATCTTGTACTTAGGCTAAGAAGTGAGGCCCAACTCACTTGTATTAAGTGTTAAATTACCTACATAGTTGAACTATTGGGATGCCCACGAGACCCACCACAACATGTGGGTTTATAACCTTTATGGTTGGGCCCAAACCATGCTTGAGGGCCGACCATATTGCTTATGAGTTGGGCTTTGTGTATAACCCATTAGGCCATACATTGCTTGGGCCTTAGACCTCATTTTATATGCATAGCGGGCTACCTTTTGGGACTTAGTTGAGATTGAATGTCCTCCTTGGTGGCCCTAAGGTAGGCCCATAGGGCCTTTATAGGTGATTGAAGGCCCACCTTGGACCTAGCTAGGACCGTTTCCTCCATTAAGACTTTATGACTCTCTTAGCTTGCGGGTCACCAAGGTATTGGGCTCCCATTAGAAGACTTCACTTCCCCTTAGAGTATCTATCTATGTACCTAAACCTTGTCCCTCCTTGGAAAGGAGAAATATATATATATATATATATATATATATATATATATATATATAGGTATCATCTGTGTGAATTGATTGCATTGTGTGGTGGTAATAGAGGGATAGAGTTTCTCCCCTTGTGCATATTCAGTGCCTAAAGCTTATGTATGATCTGTATGTGTGACTCATGCATTGGCATCACATTTCATGATGATATCGCCCTTGCTTCACCAGGGTCTCGCCTCCACAGGGACGTTCATGGATGGCAGTATGGTTGGACACCAGAAATATTACTTGAGCATACCGGGTGCATAGGATACCCATGGGTGAAATTCTCAAAACTTCCATGGTATCAAGGATCTTCTCCAACGCCGTGACCAGATGGAATATATGAGCGCACGAGGGCCTTATACCATTAGGCCGCGACTCACACTGTCGTGTAGTTGGTTGGATAGGGGTGTGGCCTTACTCGCCTGATGTAATAAGGCATTAGTAGGCTAAGTCTGACCAGCTCGTGAAATGGGTCTGCTACTGTCATGCCTTAGTAGTGATTGGTTGTCCACAGGCTGGTAGTGAGGTCTCTTATGCTTGTTTGACTATGCGGAGTCTGCAGAACGGTAGTCATCCTACAGTGTAATGGACCCCGGTGATTTCCTTATGATTGGAAATGTACTTGATATGTGGATTGGATATGAGCACTGACATTACTTTGCATCGCATTCACATCGGCTGCATAAGTGCTATCACGCCCCAAACTCGAAAACCGGGCTCATAAAATTCTTGATCGCTGAATCCGGCGCTGACAGCCTCCGTAGTACCCCATTCTCGGCTCTCAGCTCCCATTTGCAATGTTCCGATCCTAGGATGCTACGAGGAGGATTTTCAACGTCAGTTTGATTCATAATAAGCATAACCAAAGGCATAACCCACAAACAAGAACCAAAAACTCCATCACATTTCTATTATGATAAAAAACTTTATAAGTACAATGAGCATAAAGGCGAGTGGGGTCTACTACACTCTGAACCAGATTGCCACCCCATCGAGCGCAATAAGGCAAGTGGAATAGACCTCACTATCCACCTGCCAATATCGGGCCTGGCTCGTCGATAGGGGACTCATTCCTTGAGTTGGTCAAACTTAGCCTAGCTTTACGCCCTCCTCTCGAGCGGGTAAGGCTGCACCCCCTTCCAACTAACCACGACATAATGGAGAGCGCGACCTGATGGTATTCAGATCTCGATGCTCATGCACCCACTCAGTCTAGACGCTAGAGCAACCTCCTAGTACAATAAGGGTTTAGGGACTTTCACCCAGGGATATCTATAGCATCCCATGTAGAATAAGATTTTTAATATCCAATCCTACCAACCATGATATGCCTGTGGAGGCTACGACCCTGATGTAGCTAAGACATATAGTAATCATGTCACGCAATGCAAGATGCATGAATCATGCAATCCAATCATATAGTAAACATGTGCGTATCGCGCGCTCATGTAGGGAAACTCCGCCAATCAGGGAGCCCATAAATAATCTGCTCGAAGGCATGTACTATGATCAATCACTAATCTCATCTCAAGCATGCAAATGATGCGTATGGACATGTATCATGATGTTATGTTGCCACATACTCGATAAACGGAATCGATAATCGAAATCGGTAATCGGAATTGGTCAATCGCATACAGTGAATGGGGCCCACTTATTTGGGTTAACCCATGAAGAGATTGGGCCTAACAAGGCCTAAGGGAAGGTCACAATGAGGACATCTAACCATCATTGCCCGTCAATGTGGACATCTAACCAACATTGCTCCCAAGGAGTGGCCTACATAGAGCCAAACATATAGTGGGCCCATGGCCTCATGTACAATCATGATGGGCCTTATTTACGTTACATAGGCCTTGTCATACGGGCCAACATACATCACATCGGGCTTCATATACATCAAATGAGCCGATCACATGAGCCAATCAAATGGCCAAATCAATGGGCCGATCAAATGGGCCAAATGTATATCAAATCGAGCCCATCCTTATGTAGTTTACGATCCGACCTATTCATAGGTTAACATAGAGATAGATGAAGTGAAAGCCGAATATCAACTTGAGTGGGAACCACTGTGGCTCCTAAGAAGTTTTAAACGGTGAATGTCACTGTACCCCATTATTATTGAAATTGGTGGCGTCCACTTTAAACTTTGGGTCTCACTCATTTACCTCATGCCATAAAATGATCTCGCAAATGGTTGGATGGTTCAGATACAACACATGCATAATGGTGGGTCCCATAGATGGCATGGATGGAATAGGTGGGACCCACGGAACTTGCCGCCGTGCACAACAGCTGGCAGTGGGGCCCACTTATTTTCGTGCATAGCAGCACCATAGCTGCCATGTACATGCAGCTACTGTTGCTTAAAAGAGGCTGAGGCGGGTCCACGTAGAGCCCACCCTTATATACATATATAAAGTATATAATATAATATATTTAATATATTATAATATCTACTGCCAGTGTATCTTTTTGGGTATTAAAAAGAGGGCAGGGGTGGGTCCCATGTAGGGCCCACCGTCATCACATATATAAAAAAATACTATATTATAATATATTATATTATATCATATTATATATATATATATATATTAATATTATATATATAACAAAATTAACGTCCAGGCCTTGGATGGCCTGGACTTACACGTTCATCATGGTAGCCCACACGTGGGGTGGGCCCCACTATCCAAAGATGGTGGACGGCTAGATAAAACACGTACACTGGTCTGGCCCACCAAAATGGATGGATGACGTGGGTGGGTCCCCTGGACCCCACCGTCAGCACACGCTAATGTCAGTACACATACTACATGTTAGTCACCTCCACAGGGATCGATACCAAGACCTCAAGTGTTGAAACAAGGCATCTTTCACTCGGTCTACCACCTAAGCTATGGAGCTGGGTGGGTCCCAGTGTTGAAACAAGGTATCTCTCACTCAGTCTACCACGTGAGCCATGGATCTGGCTCCCACCGTCCTTGGACGGTGGATGCACCACATGCGTGTGGCGTGGCCCACCAAAATGGATGGATGATGTGGGTGGGTCCCATGGACCCCACCGTCTACACACACTTCACTGAACACCCACGTCAGTGCACCCACTGTCAGTTAACACTTCACTGTTAGTACACCCCCAGCGTCAATGCACCCTCCACGGTGATAGACGGTGTGGGTATACACCCCATCAAGGTGGGTCCCACATGGACCACCTGTTTAGGATCAGGCTAATATTTGTGTTTCCCTTTCATCTGGGCATGTGTGATCGACCGGTCATGTAGGCCCCAAAAGGGGATCAAGGTGGCCCACTATTTGGATGGCATTGGTAAAATATACATATCATATGTGGGCCATGATCATAGAAAGAGAGAGGGAGAGCGAGAGAGAGAGAGAGAGAGAGAGAGAGAGAGAGAGAGAGTGAGTGAGAGAGATCAGAGATAATGAAGGGGCCCCGCCACATGGGCCCCTCTTGATACAAGGCGTACATCAAGGTGGGTCGGACATATATGGACCCTTAAATCAAACAAATGAATGAAAGGCAAAAAGTCCAAGATCACCCACCATTCCTTCTTGCTCCCTAGGCTTCCTTTGCTCCTTAGCTTCGATCCTAATGAAGGAGATGGAGTTTGGATGGTTGAGATGGGAGATGAGAGGGTGGGAAAGTGGGCCACACTTGTTGCTTGGGAGAGCTTGGAGAGGCTTAGACGTATAGAATTTTTGGGTTGCTTGGAAAGTGGCTTGAGAATGAGAGAGAGGGTTGTAAAGGGAGAGAGAGAGAGAGAGAGAGAGAGAGAGAGAGAGAGAGATAGGTGATGGATGTGTAAGAGACTTTTTGACTTTTGTGGTAGATGGTGTAAGAAAAGTATGGGTGTGTAAGAACCTTTTTTACTTTGGGGGTTGCTTGAGGAAGGGTGTGAGGTGATGTGTACTTGACATGTACTTGACATGATGGGATTGATTGATTGATTGATGTGACAAGTCATAGAGATTCTCTCAGAATTTGCACGCGCGGCATTTTCCTCTCACCGAACGTGGACCCACATCTCCTAACTGACCGCGGAAGCCTATGAAATGGTACAGTCTAGGACACGAGGCTTACAAGCCCCTTCATGCATTGTCTTGGTATGGCGCCCAGTACTCATTGTATCATAGTCACGATAAGCCTTGGTAAGGCTGGTGATATTGTCATTGAGCATGTTCCTCTTCCTGTACCTCCTTCTATTCTTTTGTGCACTATTATCACACACTCTCACCACCCCCTAAGTGTAACATCCCAGATTTTTGCCAACCTAGAATTAGACATCCTTAGGCAATGGGTCGCTCCTAACACCTTATTAACTTGTCAGAACTCAATCCCACAGTCTAAAACTGCTTTTGAACCCATTTCCTTCACAAATCCCACCCTTCACCACCTTGTTCTTTCAATTTTTCCTAAGTACTTTCACCCTAGACACTATCTTAAACTAGCTAAGTATTATAACTTGGATCGCTTTATATACAAACTACAAAGGCCCATGTATCACCTCAGACAAAAATCATACAGGACTAATTCCTTTAGAAATTACGCGAGAATTAGCTAGTGTTAAACTAGAGTAGCTGTGAAATTAGCACCAATCACTTTAAATACGATCTGCAAGACCCAAAACTTGTAGAATCATTGACGCTAGGTTACCCTAAAATCTAGGATCAATCTCATTACCCGGCTGCTCTTTGAAGCATCTCGAAACTCCATATCAGATCTGGACCGCACGTCGGAAATCCAATTAATACAAAGTTAAGGAATTAGTACTGCCTTGCTGGGCTTGGCAACCATCTCGAAAATCAAATCTAGATAGTATCCCAGTGCAATTCACTTGAGTCCGGAGCGAGGAGTGTGAGAAACCTGAAAATAATTCCAAGATAAATAGGGATTTATGAAATCTAGCATGTGACGCTTGCGGGTCAGTATTAAGCAACCAGACTGTCAGAATCAGACCAAATTACACCCTCGGATCAGGGATATTTCCCCAAACATATCCATGTATTCGGAATCTCCGATCGAGATCCACTGACCGTTGAACTAAAACTGGTCCGCCATTTGCGATCTGAAATTCCGACTGAAACGAAAACTTAACCCCACCTAGATCCAGAGTCTGTGAGCTTAAGTCCGACCTTTGGCTCAAGGGGGCCCGCCAGAAGTCTCCGTTGAGCTGAAACTAACTCACTTTGGTTATAACCTAAGTATACCTTGACCTTAGGTCTATTTTGGGATAGTTTTAAGCTATATAAGGACCTTAAAGCCCTCTCTCATTCAGCCATACGAATTTGAGAAAAACCCTAGGAGAGAGAAGAGAGAAAAGAGAAGGAAAGTGAGAGAGTTGTGGGAGGATCTCCCTGATGCTCTACCTTGCCGTATCCAAGCTCAACCATCTCGATCTAAACGTTTTCCCGGCGATTCTGGCGTCATTTCTAGGTAAGAAACCCTAACCCTAACTTGTTTGAGGGTTTTGATAGTTGTAGGTTATGAAATAGCTAACCTATTTCGTTTTATAAGTTACCAAACTGCCGTATACTAAAGCTTAGCAAATCTATCGACTCCATTACGATTCTACAACAAAAGGTGAGGACTTTAAGTGTATAGGTTATGGTTTTCAACGCTTTCAATGTCAGATAATGATAGATTCATGATCTGCATGCAATTGCACATGTACAAAGTGCTGTCTATTTTCCGTTTCGATTAAATACGAAGAATATGAAATTTTGTGTATTCTAGGTATTTGTATAAAGTACCGTATATGTATAAATTTTGGAAATGTGTTTGTCATGATTATTTGCTGTATGAACATATTATATATGTGTATAACACTTGCTTGGTGAGAGGGTTCGCCCTAATACATGTTTTACTAATATACACTATGTATGTTAAAATAGTGTATTCTAAGTGTTTGTGAAAATGACCGAATGAATATAGAATTTGCATTCGTGCTTGCCATGACTGATTGTCATGGATACATGATTGTTGTATATGCGACACCCCTTTGACGAAAGGATTTGCCCTAAATCACGCCACGGCCAATATACACTATATATGTTAAAACGTGTAGCCCAAGTGTTTGTGGAAATGACTGAATGAACATGGAACTTGGATTCCTGCTTGCCATGACTATCCGTCGTGGGTGCACACGTGTTATAATTGAGGCAACTCCCTAGTGAAAGGATTTGGCCTTATACCTATGTGATCAACATACGTCATGTATGTTGATGTATGTAGTTTAAAGTGCTTGTTGAAATGACTAAATAAATATGGATTTATGATTTATGCCTGCCAAATATATTGAATGTAAAAACATGATTGATGTATATGCGACAACTTCTTGTTATAAGGATTTGCCCTATTCTATGTTGAAATCAACATACGTCATGTATGTTGGAGTGGTGTAGTTTAAGTGTTTACTAAAATGCATGTGTGAGAAATTGGGTGGCGAACTAAGTTTAATAGTAGTGTTGAGATAGGATTCTCAACTACCTTAGAAACGTATATGATTTCCTCCATGATGGTTGTTCAAATTTAATCGCTTAGTATGAAAAACATGTGTTTGTATTCCTTGTTTACATTGTGCTTTGTAACATGCTTTATGACTTATTTGTTAACATGCTTGAATTACTTTGTTTATTATGCTTTACTCCACATACTTTGAATAAGGATTGATTGCGTTTGGGACTATGATTATAGTCCAGACAATCGGTACTAGACTTGAATTCGTGGTTGAGATTCATTTCGCCACGTAGGATGTGCCTGACGAACCTGAGTCGTACTTCGGTTGGCGATAGTGGTTGGCCACACGAAGTGCTTATGCGCTTCATATCGTTCAACTTGCTGTGCGCTCGAGCTAGCCGAGCTCGTCAAGCAACCCGATCTGTCTTATGTATGTTCGCCATGGTTGGACACCTCTGCTTGAACCTAGGGTACCAAACTTACCAATGAAATCCCTTTAACCATGGTACCTCGATCCGCTAAGACTCATGAGCCGGGCATGGTGGTATGGAATACCTTGGTCGAGCTGTCGGCCTACGCAAGGGCCACGTGCCTCCCCGTAGTGACCAGTGAGCAACCAAACTCCTGAGCCGATTATGGTGGTATATGACATTATATTCGAGCTGCCAGCCTACATTGATTGGTGACGAGCCCTTTGTAGTGACCTCGAGCATACTCTAAATTTACGGTGAGGCGACAAGTTTTGCCGCAGTGTATAGAGTATGAACTAGGCTTGTATCAATTTAGTGATGAACCGTTAAAAATGTGATGGGGGAGTGGTGTAACGAAAGCGTGTAATAGATCTGGCAGCCTTTGCAGTGACCTAGAAACACACCATCGTATGAGATTAACTAAGACTGACGACCCTAGAATGGATCATGTTTGGGAATGATACAAGGTAGGTACCTTAGTTTCCCAATCCTGCTGTTTGAAATGGATCAATAACAACTCGGTAATCATGCTCATCATCGCATTGCATGTGCCTGGAAGATGTGAAGCACTGAGGAATACAAGCATGCCGCGAACGTAAGATGGTGTCGCATGAGGGAGTATGTGGTGAGGGCATGCATCATGACTGCATTCCATACTTGCATTAACAAGAGTATTTAGACTTATTTGATTGTACTGATTTATCATTACTGCTTGACTGAATTGATAACATGTTAACCTATGCTTTATTGTTCCACTGAGTTGATCACTCACTCCCACGTTATGGGACGGTGTTATACACACTAACCAGACTTGTTGAGTTTCAGATGATGGTGATGCTGCGAAGAGGAGCCGGACTTTTATGAGGATGAGGAGGATTCCTCCTTTATGTTGTTTCAGGCGGCTTCATGTGAGCCGTGTCTTGATCGACGGGGTTACAGGGATGTCGACTAGAGGACCTTACACATTTGGTATATTTTAGAATTGTACTTGTAATCAGTTAACCTGGTAACATTATCACACTATGGAGACTCACCACAGTTTTTATATTTTATATATCTATCACAGTCATCCGCTTGCAATCTCACTTGTCTCTGGAGTATGATATGTTGTTTTGGCTTAATCTCACTCATGTTCAATGCACTAATATAGACAACATTCAAGCATCATTCATTTTGTTGCATAAGTGATGCGTTGGAACTCGGGAGTTGAGTTTATGCTCGACCCCCGATTTTCAGAGCGTTACACTAAGCTTCTATAAGCTTATCCACAATTGATGCATGCAGGTGATCCTAGGCGGGTGTCGAAGCGGCAGAGCTTGGATTAGAGCTGAGCTTAAGGATCCCAGTGTTGCAAACTTTTCTCTCCTTTTCTATTATCTTATATATGTCCTTTTAGACCTTAAGGATACTTGTAAAAGTTTAAATTCTTAGTGGATTTTGTGATATGTGCCTTGTTATTCTCAAATATACTTGCTGTGATTTTGGGTATGCTCATATTGGAAATGATTATATTATTATGAAAATCTTCCTTGTAGGATCCTAGGATCGAAACCTGCCTCAAGAGCCGAGAATGGGGTACTACGGAGGTTGTTATGGCCAGAACCGGCCATCGGGTTCCTTACTAGTCCGGTTATCGAGTTTGGGGCGTGACGAAGGGCATTACTAGGCTAAGTTTGACTAGCTCTTGAAATGGGTCCGCTACCATCAGGCCTTACTGGTGATTGGCTGTCCACAGGCGAGTAGTAAGATCTCTTACGCTCGTTTGACTGTGTGGGGTCTGTAGAGCGACATTCATCCTGCAATGAAATGGACCCCAGTGATTTCCTTATGATTAAAAATGTACTTGATATGTGGATTGGATATGAGCACTAACATTACTTTGCATCGCATTCGCATCAGCTGCATAAACCCCTTCATGCATTGCCTTGGTATGGCGCCCAATACTCATTGCATCATATTCATAAGAAGCCTTGCTAAGGCTGGTGATATTGTCATTGAGCATATTCCTCTTCCTGTACCTCCTTCTATTCTTCTTTGCACCATTATCACACACTCTTACCACCCTCTAAGCTTCTATAAGCTTATGCACGATTGATGCGTACAGGTGATCCTAGGTGGGTGTCGTAGCGGCAGAGCTTGGATGAGAGTTGAGCTTGAGGATCCTAGTGTTGCAGCCTTTTCTCTCCTTTTCTATTATCTTATGTATGTCCTTTTGGACCTTATGGATACTTGTAAAAGTTCAAATTCTTAGTGGATTTTGTGATGTGTGCCTTGTTATTCTTAGATATACTTGCTGTGATTTTGGGTAAGCTCATATTGGAAATGATTATATTGTTGTAGAAATCCTCCTTTTAGGATCCTAGGATCAGAACCTGCCTCAGGAGCTGAGAATGGGGTACTACGGAGGCTTTTGCATCCAGAACGGGCCATTGGGTTCCTTGCGAGTCCAGATACTGAGTCTGGGGCGTGACACTTAGTGATCCTAACCCTTCACCCAAAACAACTCAATAACCTTTAGATGATCTTAACCTAATAGGAATATTAATTTGATTATCTCTTAGCCTTAGGAGACCAAGAAAAACATGATAAACAAGGCTATAAGAGGTGTGAATCTGCTATGTAGAAGATAGCCCAAAACGGCATATTCCAGGCCATGTTCGATGACATCAAGCTGCCATCGAACGGCCTTCGATGGCATTAAAGACCTGGCTGATGGCATTGATCGAGACTTAGGAATGTCTAGCAACCAAACTGAATTTTTGCTGAAAATCTCGATGGCATCGAGGACCCTTCGATGAC
The DNA here is from genome assembly GCA_021015155.1 of Magnolia officinalis. NCBI lineage: Eukaryota > Viridiplantae > Streptophyta > Magnoliopsida > Magnoliales > Magnoliaceae > Magnolia > Magnolia officinalis. The sequence continues at coordinate 36,353,909 of JAJHSJ010000016.1, read as the reverse complement.
ATCTATTTGATATCTGAAATTGTCCAGCAAGGTTTTTTAAATTTTCCCCTGATTCGTTCAATGGCTTCAATGCCATTAAAACATGAAGTTCGATGACATCGACGGTCGAGTCGATCCAATCGAAATGTGTCCAAATCTGTCCAGCAAGAAAACATCATTTTTATTTAGAATTCTTAATGGCATTGAGGAGCCCTTCAATGACAACGAGGTAATCTTCGATGGCATCAAAGACCCTTTGATGGCATCAACAGAGCCATTTTTTGTCTGTTGGAGCTCGAACTGTTTAAATAGGGCAATCAATTCTTGGGCTTAAATATGGGTGTTTGGAGAAACCAGAGGTAAGGTAATCCCATATGCATATACTCCATTCTTTGCCTCCATTCCTATAAGTTTCAAGCAATCTCCCTCAAGATTTCAAATCTAATAAGGATTCTAACCTCACCATTAGAGATGTGTTTGAACTCCTCCATTTTCTAGAGTTAGACTTAAGCATCTTGGTAAATCATTGTCCAGACCTTATAAGAGAACCATCTAGTTGAATCCCCTAGGATAAACAACTAGCCATTAGTTATAGGAGATTCAACCCACTACCTGAAAAGGCCAAGCTATATGTCCTAGAGGGGGGGGGGGGGGGGTGAATAGGACTATGCCAAATTTAAAATAAAATTAGCGGAAATAAATTAAACCAATAGCCTTACAATCTGAATCAATTCACAAAGCTAAATTTAAAACACCTTGATAAATAGGTATTGAGAGATTGATGCAAATTCAGTTCTAAGGACAACCTTACACCATAATAAACAAGGGCTTATGGTAGGACAACCTTATTTCTAGAACCTCTTTTGGATCAAGGACTCAATTTTAATATAAGTAAATGAAATAGCAAGGAACTGAAATTAAATGTAGAAGTAAGATCTAAATTATTACAACAATCCCCACACTTGCTTGAAATGTAAATAGTTACAACATTCACATCCACTTGTACATTCCACACAATCGAATGATAAAAGATATGAAAATTAAGCAAGCATTCAATCCACAAGTCAAAGAGTTATAGTGGTTCGCTTGTGTGTACACCAACTGTTTTCCAACAGCCACACAAAAAGCTACTCCACTCCTAATATCCTCACACAGGGGATATTAGCGTTCACTATCAAATAGGTTTTCACAGGTTCACCAAAAACTTTTACAATTGTGTCTTTTTCACTTGGGCTTACACAATTCAAAAACCCCTCTTTTCTGAGTTTTCTGGTTTTCCTCAGACAACCAATACAAGGAGATTTTTCTGGCTCAACCTCAAACAAAACCAGTACAATGAGATTTTTCTGGCTTAACCTCAAACAAAACCAAAAGAAATGAAATTTTACAGAATTGTAAAATACCTGGATTTCTCCATTTCGTAGCAGGCTGGTAAAACCAAACGGAGTAGATGATTGAATGTCAAAGTTCAATTTCCAATACTCACATTCATAGGGTTCTAAATTCTAATAGATTTTAGATTTAACTTGTTGGGCATAGCTATATTTGATTTTGATTCCAAGAAGAAGGAATAAGATAATTCATCTTTTCAAATAAGATTGGAATATAGAAACAAAATCAAATTAAATAAGCTAGCAAAACGGAATATTAAATAAGCACAATCTAGCTTAAAATAAACACAAACTTATCTCAGAGTGATCACTTGAAAATTCTTGAATTGAATGGAGTTGAAGTGTGAAAACTCTAAATTTCGTGTTCAATTTATAGAAGCAGAAATTGCTCCTACGACTGGTCTTAGAAACCTACGACTGGTCGTAGCTCTAACAAATTTTTGAAAAAATAAGCGCGATCTTTAAAAGCCGTTCCACGACTGGTCGTGAGTACCCTACGACTGGTCGTGGGTCACCTACGACTGGTCGTAGATCCCTACGACTGGTAGTAGGACCAGGGATTTCGTTGCTGGACTTTGAGTCGTGGCTCCACGACTGGTCGAAGACGAGTCGAAGCCATTCCTACGACCGGTCGAAGGATCTCCAGGATTGGTCGTGGGCGTACCAAAAATTCCGAAAAATCTTCAACTACTTAGGACTGGTCGTGGAATTTCTTGGACTAGTCGAACCAATGCTAGGACTGGTCGAACAAGAGCTAGGACTGGTCGTAGAATAGACCAAACTTATGTTAAATAAATATTTGATTTATGTATCCAAAGTGACCTACTTAAAGGGTCAACCTAAGGTCATTCAAACCTGAATCATGTCGTATGGACATTGAACTTCAACCATTCAACAAATGTAGATATTTTGAACCATATCAGGCTTGAAATCTTGAGCTTGTTTTGAACCATGTCAGGCTTGAACTTCAACATTGTAGTTTCTTGAAGACTTGAACATGTAGCTTGCTTCTTCAGACTTGAACATGTAGCTTGCTTCTTCAGACTTGAACATGTAGCTTGTTGAAGAGTTTAAGCAGTGTCTTGAATTCATATAAATCATCATACAAGCACAGGACACAGATAGATGTTTTGGCACACCAAAAGTTGACAACCAAAGGAGCATGAGACCATAGCACTTACACTCCCATCACCTTGGTCACTGATGTACAGAGGGTCGCGGACAGTTAGATGGCCAAGATGGATCAGAAAAGGCCCAGTCGATGACAGAAGTGATCCGGACCGTCAGACCTTAAATCAGGTGTATCTCACAATCCAGAATGAGTTATCAGATGTAAAATATATGATTTTGGGGTGAACGAGCTATTTTAGCCAACCAACCCCTCTATGCTGGGCTGCCCAAGCCGAATTTACGAAATACCGCTAGATCAACGGCCGTTTTCCTATTTTAATTCTATTTTTACTATAAATAGTAAGCTTTAGTTTGATTATAACTCTTCATCCGTTGGGCTTTAGGAGTTGCGTCCAACGCGAAAAGAGCTTAGAAAAAATTAAGAGAACAGCTTGGTGAAGCCAAATAGGACACTTACTATTTTTGGCCGAAAACCTTGCGCACTAGTAGGCATCATGACCGTCTATAAATAGTAAGTTTACTATTTATAGTAAGTCGTGAATTCTAGGAGTTTTAGTCGTAGTTTGATTTTGATTTCTTTCCCATTGCTTGGTATCCCTATTTTAAAAGGGTGGTAAACTCGTTTTTTATAAAATTCATCAATCGATCAAATTATGAATTTTATAGAATTTATTTCTATTTTTCTTGTTTTTTTCCTCATGGATTCGAGAAGTCTCTATGAAGAGTCCAGAGAAGCTCTGTGGATTCGGAGTAGTTATCCTTGAGGAAGACGGTGCTCGACCTCACATCCTTCCCTGCGTCAGTCATCTTGATAGAGCATCAAATGTAAAGAGATTGATCGTGGAGCTAAAGCCTTGGCAAAGCTGCGGTAACATAATTGGGGGAGCATCGGAGAGTTGATTGAAGCACATGAGAGTGGAAATCAAGAAACTCAAGAGGAGCATCAAAAGGGACTCAATCCGACAAGTAAGTGTCATGTGTATGAGTCCACGTCTGTACTCATTCCTTGTATAGGTTGGAGTGCAAGAGTTTGTATTCAAACTCACCTAGGTTCTTTCATATTATCTTGGCACTTCCATAAGCCTAAATTACATGATTCTTCTGTAGGACCAAGGTTGTTGGTTAACCTATGGAAAAACCAACCAAAGTCCTTTTGTAGGCCTCCGACAAGAGAATACGTGTTGGGTTTGAGAATAGGACCTTGGTTCTTGTATAGGGCATAAATCTCAAGTTCGGGAGTAGGACCCTTACTCTGTTTTAGGGCATAAATCTCAGGTTCGGGAGTAGGACCCTTGCTCTTGTGTAGGGCATTAATTATCGGGTTCTTATGTAGGACCTTAGCTCCTTGTGTAGGGCTATAAAGGTTAGAGATGAATCTGATTTAAAACCTCTAATAGTGAAATCCGGTACACTCATGGGTTGAGTGCATCCGTCAGGAGTGGAGTAGGCAAGTAGTCGAACTACTATACATGCTTGTGTTTAAGAATATTATTTATGCACTTATTTAATTATGTTATTGTGTTTTAATGCTTAATTATGTATGCATGATTAGATGAGTGCTTAAGTTAATAGTTGGCACTTCCCACATACACATGCTCACTATCATGATAGACTAGTTGTCTTAATTGCAAATCATTTGCAGTCTGTGCGATTAGACCCTCTATTGGCATGGAGGCCTTAGAGTTATATTGCCTTGCTTAATTTAATTGATAATTAGTTTAAGTTAGGTAATTAATTTTTAAAATAAGCATATTTTTAAATTGGTCCTAATCACCCCCCCCCCCCCCCCCCCCGAAGACATTGCCTTCATTCTCTAGATTCGCCATAATTCTGCGCACAACGCATTGCGGTACAAAAATCACAATTTTATTTCATATCTTAGTTAATTTAGGCAATTGGACCTAATTGGCATAAATTTTATTTGGTCCTAATCACCACCCTCTAGGGCATAGCCTTTATTATATAGCGCTACAAAGCTTCTGTGTACCCGTAGTATTTTATTCCACCCAATTTTAGATTCAAGCACTAAGGCCATTGAACTGACTTTCAATATGGCTTCTCAAGTAATATATCCTAAATTTTTTGTTGCCCCCATTGTCACCGGACTTTCGGCTGCATCTATTCCTTCATCAACAATCCTGACAAAAGGTATAATCATAGAATTTTAGTTTTCTTTATTATACTAAGATCATTATATTCTCTCTTATTTTATTTTTATTTTCTTCTTTCTTTACAACCATACAAGTCCCAAGCTTTTTAGCAGGTTAAAATTTTATGGGAATAGCATTCGATGCCTTTTCTTTGGAGAACATTCCTCTGTATAAGGTCATCTTAGTTAAGAATGCAATCTCGACAATTTCCTATATATTCAAGGATCCAAAATAATGGCCTTTACTCAATGATACCTTGGCAATTCTTGATAACATCATAAAAATATCTAAGATTACTGTTTCACAACTTTATGAATCTATCTTAGTTTTGCACTTCTCTCCAACAATTGGAATCTACTTGAAGAATAGAAATTGGGTCAAAAATATTGCACCGATAGGAAAAATTTTCACTCCTTGATGATATATCCACGCAATCCTTAATTATTTTTTGATACAAGAGAAAATGTAGTTATCTTCAAGAACAAGAAAGATCTTTTGAGCAAGCATTGGCTTCTATTAATGAGCATATTGCTAGTCTTGAAGCCTAGAGGCAAACTGAAGAGTTAAAGCTAAGTAAGATCAAAGAAGACGTTGCCAAGAATATGAGTATAATGGAGGTTGAAGAATTCGAGCTTTCAAATAAGAATACCAATGTAGTTTTCTTAGAACGGGAGCTTGCAAGCATTCTAGATTAACCCTGACTTATCACTAAAGCTGAACTTAATATCGTTGCAGCTCAAGTTTAATTCAATCAAGATTTACAAGGATATATGTCAACTCTAGGCATTTCAAAGTGATAAGGCATATGTAAAAGTTTTTATAACATATACTTCAGAATAATTTCATGATTCAAATGGTATAAATAGTTTCATTTAATTGTTATTCTACTTTTTAGCAAATGATTGTGAATGACTCCTAACTTTATAAATCATGTTGCAATTACATATGCATTTATTTTTAGTCAGAACCATGTAGCATTATGATAATTTATTCATTTTAACTTTTGTACATTCACATACTTTATGCAATATTCCCATTAATGGGCAAAACTATCCTAGAGTTTTGTTAGTAAAACTAAGGCGCCAACCATAGTTTAGGCTCTTGAGTATTAGGAGCATCCGCAAATTAAGCTTATGAGTAATTGGAGCAATCACAGTTTATGCTCATAACTAATTGAAGCAATAACAGTTTAGGCCTGCAAGTAGTTAGAGCAATCACAATTTAGGCTCATAAGTAGTTAAGGAAATCACAGTTTAGGCTCATAAGTATTTAGAGCAATTATATTTTAGGCTCATAAGTATTTGGAAAAATCACTATTTAAGCTCGTAAATAGTTAAAGCATTTGGGACTTATGCTAGCTGGACTCGGTAACTCTCTTAAGTTCATGGCACTTCAACCGATGCCAGGGAGTTCACACACTGCTGTTCATTAAAAGGGTTCATTGAAGCTATCAGAGTGGTGAACTTAATAGAAAGGGTGATGAGGCCATAGATTGAGGCAAGTCTTCATGCGGTATATGTATAATGTCCTCGTATATCTGACACTCATGACATTGCTTAGTGAAAGCTATTGTATCATTGAACATAGATGGATAATAATACCCCATTCAGTATATATGATGAAACAAATTCCTATATAGGTTAATGAGCTATGTATTTCCCTGAATGGGCTTTCCTGAGAACATAGCTTGCCTCTTTTGTATTCAAGTACTGCAATAACATTTCATTATAAGACTTTTTAAATAACAGTTCATTGTGTATTATGAACTTATTTTACCCTTACTTGATATATACTTTTAATGAAAATTCTTCTGGCAAGATTCTATACTTCATGTAATCTATAAATGGTCGTTAGTCGTTGATCGTGATTCTAAGTAAGAAATTGGTTGTGATTTTATAGTCTCAGTTATATACTCGGGTGAGGGTAGGAAACTTCATTCTTCTATCGTCACCTAAAGAAGGCTCCTGAAAGGGAAAAAAAAAAGTGTTGCGGCTAGACTAGTCAATGCATCGGCTTTTGCACTTTCATGCCTAAGTACTTGTTTAACAACAACATTAAGAAAAACCTCCAGCAATTATCTCGCCCGATGGTAATAAGGCAACAAATCTGGCTTCCGTATTTCAAATTCCGTAATAAGTTGATTTATCACAAGCTTGAAGTCTTCAAAGATTCGTATAGCTCGTACTTTCATCTCTTGGGCTATTTCTAGCCCAATGATAAGGGTGTTTGTACACGTGGCACCTAATGTGAAAGAATATGGCAATAAATCACTATGCGGATTAATAAAAATCACTTCAACCGCTTCTTATGCCCAAGAAGCAGCATCAAAGTACATTTTCTAGGGTTCCATTGGCTCAACTAGAAACACTTGTTCGTCTGGAAATTCATCGAAAATCTCTTCATAATTGGGAGCTAGGTGTGCTACTAGAAAATGTGCAACTGCATGGCCTTTAACTACCTTGGATGGTATATAAGCTATTGTGAATTCTTGATAGCTACTAAGTATTTTTCGCTGGAATCATGCCGAATGTTGTGTCTAACATACTATAGTAATTACTTTATTAGTGATTCTACTCCAAAGAATAGAATAACCTCGTCTTCTGTAGTCTTTTTGGCCTTGCGACGCTTGGATGGGTGAAGGGCTTTGACCCCTAGAAGCGTTCTATTTTTTTTTTTTTTATGATGATCGCTAAGGACTACTGATACAGTCATACTTTGTACCATAACTTCTTTAGGAATACTTTTCGTTGGTCTTTCTTTTTTTCATTTTCTAGATATTATTCTTTTTCTTGCAGCTTGCCAATAAATTTATATTTAGCTTCGTACCTTCATCCTCAACTTTCAAAGTGAATTCTTTCGGAGGGAGAACACAAGATATCATGCCAAATATATCCCATTTAATATAGTGTTTACTTTAGCCTTCTTAGCTCGCTCATTATCCTTTTCTACCACAATTTCTCCTATGTCAACCATTTTCTAGATTATGTTCTTAATAGTATAATAATTTTTAGTCTGATGGCCTAACATGAAATGATAATAACAGTAATTCTTTTCTTTTGTCTTCCCCACCTCTTCGAGATGTTTTGACTGTGATAATTCAATAGTCCCTACAACCAATAACTAATTCATCATGGGGAGCACTTCTTCTTTTATGAATGTATATCCTTCATGGTCATCATATCGTCTAGGTCACCTATCCACCGACCTATCTGCATAATTGTTCCTATTCTCTTCACTATCTCTCTGTCCATTTCAAGAATCTTCTCTATTTTTTCCTTTAGAAGTGACATTTGTTGACATCCTATTGGATCTTCGACATGTAAATTTTGTCCGAAAGGCTAGCATTTTTCTGGACATGATTTCAAGAGCATCGGCGTTGATAGTAAGGTCACAAAAAGTTTGTATATCCGTGCTTGTTAGACCAAATGATAATCCTAGTTTCATACAACCCAAACACACTTTGACCTGTTCTGACTCCCTCGAATGTTGTCGACATGATGGTCCTACGGTCTTCCATCGATCGATGAACTTCTCAATTGGTTCATCTTCTCTTTAGTGGATAGAAGCCAATTCAGTGAGACAAACATCTTGGCCAGACAAGAAAATTTTCATCATAAAGGCGTCTTGCATTTGATCCCATGTTCGTATAGATTCTAGAGTAAAGTAATCTAAAGCTTTTCCTATTAAAGAAGACCCAAACATTCCTAATATAGTGTAGCGGAACCATAGAGAAAATCCTCATTATTTTTATGAAATGCATCAAATTTTATTTCCACGAACCATCCCTGTTAAATTTTTAGAAGTCCTTGAGTATTCAAAATTGGTGAAAAATGTTATATCCTCAATCTCGCGAGGATACGATGTTTAAAACCATAATCTTCCTTTATATTCCCATTTCCTTTCTAAGTGAACGACTTTGGCATTGACTTGTTAGATTTCTTCTTGAGTTACGGTACAAGCGACGGTGGGTATATAGACCCATGAGATCCAACTCTTTTCAATTGTGATCCTTTCACTTGTTGCCCATTATCATTTGTGGCAGCCATCATTGGGCTCCAATGGCCTGAGTTGCGTTGAGAATTATTACTGTTAACACCTTTCTGAGGTTTTTGCATTCCTCCATTAAGAGAGTCTGTGTGCATAACATCTCAGGTAAGCGTTCAGAACATTGAGGGAGATGAGGAATACATTGTCATCGAAGATTTTAAGGAGAATGAACCATTGATCAACTCAAAACTAGTGTTTCGCTGTCTCGGGGAATGTAACGGTTCCAAACGGAACGTATTTGATGTGGAGGCTCGCACTGGAGCCATAGAGGCCACCATGAAAGGCAAAGGCCCGCTTATAAGGATAGCTTTCCCTTTCTCCTTTTGGACTCTCAGTGAGGCTATGATAGGCGCATGTCTTGTCGCTACCGATAGAGTATAAAAATCCTACGGGGCAAAAATTGTTGTTTCAGTCTTCCCTACATATAGCGAACGCAGAGTTAAGGAAAGATTGTGCCTTGAAATATTTTGTGTGATCGACCCTCTCACTTCTTTCAACGGAACTGGGCTTTTCACAATAAGAGATCAGGCTTTCCTTCTCCTAAATGTCACTATTATCTATTCCTCATCATCTTTCTATACTACAGGCAAAGTAGAAATCACCCCTACCATTGTTCACGACTGCTTGTTTTGAATTACGAACGATTCGACCTTCTTCGGTGCCTCTTTGGAAGTTATTTTAGCCTCACCCATGTAGTCTACGGCGAATTCATTGGGCGTTAGGTAAATGATCACATTATCTAGAAGAGAAACCATTACAATTGTATGAGGATAAAGGTCAGAAAATTAAAATGAATCATCATTAATTATCCTGATTAATTCAAATTGCATTTTATTTTAGAGATGGAGGAATGTTCCTATCGAGAGTTGCCATTTTGGAGTCTTCGCAGCATCTTTTAACGACGAGCATCTTTCAATTCCTTTAATGTTATCATTAGGCATAGACATCGCAACGAGAGATTTTAGATTTGATCCTCAGTGGAGTCACCATTTTCTTTTGATCAGGAACATGTTTTAGGGATTGGAATATCTATGTTCTAAGAATAACAAAAAAAAACAAAAAAAAAACTTAAAGAAAATAATTCTCATCATCAATAATTTTATTAATCTGAGTTTTTATTACACTCCTTAAATTTTCCTTAATTCTAAAACAAAGTACAACTAACTGTCAACTTCAAATGACAATTGAAAACCATTTACGCAGGACCACTATTGTGTGGTCCCGCAACGTAACCCTATTGCATCGTCCCACAACAAGCTCAATTCTTGATACTTCTGCTTCCTCATTCTTCTTCCACTCGCAGAATTTTTGATACCTAAATTTTATGATTCTTTCATTCCAAGAGCTCTCAAATGTTCCAAGTTAGTATGTAAATGAGAGGGGTGAAGAGATATTTATAGGCATTCGAACGTGTGAAGCCCCCTTTCCACGTAATTTATCTTCGTTGGATGGCCGCATTCATATTCCTAACTCTAGCCTGTTGGTTACACTGACCATCTTGCGTAGCGCAACTTATTTTATACCTCAATAGTACTCATTAGTAATTCTCTATCTAATGCTTAGTTAGTAGATCAATTAGATTATCTTTGGACTGCACAAAATCAATTGTAATTATACCATCTCGGATTAATTTCTTAACTAGGTTACGCACTAGATATAAATGTATAGATTTCCCAATTTAATTTCTATTGTTAACCATAGCTATAGTAGCTTGGTTATCACAATGCAACACAAGTGTCGTCGCAGGTTTACCCACATCTGTAAATATGTAAGCATATTTTTTAACCATTCTGCTTCTTCACTCATAATTGCAAGAGCAGTAAACTCAGACTCCATTATGAATTGAAAGATATAAGTCTGCTTCTTAGACTTTCAGGAAATTGTGACCCCTCCAAGAGTGAACACATAACCGCTTGTGTACTTGGATTCAATTGAATCAGATATCTAATTCGTATAACTATACCTTTTTAGCATAGTTGGATTTCTAGTGTTTCTGAGATCATAGTTACAAGTCTTTTTCGAAGATCATAATACTCTATTTATGGCATTGCAATGATCATCACTAAGATTACTAGTGTATCTACTTAGTTTACCAATTGTATATGCAATTTTAAGTTTAACGCAGTTCATTAAATATATTAAATGTCCAATAACATTACAGTACTCAAGCTGTGACACACTATCACCATCATTTGTACACAATTTCATATGAGAATAAAAGGGAGTGTTTGCCAGTGTACAGTTAAAAAGATTATATTTTCTTAGGATTTTCTTGACATAAGGTGATTGAGATAAAGTGATTTCATTACAATTTTTCATAATTTTTATTCCTAGAATTACATTAGCTCCTCTTAAGTCATCTAGTCGAATTAGGAACTTAAGAAGGATTTGATCTCATTCACAACATCAATGTTAATACAAACATATCATCCACATATAAACATATGATAACACATACATTCTCAAAGAATTTATTATACACATATTTATATGATTCATTAATTTGAAAATCATTTGACAATAACACTTAATCAAATTTCTCATTCAATTGTATTGAAACTTGCTTAAGGCTATAAAGAGATTTAACTAATTTGCATATTTTATTTTCATGAACATTTATCGCAAACACTTCAAGTTGGTCTATGTAAATCACTTTCTCTAATTCTCTATTTAAAAAGATAGTTTTCATATTCATTTGGTGGATCACAAGATTGTGGATGGAAGTAATAGCAATCAATACACATACAGTGGTGATTTTTCTAACTGATAAATAAGTATTAAAAGAAGTCAGTGCCTTCCCTTTGCTTATACCCTTTAGTGACATGCCTATCCTTGAGTTTTTCAATAGGCACGTCTGATCTAAGCTTAGTCCTAAACACTCATTTTCCAACTATAAGTTTGTTAAGTATGATTGTATAAGATAAAGTTCATTATTTCATATTTTGCCTTCTTTCCAAAAGGTCACATTTAGAGAGCTCATTGCCTTACTCCTTACGGATAGAAGTCGGATCCAAAGCTAGTCTTTATTCTGGCCCTCTTACTCCTTATAGGTTCCATGGGGTCATCTATTATGTCATTCTTTATATTAATCTTTATAACTAGGTTGGTTGCTACTATGGAAGAGGTAGCTTTAAATGTAACTGAAAATATATTTTCAAGGAAGTTGGCATCTATGAATTTTATTAATTAAATCCAATATTCTATATACTTTAGTATTTTTTGTATAAGCAATGAATGCACAGTCAATGGCTTTATTCCCTAATTTTATTTTCTTGGGTAAAGATAGTTCTACCTTGTCTAAACATCCCCACACTTTGAGATACCCCTAGATTTGGAGCTTTGTTCTTCCATAGCTCATAAGGAGTTATATATGAGTGTTTGTGAGGTACATGATTGAAAATATGCCATTAGTAAGAATGGTTTCTCTCTATACTCTAAAGGGTGAACCAGAACTAGATAGCAAGTATTCACAATATTCATTAGAGTTCTATTTTTCCTTTCAACTATACTATTATGCTGCTTTGAATATGCAATAATTATCTAATGTGCAATCCCTTTTGATTTATCTCATGTATAATCTATATACTTTCCTTTCTAATTGATTCTCAAATTCCTTCACATGTGTCATAAAATTTTCTTTTACTTAATCTTACTCCTGATAAGATATACATTTTTATATCTAGGGTAATCGTCTATGAAGGTTATAAGATATTTATTTACTCCACGTGTTATAATATTTTTCTAGTCACATAGATTACTGTGAATCAAATTCAAGACTTGGGTATTTCTTTCAACTTGCTTGAATGATTTTCTAAAATATTTGGATTGTACATAGATTTCACATTTATTTTGATTTTCCCTTTGAACTTTAGGGACAAGCTCTGTATTAATCATGCTTTCTAAAGAATAATAATTCACATGTCCAATGTAACATGCCACACATCAAAAGTATCAATCAAGTAGCTGAAAGAACTAGCAACATTTCATTCATAACATTAAGCTTTAAAAAGCCATCACATACATAACATTTTGCAAAAAAAAAAATGTACTATTTTTTAAGATTATAAATTTTTCAAATTCGAAAACTTAAACCCGTTTTGTCGAGTGTAAAGCAAGAGAATATTCTTTAGAAGATCTAGTACATGCAAGACATCTAAAAGAGTTAACACATTGCCAGAGGTGTGCTTCAAGCTAACATTTCCTTTACGAGTGACCTTTGTCTTGGATGATTTTTTTCATGAAAAAGTCTATTTGATCATCTACCTTCTCGGTATAGGAAAATGCACCTCGATCATATGAAAGGTGCTTGGTGGTTCATAAGTTAATTTATCACTTATTCATGTTACAAGCAATGAGTTCTTTCGTGATGACCCCCATAAATACCTCGAAAATATGTGCATGGGTTTTCTCCTTTTAATCACCTTTGCAAAAAAACAGTATTCCTTAACAAAGTGATGAATTTTCCCACATAAATAACATCTTTTACCTTTTTATTTATTTGTAGGTATGTGGGTGCTTTTTTAAGCTATTGTAATCATTGAAAAACTTCCTTAACAAAGTGCTTTTTTACCTTCAACCAGAAGGTAAAAAAATCTTTTACCTTCTGGTTACTCTAAAAAAGATGTGTATCTTGATTGTTTGCCTCTTCCTAAATTCGCATATGGAAGATAAGGTCATCGAAGCTCATATTATTTCTCTTGTGATTTAAAATTTTTTAAATTTGATTATGGAAGTTTTTCAATGATTACAATAGCTTAAAAAGCCTCATTAATGACCACACCTTTGGATGAAACTTAATGACCAATTTTATTTTAATTTTTGTAAATCATGCAACTAATTTACAACAAATTTATCATCCAACATCTTCAAACCAATATGGTGACTGGCTATATATTTCTTAGTTTTAGCATAATATGTTCTAAATTTCTTTTCAAGGTGGTCCCATAATTCTTTAGCGGAACGATTGATGAAAATAAATATTATAGTTATCATATGTCATCCCATTGAGAATGTAATTTTGATACAAATTGTCATCATTCTTCCATTTAAATTACTCAAAGGAAGTCACTAGTTCATTTACCTCAAGTGATAAGGCAAGATCTGTAATTTTCTACTACCATCTTTTGAAATTCTTCTCATAAAAAATCTTGATTCTTGGATTTTTGAAAAAAAATGTCATAATAATTTATTTGTCTTTAAATTATTGGCTCTAAAAAAGAGATAAAGTAGAAAATAAAAATATTATAGAGAAGAAATATTAGAAAAATTATCCAGATAGCTTAGACATGTTACAGTCACTGTCTTAAAGACAGATTTGTCCCCTGAAGGAAGATCCTCAATGCATCGGGTCTCAACAACTTTACTCCTTGGATACAACAACTCACTTCCTCGATGAACGATACACGATCACAGCCACACAAACTCAAACTTACTCTTTCTGATTTATTTAAAGAAATAATCAAGAGAAAAACCCTAGAGGAAATGAGTAATTAGAAGAAGAGATGGATTTTCTATGTACTATAATGAAAAATGAAAAGCCTTTATAATTTTATAAGAGATAGCTATTGGGCTTGAGGCAGATGGGAGCATCGCATTAATGACAAGTTGATGCATGTCGGGTAATTAATTAAGACGGTGCATGGCATCTTTTTGCCCATGTTTGCATTCATGTGACATAATCTATGTAGGAAAAACAAAAGGGTCTGAGTCAAAGAAACATAGCACCACACGGTGCCACACATGTGTGTAAGTGTTATGTTTCCTAGCTCCTATGATTGTCAAATTTGGTAGTGCCAAAACCCCTTGGAATCTATGTCTTGTCTAGCGCATCTACATATTCAAGACAGCGCATCTCATGTACAAGGACAAAGGTCTTTACTTCAAGAACTTCAAATGCAAGATTACATATTCATGTTCAAGTACATCATCAAGTGTGAATTCAATCTTTCAAGCTTCAATAGTTCAAGTTTTCAAAGCTTCAAGTCAAGACAAAGTTCCTATACTTTAAACCTCAAGCTCAAGCTTCAATTACAGTTTCAAGCTTCAAAAGGTCTCAAGTTCAAGCTTTCATCATTTGTCAAGATCTCAAGCTTCATGAACTTCAAAGATCAACTATCAACCGAAGGAAAAGAAGTTTCAATGTTCATACATTATGTATAAGATATGAATGACCTTAGATTGACCATAGGTTAGGTCATTTTGTATACATAATTTAATTGGGTCATATTAAAGTGCATAGACTGTTTCTTGACTAGTCTTGGACTAAGTTCAACTAGTCCTAGCACTGGCTCGACCAGTCCAAGAATTCCTCGATCGGTCCTAATTAGTTTGTTACTTATTTTCAAAAATTTTTGTTAAAGCCTCGACCAGTCCTGGAGACTGCTCTACCGGTCATATGAACAATACTCGACCTATGCTCGACCAGTCCTATAAGCTCGACTCAAAGTCTAGCAACTAAAATGGGTTCCACATGACTAGTCGTGGACAGGACTCAACCTGTAAGACCCGTATCCTAGTTCGTACTGTTCCGATGAATCCTGCGATCCTTTCCGTCGAAGTCCGGCAATCCGCGACTGATAATCGATGTTGTGCACGACCGTAAATCGTATCCTTTAGATTCGAATCAGTTTAATCCGAGACCTGTATCATTGCGACTGCACCGTCGCCGCGGTTCCAACGCCGCGACTCACGCATCGATCCGATACCCTGACCAGAAGATGCGGGCCGGCGTTCAGTTCGAAGAAACGCCGCGCTTTTACGATCCCGAGAGAATCTCTACAACATGTCAAATCAATCAAATCAATCACATCAATCAATCAATGTCAAGTACACATCACCTTTCTCCACAAGTAAAGCAACCATCAAGTCAACTTTCTCCCATCTCTCTCTTACACCACCTACCCACATCCATCACTCACCTCACATCACCCATCACTCACATCCATCACTCACCTCCCATCACTCTCTCTCCTTATCTCTCTCTCTCTCTCTCTCATTTCCCAACACATTTCCCAACAACCAAAGAGAGAGCTCACGTCCAAGCTCTCCCAAGTGCAAAGAAATGAATGTGTGGCCCACCTTTCCTTTCCCAAAACCCTCCATCCTAGCCCTTGATTTTCCATCTCCACCGTCAAAGAGGAGCACAAGAAGGTTGGCGTTCCCATCTTCATTTGTTTAATTTCTATTTTTTTAAGGGCCCACTTGTGGTGGGACCCATCTAGATGTATGTATTATGATCATTTGAGGGACCCATAGTGGCGGGGTCCCTTGGCTACTCCGATCTCTCTCCTTCTCTTCCCTTTCTCTTTATTACTTTGGGATGATGATATGGCCGTGTGGCCCACCCGGATGGACCCCACCATAAAGCATGTATTTGATCCAAGTCCTATGGGTGGGGCCCGTTTTATGTATGTGTTGTACCCTCACCACCAACCATTTGGTGGCCCACTTAAACAGGGTCCACCTCAATGCACGTGTTGACATCCAGGGACGTCCCTGGACGTCACTTGAAAACACAAATTTTAGCTTGTTCCCAAGCACTCGGGATGGTCCACTTGTATAGGACCCACCTTGATGTTTGTATCCAATCCAATCCGCCCATCCTTTTCCTAAACTCATTTTAGGCGTTGAGCCGAAATTGGAAGTCAATCCGACTTTTGGGCGGGCCCTACTCTTGAAAACAGTGGTTTCACCGTTTAAATGCACCTAAAGTTCCCCTACGTACCAAAATACACCCGATATTGGACTTGTTGGGTCCATCTCTGGCCATGGAAACCAATGGCCGGGGTGGATTCGGCCGAAGCGGGCCCCACACCTGAAAAACCACAAAAAAAAGGTTTTGTTAAAAAAAAAAAAATAGCAGCAGCAGCAGCATTTATGCTGCTGCCGCTGACACAGGAAGGACGCCAGCGTCCTGGCGTGAAACGGTCTGGTCCCACGGCCCTCAGCCGTGGGCCCCACCATGATGTATATTTTGTATCCACGCCGTCCATGAGGTGGACCACCCTCTGAGGTGGGTCCCCTCCAAAAATCAGCTCGATCCAACGCTCGGGTGGCCCACATCACTAGAAACAGTGTGAATTGAATTCTACCATTGAAACCCATTTGGGGTCCACAGAAGTTTTGGATCAAGCTGAAATTTGTTTTCACCCTCCATCTGGGTCTGCGTGACCTTATGGACGGGTTGGATGGAAAATAAACATTATAGTGGGCCCCACATAGGACCCACATTGATGAATGTGTTTTACATCCACCGTTCAGGCGGATGGTGGAGCCCACCATAATGCATGTGTTTTATTCATGCCGTCCAGCACTTGCTGGACGGCCAGTAGGCCCCACGTGTACTGGTCCACACCGTCCATAAGGCTGGACGGTGGGCCACCCCTTAATGTATGTGTTTTACTGCACCGTCCACGTCCCACCTGAAATTGCATGCGCCTGAAACTTGCTCTGAACCCTGATGCATGTGGACACCTTATGATTGGGCTGGATTTGCAACCACGTCTCGGTGGGCCCTCAAAATGGTTATGAATGTTTTTAAATGATGCACGGCAACTCTCAACCTCTGTATGTGGTGTAGCTCACACAAGTCACGGATTGACTTGATTTTTGAAGCCTAGGCTCATGTTGGAAATGGTGCATCTGACTGATGGTGATGATGTTCGAAACACATCATGGCGGGGCCCACACAACTCGACCTCATGGGACGTTAAAATCAGTTGTAACGCATTGTACCTTTTCCCATATGTGTGCATATATATATATATATATATATATATATATATATATATATATATATATGTATATAGTGGGGCTGTTTGGGGCCCACCCATGATGCATGTGTTGCATCCAAACCGTCCACCATTTGGCAAGCATGTCTTAAGGTTTGAGGCTAAAAATGAGATAGATTTATAGTTCGAGTGGAACCCACCTTGATGTATTCTAAGGCCCATGGGTTAAGGCCCATTATGACGTATTAGGGCCCATGGGTTGAGGCCCATTGTGATGCATTCAGGGCCCATGGTTTGTAACCCATTGCAATGTACGTAGGGCACATTAGTATGGCCCAATTGGTGTGGCCATTTGATATACATAAGACCCATGTGATATGGCCCATTTAATGTATTTTAGACCCAATGGGATGTATCTAAGGTCCATTGCAATGTGTGATCCCTCCATGGTTTGTATAATGATATTTATAGCGAGCCGTGCCTTAGGAGCAATGTTGGTTTGACGTCCACATTGTAGTATAATGTTGGTTAAATGTCCGCATTACGACTCTCCCTAAGCCCACTGATAGGCTCATACTTGTTGTGTGTAGGCCATCTAGGCCCATCTGCATTGTAAGGATAGTTCATCATCTTATAACATGCTTAGTGTAACTCCATGACTCATACCCATACGCATCATATGTATGCTTGATATGAGAAATGTTTGATCATAGCATAAGCCGTTGGGCTGAAACATTTACGGGACTCCATATGAGACAGAGTGCCCGACATGAGCGCGTGGTACGCGCGAGATTGCTGCATGTTTGTATGGTGTGACTCATGCATCTCGCATATGTGTGACTTGATCACTGCACGCCCTAGCGACATCATGGTCATGGCTCCACAGGCACATCGTGGATGGCTGTATCGGATACCGAAAATACTTTGTTCTAGCATTGTGGGCACTTAGGATGTCCTTGGGTGAAAATCCCAGAACCTTTTTGGTACCAGGAGGTGCTCCAACGTCGAGACCGAGTGGATACACGAGCGCCCGAGTGCCGAATACCAGTAGGCCGCGTCTCCCACTGTGTCGTGGTCGGTTGGAAGGGGGTGTGGCCTTATCCGCCTGAGTGAGGGGGCTATAAGGTAGGCTGAGTTTGACCAGCTCGCAAATGTGTCCCCTATCGACGAGCCGGGTAGGTATTGGCAGACTACTGGTCAGGCGAATAGTGTGGTCTCTTCCACTCGCTTGACTGTGCAGCTAGGGAGGAGGCAGTCAGTGTGACGTGTATTAGACCCCGGTGATATCCAGAGAGGAACTGTACTGATATGTGTACTTATGAGTACTGGCACGCTTGTTTTGCATCTCGCATATGACATTTGGCTACATAGGCCTCGCATCGCATGGTCTTGGTATGACCGACAGCATTCATGCCTTGCATTACATAGCTTTAGTATAGCTGATAGCATTCATGGACTTACCGCATATTTTCGCATTACTCTGATATTGTACACTTGGCACTCGCCTTACACACACTTTCACCACCCTCTAAGCTTTTGTAAGCTTATGCACAATAGATGCGTGCAGGTGGCGTTAGGTTGCAGCAGCTTGAGCTCGGAGCGTGCAGCAGTCTTCTGGAGCTTTTGGAGTTTTCTTTGATATCATTACATTGTATTTCCCTTCCCGCATTGTACTTAAAAGTTTTTGATATAGTGGATATGTGGTGTTGTTGTTTTGTGTCTTGGTTATGCTTGTGGTTATGCTCCATTACAAAAAAAAAAAAAAATCATGCTGAAAATCCTCCTTGTAGGATCCCAGGATCGGAATCTGGCGTATGGGCGCTGGGAGCCGAGAATGGGGTACTACGGAGGCTGTCGGCGCCGGATTCGGCGATCGGAAATTTTGTGAGCCCGGTTTCCGAGTTTGGGGCGTGACACAACCAGTCGTGGAGGCCGCTCGACCGGTTGAGCAGGTCCTTCGACCAGTCATGGAACAACCTTATCTTATCGCGCCCAAATTTTTAAAATTTTGTTAGTACTACAACCAGTTGTGCCGACCTCAGGACCAGTTGAGAGTGCAATTTTTGCACTTATAAATAGAGCATGAATTTCAAAGTTTGATATTCAATTCAAGCTAAATCAATATGCCACTCTGAGAGATAAGTTAGTGATATTCTTAAGTTATCTAGTTCTTATTTTATATTCTCTTTAATTAGCTTTTTGCATTTGATTTTGTATTCTGTATTCCATTTATATTTGAAAGAGGGATTGAAGTTTTCCCATTTCTTGGAATCAAAATCAAATCAAGCTAGCCCAAGGTGATTAAATTTAAAATCAATTTAGAACCTAGAACCATTTCATAAGTGGGTATGGACATTAAACTTCTACGTTGAACTTCTACTCCAAATTAGTTTTCCAGGCTGCATTAAAAGGAGAATATCCAGTTAAGTATTTTACAGTTTTTATAAATTCATTGTTTTGGTTTCATTGAGATTGTGTCAGAAAAATCTCTTTATTTTGGTTTGTTTGAGGTGATCTAGAAAACTCAGATTATGGGGTTTTTTGAATTGTGTAAGCCCACTTGAAAGACAATTGTGAGGGTTTTAGGTGAACCTAAAAACCTATTTTCATAGTGTACGCTAATATCCATTATGTGAGGATATTAGGAGTGGAGTAATTGTGTGGTTGTTTTTCTAAACAGTTGGTGTACACACAAACGAACCACTATAATTTCTGGTCTTGTGGTGATTGATTGAATATTTCATTTTGTGGATTTTGTAATTTCCCTTTATGCATTTGTGGAGAATGTTGTAATTTTTTATGCAAGTGTGGCAATGTTGTAATAGCTTAGTTATTTCCTTTGCTATTTATTTCTTTCATATCCTCCTTGGTTTGAGTTTTTGACACTCACCCGCATTCTAGTAAGGTTGTCCTACCATAAACCATTGGTTTTTTGTGTTAAGTTGTCCTTAGAACCAAGCTTGTATCAACCTCTCAATACTAGATTTTTGAGGTTGTTTTACATTTCCGCATTGTGGATTGTTTAAGTGCTATCTTTATTTATTTATTTAAATTTCGCTATTAATTTTTTTAATTTGGTATAGTCCTATTCACCCCCCTCTAGGACTTAATAGCTCGGCCTTTTCAAGTGGTATCAAAGACCAATAGCTCGTTCTAATTATTATTTCTTTTGGATTAATTTCCTGAGCTAATCGATCTGAGCTTTTTAAGATGTCAAATTTTGATAGCCTTTCAGTCACTAGGCCTCCACCATTTGATGGCTCCAACTATGCCTATTGGAAAGCCAGGGTGAGAATTTTCTTAAATTCCATGGATGAGAGTGTGTGGCAAGCCACAGTAACTGATTGGACCCCTCCTGCCACTGAAGTAACTGGTACCGACGAATCCAAAACTATGAAAGTCACACCTTATTTCTCTTAGACCACTCTTCAGAAAAGTGAGAGTAGTGTCAATGCAAAAGCACTAAATGCAAGCACTTGCGCATGATCACCGGATGAATTCAAAAGAATTATATCCTATGATATTGCAAAGCAAGCCTGGGATATTTTAGAAATGACACACGAGGGAACAACAATTGTTAAGAAATCTAAAGTCCAAATCCTCACAACCAAATTTGAGAAAATACGTATGGATGAAAGTGAAACTTTCATGGACTTTTATACTAGATTGAATGACATTGTCAACTCTATGTGGGGTCTCGGTGATAAAATCCCAGAAAGTAAAGTATGTGCAAAGATACTACGCTCACTACCTGAACGGTTCAATTCAAAGGTGACTACGATCCAAGAACTTCGTGATACGGATAATATGAGGGTAGAAGAATTAGTTAGCTCATTATAGACTTATGAGTTAACTTTTAAAGCTCCTAAAGGTAAATTCATCGCCCTTAAATCTTCTAAATATTTTTCTCAAGAAAATAGTGGTAATTCTGATTTAGAAAATTCTGAAGATGATATGGCCCTTTTAGCTAAAAAGTTTTATAAGATTTTCAAAAGTAAAAAGAGGGTTAATTTTCAAAAACCTAATGAAAAGAAAAGATCTAAATCTAAAACTTGGAAATCTTTAAAAGACAGTCAATGTTACAATTGTCATGAATATGAGCACTTAGTAAACAAATGTCCTAAAAAGGACAAACCTAAAAGGAAAGGAATGTTGTCTACTTAGGATGAATCTTCCTGCTCTAAAGCCTCTTCTGAGCTAGAAGATTCTGAAACTGAGTCGAGTAAAGAAGTTAAAGCCCTTATGACTCTAGCCAAGTTCACTTTTTCAGATAATGATGATTCAACTAGTGAAGAAAATCTGAATAGTGATTATGAAAATGAAGAAGATCTTCAAGATGCTTATAATGCCCTATACAAGGAAAGTTGCAAAAATTGCTGTAAAACTAAAACTTCAAAAAGAAAAGTTTTCGAAACTTATAGAAAATTTTGATACTCTTGTTTTAGAAAAATCTCATATTTCAAATTGTTTTGAGAAAACTAAGTGCAATTTAGATTTCAAAACCTCCCTTATAGAAAATTTAAAATCTGAAAATGAAAAACTAAAACTTAAAGTCTCTTTACTTTTGAGTTTAAAAAGATACTTAGAGGTATGCCCAAGGTGATCCTAAGTTTATAAAAATCTTATCCGGATCCAGAAAATGTGGCGACTAATCTGGTTTGGGCTACGACAAAAGTATTCCTCCCAAACATAAGAATACTCTTCCTAAGTTTGTGAAAGGAGTCTTCAAACTCAAAAGGGAAAAGTCTAAATCAAAATTATCCTAAAAATGCTAAAACTTTTCAATCCTTAAAACTTAAAAGCAATCATATCAACTATAAAAATTAGAATCGTAATCCTTTAGCTGAGAAAATTGCTGATTTACTTAAGGAGCTCTTAAAATCTAACTCAATGGGTCGGTCTTATGTAACGCCCTGAAATTCGGGGGTCGAGTATGAACTCAACACCCGAGTTCCAACGCATCACTTATGCAACATACACAATGCTGGTTAAATGTTGTCTGAGTTAGCGCAATAAACATGAATGAGATTAAACCAAAACAGTAATTCATACTCCAGTTCAATTGTATATATAAGCAAGCGGAAGACTGAAACTTTATATTCAAGTATGTAAAGTAACAAAATTTTCTGAACTCCAGAGTATGAGTACTAACTGAGCACAATATACATGTATTGTTTTTAAGTCAAAACCCAAAATACAATCCTCAAAAGAGGCCCTGAGAATCCCGCGATGCAGCCGGCCTAAGCGAAGCCGTCAGAGTACTGCATGATGAGGAGAACTCCTCCTGGTCCTCATCAAAGTCGGGCTCTGGCTCCTGAACCAAGGCGCCCTCTATACCTGCGACAGAGTCTGGTGGGTGTTGCACCGTCCCGTAACGTGGGAGTGAGTAGCTAACTCAGTGGAACAATAAAGCATAAGTTAACATGTTATCAAATCAACCAAGCAGTAATGAAAGCAGTACAAATCAAGCATTTCTAACTACTCTTGTTAAGTGCAAAATGATATGACATGATGCTGTATGCCCTTGCCAAACCACCCTCAAGCGACATCATCTTACGTTCGCGAATGCTTACTCCCTCAATGCGCCACATCTACAAAGCACATGCGGTGCGATGATGCCCATGATTACCAAGTTTTTATTAGTCCATTTCAATCAGCAGTATTGGGAAACTAAGGTACCTCCCTTGTATCATTCCCAACATGATCCATTCTAGGGTCGTCAATCCTAGTTATTCTCATACGATATTATGGTTTGAGAGGCGTAGTGAAGGCATCGCAAAAGGCTCGTCACCCGTCAGCGCGGATACACATCTCACCGTATGCGGCTCAATTGCTGGCCGTCAGCTCGAGTACAGGTCTCACCATATTCGGCTCAATCACTAGCCGTCAGCTCAAGTACAGGTCTCACCGTACTCGGCTCAACTCACACTCTAGTTGCTGTGAAAGACTCGTCGCCAATCACAGACCCTTGGAGTGTACTCGATGATACTACGGAGGACTCGTCGCCCGTCAGCACGAGCACAGATCTCACCGTACTCGGCTCTCCGAAGTATCGACAGCTCGAATACAGTGTCCCATACCACCGTATTCGGCTCACGAGTTAGTTGCACAATGGTCACTACGGGGAGGCACATGGCCCCAGCGTAGGCCGACAGCTCGACCACGGTGTCCCATACCACCATGCCCGGCTCATGCGACTTAGCGGATCTAGGTACCATGGTTAAACGGGGATCGCCACTGGTAAGTTTGGTACCCTAGGTTCAGCAAGCAGTAGCGCACCAAACAGGGTGAACACACAAGTACATTTCGGTTTACTTGACGAGCCTGACTAGCTCGAGCGCACCACAAGTTGAGCGATATGGAGCGCAAAAGCACTCCGTGTGGCCAACCACTATCGCCAACGGAAGTACGACTCGGGTTCGCCAGACACGTCCTTTGTGGCGACATGAATCTCAGCCACAATCGCAAGTCTGGTACCGAATGTTTGGACTATATACATAGTCCCAAACTCAAACAGTTTTCATTAATAGCATGTGAAGTGAAGCATGATAAACAAGCAATACAAGCATGTTAGTAGGCATGTTATAAAGTGTGAAGTAAAAACATGAAGTAAAGCATGTTGCAATGCATGTTGTAAAGCATGTTGTAAGGCATGTGATAAAACACTATCCCCATAGGGATACAATTGTGTGCGCATTACAAGTGAGTGGTTACGGTGAACCACCGCATGGGGGGGGTCCTACATGTCTCTAAGGGAGTCAGAAATCCCATATCAGCGCCTATCTAAGGCACTAGTACATACACATGTACACATACAAGCATTTGCACAAACACTTAGAATACACTATTCCAACATACATGACGTATGTTAGCCAAGTTCGTGTTAGGGCTGTCCCTTCGCCACGAGAGTATTTTTTCTGTGTATATCGTAATCATACAGCAAATAATCATTACAATTACATTTTCAAAATCCGCACGTATGCGGAATTTCTAAAATACGCAATTTCAACATACATGACATTTACACATGAACATGTATTTTTGCGATTCCTTTCGCCAAACTAGCATTTTATCCACATGATATAATCAAACATTAAATAAACATGTCAAACATTTTCCTAAGAAAAATACGTATACGGTATTCTACGTATATCTAGAGTATGTGAAATTCCATATTCTTTATCGCTAATCGAAACAGGAAACGGAAAGCACTTTGTACATGTGCATTTGCATGCAGATCATGAATCTATCATTATCTGACATGAAAGCGTTGCAAAACGTAACTTATATGCTTAAAGTCCTCACCTCAACCCTTGGAATTCCAACAAATCAGCAAGGGTGTTGGAGCTTCCGTATACGGGAGTTTCCTAGCCTAAAGAGCGGAACCGATTAGCCTTCGCATAACCTACCACTATTCAACCTCAAATCAGACCTAGGGTTAGGGTTTCTTACCTTCAAATGGGATGGACACCGCCGAAAAAACCCCTGGAATAAGGCGATGTAGGCCGTGGGATGAGTGAAAGCAGCAGGAGGAAGATCGGCTTCGATCTCCAAGCTTTTCTCTCTCTTTTCTCTCTCTCTCTCGAAGGGTTTGCTCCCAAATTCGTATGGCTGTAAGAGGGGCTGTTCTAAGCCCCTTTTATAGCCAAGAACATGTCCAAAACAGACTCAGGTTCAAGGGTGGCTGCATATATAGGCAGTTCACCACTTTCCAAGCTCAAAAGGTATGTTCTGGTGGCCCTCCTTGAGCCAAACGTCAGACTTAAGCTCACCATCTATGGATCCACGTGGGATTTCATTTTCGACTCGATCGGATTCCCAGATCGCACGTGGCGGACCACTTTCAGTTCAACGGTCAGTGGGCCACGATCAGAAATTCTGAGTAAATGTAAATGTTCCTGAAATTTTTCTTAATCCGAGGGTGTAATTTGGTCTGATTCCGACGGTCAGGTTGCTTAATACTGACGCGCAACCGAATGATGCCAGATCACTATTCCAGATATTTTTATTTGGATGGGAATAGTGTTTTTCACACTCCCTCGCTCCGGAGTGAAAAGAATGGCCGTGGGACATCGGAATCATCTGATTTTTGAGATGATTGTCAAGCCCAGTGGGGCGGTCCTGGTTCCTTAGCTTCGTGTTAATCGGACTCCCGATGTGCGATCTAGATCCAATACGAAGTTTCGTTTCATTCCCGAGAGCAGCCGGGTATTGAGTTTGGCTCTAGACTTTAGGGTAACCTAGAGTCACTAATTTTGCAAGTTTTGGGTCTTGCAAAACGTATTTAAAGCGATCCCAACGGATTTCATGGCTAACCGAGTTTAGTACTTAGTTAACTTTGTTAAATTTCTAAGGGATTTAATCCTACGTGATTTCTGGTCGAGGTGGTACTCGACCCAAATGTACGGAAATTTACAGGTCGTTACATCTTATAACAACTACATGCATAAGAAGACCAACTATACTCCTTAACCCAAGTCTATACTGAAATGGGTTCCTAAGGTTACTTTCTTGGTTGCCCACACTGCTTTCAAAGCTTTGAGTCATTCAAAGTGGAACCTAGACACTGGTTGCTCTAGACATATGACAGGCGACAAGGGTCTGTTCACCAATCCTAAAGACATGATTGATGGTTCAGTCACTTTCAGTGATGGTAGCAACTGCAGAATTGTTGGCCAAGGTACGGTTCAACTCTTTAACCTCCCTTTATTTGAGAATGTTTTATATGTAGAAGGATTAAAACACAACTTATTAAGTATCTCTCAAATATGCGATAATAATCATAATGTAAAATTTACTAACCTAGGGTGTGAAATTTTAAATAAAAATGGTTCTGTAATATTAAGTGGTCGCAGAACTTCTGAAAACTATTACATTGTAAGTGATTCAAGCTCATCTAATCTATCGTGCTACATGGTCCATACCGATGAGACTGAGTTATGGCATAAACGCCTTAGACATGTACACTACCGCAACTTATATAGATTGAGCAAAAGAGAGTTAGTAAGATGTCTACCCAAAATACAGAAAATAGATAAAATATGTGGCGAATGCCATATTGGCAAGCAAACTAGGATTTCTCACAAAAAGGTGGACTCCAATGCCACATCTAAACCGCTCGAACTCCTCCATATGGATCTTATTGGACCAACTAGAACGGAAAGTCGAGGTGGCAAGAAGTACATACTGGTAATTATTAATGACTTTATCAGATATACTTGGGTAGTCTTCTTAAGAGATTAATCAGAAACTCCCGATGAAGTAAAAAGGGTACTTAGACGTATTCAAATTGAAAAAGAGTCTCAAATCTGTAAGATCCATAGCGATTATGGATCAGAATTTGAGAATAGCGGTTTTGAGAAGTTTTGTAAGGATCAGGGAATATCACATGAATTCTCTTCCCTAAAACACCACAACAAAATGGTATGGTTGAAAGAAAAAATAAAGTGCTTCAAGAAATGGTAAATGTAATGTTAAATAGTATGAAGCTCTCTAAAAATCTTTAGGTTGAAGCCATAAATACTGCGTGTTATATAATTAACCTCATTTATACTAGAAAATTAAATAGTAAAATGGCTTATGAAATGTGGTTTGATAAGAAGCCTACTGTCAAATACTTTTGTGTTTTTGGAAGCAAGTGCTACATTTTACATGACCAAGAAAATCTATGTAAGTTTTACACCAAAAGTGATGAAGGGGTATTTTTAGGGTATGCTCTAAATAGTCGAGCATATCGGGTTCTTAATAAGAGGATCGGTGTAATTCAAGAGTCCATTAATGTGGTTATAAATGATCACTTGAATACATCTGTCTCAAGTTCAGAAAATGATGAAGTTCTTCTAATTGATAAACTAGACTCTTCATCATGTCAACATAACTCTGAACTAAGAACTGTTAAAGACCATTAAACTAATCAGATTCTTGGAAACCCTCTCACTGATGTGCGCACTCATAAACAACTAGAAGATATGTGTAATTATGTGTATTTTACATCTCAGATAGAACCGGCTAATGTAAAAGAAGCTCTTACTGACAAAAACTGAATATTTGCGATGCAAGAAGAGCTTAATCAATTTATTAGAAATAATGTTTGGTACTTAGTTCCTAAACTGAAAGATAAACACATTATTGGAACAAAATAGATTTTCAAAAATAAGTCTGATGAACTTGGAAATATTATTAGAAACAATGCTAGACTGGTTGTACAAGGGTACACTCAAATTGAAGGCATCGATTATGATGAAGCCTTTGCCCCAGTAGCTCGTCTTGAATCAATCAGACTATTTATATCCATTGTATGCATTATGAAGTTCAAAATATTCCAAAATGGATGTAAAGAGTGCTTTCTTAAATGGCGATTTGCATGAAGAAGTGTATGTTAAACAACCAACGGGTTTTGAAGACCCTAAGAATGCTAATTATGTCTACCGCCTGAAAAAGGCACTCTACGGTTTAAAACAAGTTCCCAGGGCATGATACGAAAAGTTGACTAAGTTTCTACTAAGTCATAACTTTATAATAGGAAGTGTTAATAAGACATTGTTTGTAAAGAAACATAATGATCACATTTTAATAGTACAAATTTATGTTCATGATATTGTTTATGGATCTACCTATGCTAACGTGACTTTTGAGTTTGAAGATCTTATGATATCAAAGTTCAAAATGAGCATGGTTGGATAATTAAATTATTTTCTTGGGTTGCAAGTTAAACAGCATCCTGATGGTTTCTTTATTTCTTAAACCAAATATGCTCTGAACTTAGTTTAAAGGTTCGGATTTGAGAATGGAAAAATTTTTGATACTCCTATGAGTACTACTTTAAAACTCTCAAAGGACTCTACAGGTAAGAGAGTGGATCCTAAATTGTATCGCAGTATGATAGGTAGTTTATTGTATTTAACTGTGAGCCGACCTGATATTACATTTAGCATAGGAATTTGTGCTAGATATCAATCTGACCCTAAAGAGTCACATTTAACTGTTGTTAAGCGGATTATGCGATATGTCACAAGTTCAGCAAATCTAAGTCTTTGGTATCCACATGATACTAGTGTTCAATTAGCTAGTTACACTGATGTTGATTGGCCTGGTAACATTGATGATAGGAAATCAATCAATGGTGGTTGTTTCTATGTTGGGAACTATTTAGTTTCTTGGCAAAGTAAGAAACAAAGTTCCGTATCGCTCTCAACTGCTGAGGCTGAATACATCGCAGCAGGTAATGCATGTACTCAACTTATATGGATGAAAAGAATGCTAAGCGATTACAAAATTGCACAAGACTCTATGGTTTTATATTGTGATAATTCCGGTACTATTAATATATCTAAAAATCCAATTCAGCATTCATGAACTAAGCACATTAACATTACATATCACTACATTCGTGAATTAGTGGAAGAAAAGACAATTTCTTTGGAACATATTCCGACCGAGTCTCAACTTGCTGACATATTCACAAAACCGCTCGACAAAAGCAGGTTTGCTAAATTGAAATTTGATCTTGGTATGTGCAATTTGAATCGATAAATTTCATATTTCTGTATCATAATATATATTTTTTGCTAGTTTAAATGTTTAAATTTCAAAATTTTATGAAAATTACATATTTTGGGCTATGCACGACCAGTCGAGTGCATACTCAACTAGTCATGGCACGTCCGGTCGAGCATGTACTCGACCAGCCATGTAGCGCGGGTTAGTGCTTGATTTGGGGGAAAATTCCTTTTTTCCTCATTTTGGGTGTCTTCTCCAATTGGTCCTAAGTCGACTGGTCGAACACATCTCCTAGTTCTTCAAGGTTAGTGCTTTATTTACATTTTCCTTATAGATTCAAGTTCTTATCGCTCCTTTTTCATCATTGGCGTAATTTATTTCTTGATTCGCAGTAGTTTTTAGGGTTTTCTTTTCAAAAATCTGATCTAGTGAAAACCCACTCTACTTCTTTTGTAAACTCTTTGTTCTTTGATTTCTTACTTGCAAATGGAAGGTAAAGCCAAAAAGAAAAGTTCTCATGGTCCTTCAACCCCTAGATCGACACCTATCACAGCGCACCACCTTCGGTCACCCGAAGATGATCCCTCTTATGTGCGGTATATTAGGTTGCGCAATGTTATAGTTGAACGACCTATTCATGTTGTATATCTAGCTCCGTTTGAAATCCTTCCTCTCCTCCAATCTGTAGGATGGGATAACATTCTATATTGGGGTGGGCCGGCATACCTGTCCATTGCGCAAGCTATGTATGCATGTATTTCAGATTTTTCTACTGAAAATTTGACATTTATTATTACAACTAGAGAAGGTCTAGTTGAAATAGACTGACATCGGATCTCTGGTCTAATGGACATACCTGTTAATGATGAAGGTATTCCCATTAGCACTCTAGTGGCAAAACCTTCTGAAACTGAAAAACGAATGCTTACTAGAGATTTGTGCAGTATAGGTATTCCCATTATCCTCTTTGGTTTGAGTTTTCGATACTCACACACGTTCTAGTAAGGTTGTCCTGCCATAAAGAATTGGTTTTTGGTGTCAAGTTGTCCTTAGAACCAAGTTTGTATCAACCTCTCAATACTAGATTTTTAAGGTTGTTTTACATTTTTGCATTGTGGATTGTTTAAGTGCTATCGTTATTTATTTATTTAAATTACACTATTAATTTTTTAAATTTGGCATAATCCTATTCCCCCCCCCCCCCCCCCCCTAGGACTTAATAGCTCGGCCTTTTCAATGTGTGAAGCTACACCCATGATATACTTTTGGGTCTTTTTTTAAAGAAGAGGTGTAGATCCCCCACCATTAATTTATTAATTGGAAAAATAAGCGAACTCTACACCCAACACATTTCGAGTGGGCCCCACAAAAAAAAAGGACGGAGCCCACCTATCATATACCACCATGTACAGAAAAAAAACTGAAATGGGACAAAACTGTTGTAAAACAAATGTCATAAATCTGATTTTCAACGCGCTACTCAACCAGTCAAGGTGCTGGCTCGATTAGTCGAGGATCCCTTTGACCAGTCGAAACCCGTTCGACTCCAAGTCTAGCGATGATGTATTTGAGATTTCCAGCTCCTTCGACCAGTGGAGGGACAGGCTCGACCAGTCGAAGCCCAGTCTCAACCAGTCGAAGGTTATGCAGATGGTGCAAGAATTCTGTGCGAATTGCGTAAATTTGAGGCAGTTTCAGAGAGGTGCGTAAGTGGAATTTCCTAAAATATAAACAGGTGTTTATAAGGCTTTTCTAAGTAATGTTAAGGCTTTCTAAAGGTATTCTAAGGAAAGATTTCTAAAAGGGTTCTAGGGTTATCAAAGGGTGTAGTAAGGGTGAGATTTTGGTTGTTCGAATCGTGTAAGTCCTTTCTCTTTGTAACTTATGCTTTCATAGTGGATTTCTGTCACTTTGTGTCATGGTGTTTTTTTTCGAAAGGGTTTTCCATGTTAAATCTTTGTATTCTCTTATGTTTGTCCAGTGCCATTGGATTGCTATCCTAAATCTATATCTGTGTGATTCCGCAGCACAAATCCCAACAAGTGGTATCAAAGCAATCGTTGGGGCATAAATCTGAATCTGAGAGATAAGTAATAATGGTAAGCACTAGGTATGCCATTGAGAAGTACTCAGGGAAAAATAACTATGAGTTATGGAAGATCAAGATGATCGGTTCCTTAATCAAGCAAGGCGAAGATGGTGCTCTTGAGGAGCGAAAGTCTACTATGATTGATGATGATTGGAATACTCTTGATAAGAAGGCCTTATCCTCGATCCGTTTATGTCTCACGAATGAGGTTTTCTACAATGTCATGAGGGAGAAAACTGCAGGTAAGTTATAGGTGAAGTTAGAGGATGTCTATGCAAAAAAATCCTCAGAAAATCGCCTACACTTAAAGCGGCAGTGATATAACTTCAAGATGGCAAATGGTGGAGATCTGGAGGCTCACATCAGTAACTTTAATAAATTGGTTTGCAAATTGCTAGATTTGGAGGAAGTGGTAAAAGATGAAGAACAAGCATGTATGTTGTTGAATTCTCTTCCGGTGTCATATAAGTCATTCAAGGACACTATGTGCACTATGAATAAAACCATGAGTGTTGACACCGTTATCTCAGCCACTCAAGGGAAGGCCATAAGAAAGCTAAAAGGCGACATGGGGACATCTTCTGACGCACTGTTTACGAGGGGTAGGAATTTTAAACAAGATACGAGATCTTTAAGTTCTAGATCCAAATCCAAGGGTAGGGGCAAAGGAAAGGTAAAGTGTTGGAATTATAAGATGGAAGGACATGTAAAGAAGGATTGTACAAATCCTAAATCTAAGAGAGAAGAGTCTTAGGCTTCGTACAGGGAGGCCAACGCTGTCACATCAGATGGATCGAGTGGATGTGATGGTGATGTCTTGTCGGTGTCTATGATCAGACGCCCATACGATGATCGTAAGGGCGAGTGGATTTTAGACATAGGGGCATCTTTTCATATGACTCCTCATCGGAGTTGGTTCGCCAGTTACAGAGAGTGCGATGGTGGATAGGTATTTACGGGCAATGACAATGGTTGTTGGTACAGTGTGTGTCAAGATGTTTGATGGCACAGAGCGTACTCTAATTGGGGTGAGGCACGTTCTTGACATGAAGAAGCGCCTGATCTCTCTAGGTGCACTCGAGGCTATAGAGTGCAGGTTCGCAAGTATTGATGGTGTCCTTAAAGTATCTAAGGGGGCATGGGTAATCATGAAAGCGCAACGACTCGATAATGTTTACAGGTTGATCGGGAGAACTCTAAAAGGTGGAGCTGGAGTGGCCGTAGCGAATTTCACCTATACACATGTGTGGTATGTTGGCCACGACCATATGAGTGGGCACGGTATGAAGGCTGAGACACGTAGATAGAGATAAAGAGCAGGTGGAGCAGCCACCTATGAGAAGAATCACATGGCATAATCGCAGGATATCGGTGAGGTACATGGACGATTTCAATATCACAGGAGATCCGACCTCTATTCAGATGACTCTAGGTGAACCTGGTGCTGAGAAGTGGAAGGTGACTATGGGCGATGTAATTGACTCGTTGTACCAAATCGATACATGGGAGCTGGTGAAGCTTCTAGTGGGCCAAAAGTAGTTGGATGCAGGTGGATCTTCAGGAGGATACAGTATAAATATAGAGCAAGGTTGGTAGCGAAGGGATATACACAGAGAGAAGAGATTGGCTTCTCAGAGATATTCGTGCCGACGGTATAGCAAGTGTCTTCTAGATTCGTAATTGGCACTGGTTGGCCAATGCGATCTTTATCTGGAAAGGATGGATGTGGAGTTTGCACTTCTGCAAGCAAAATTACAAGAGTAGATCTACATAAAGCAACCAGAGTGGTCTGAAGTTTAAAAGTGCTGAGAAAAAAGTTTGCAGGATGTCGCTGAAAAGGCTGAGCAAGAGTCCTAAAGGGGGGTCAATAGGATTATGCCAAATTTAAACAAATATAAAAAAAGATAGCACTAAAACAATCCCACAATGCCGAAATGAATAACAACCTCAAATGTACAAGTATTGAGAGGTTGATATAGATGTTGTTTTAAGGACAACCTTACACCAAAAACCAATGGCTTATGGTAGGACAACCTGATTCCTAGAACGGTTTGTGTATCAAAATCCCAAACTGATACAGAGGAATAAAAAATAAAATAGCAAAGAAAATAACTAAGCTATTACAACATTCTCACGCATACACAAAAAGATTACTACATTCTCCACAAATGCATAAAGGGAAATTATAACATCCACACAATGCCACAATCAAATAATCACCACAAGACCAGAAGTTATAGTGGTTTGTTTGTGTGTACACCAACTGTTTAGAAAAACACCCACACTACTCCACTCTTAATATCCTCACACAGTGGATATTAGCGTTCACTAGGAAATAGGTTTTTCAAGGTTCACCTAAAACCTTCACAATTGTGTCTTTCAAGTGGGTTTACACAATTCAAAAAAACCCCACTCTCAAAGTTTTCTGGATCACCTCAGACAAACAAAAAGAAAGAGATTTTTCTAGCACAATCTCAAAGAAACCAAAGGAATAATAGATTTACAAAACAGAAAAATACTTATTTAGATATTCTCCTTTGATGCAACCCGGTAGAACCAATTCGGAGTAGAAGTTCAACGTAGATGTTCAATGTCCACACTCACTTATGAAAAGGTTCTAAGTTCTAAATGAGTTTGATATTAAATCACTTTGGGCTAGCTTGATTTGATTTTGATTCCAAGAAATGGGAAAACTTCAATCTCTTCTTCAAATAAGATTGGAATATAAAATACAAAATCAAATACAAAAAGTTAATTAAAGAGAATATAAAATGAGCACTAAATAGCTTAAGAATATCACACACTTATCTCTCAGAGCGGTGTCTAGATTTTTCTTGAATTGGATACCAAACTTTGAAAATCGTGCTCTATTTATAAGTGCAGAAATTGCTCACTTGACTGGTCCAGAGGTCAGCTTGACTGGTCGAAGGACCAACAAACTTTTGAAATTTTGGGCGCGATAAGATCAGGCCATTCCATGACTGGTCGAATAGCTTGCTCAATCGGTAGACTCCTGTCCACGACTGGTCGTGTGGGACCCAATTTGGTTGTTGGACTTTGAGTCGAGCCTGCTTGATTGGTCGAGCATTGTTCACTCAACTAGTCAAGCAGTCTCCAGGACTGGTCGAGGAAATAACAGAAAATCCCAAAAATAAGTAACAAACCTTGGACTGGTCGACCCAGTACTAGGACTAGTCGAACATAGGCTAAGACTAGTCGAGAAACAACCTATATACTTATAAAGTGAGCCAATTAAAGTATGCAATCAATATGACCTAACCTATGGTCAATCTAGGGTCATTCATACCTTATAAGCGATGTTAGAACATTGAAACATCTTTTGCTTCAGTTGATAGTTGATCATGAAGTACTTGAAGCTTGATATCTTGAAGTATGTTGAAGCTTGTACTTTGAAGCTTGAACTTGAAGTACTTGACTTGTATTTCATCTTGAGCTTTGAGGTTCAAAGTAAAGAACTTTGTCTTGACATTGATGAAGCTTTGAAACCTTTAACTATTGAAGCTTGAAAGATTGAACTAACACTTGGTGTTGTACTTGAACTTGAACTTGTCTATCTCTTAATCTTGCATTTGAAGTTCTTGAGGTAAAGACCTTTGTTCTTGTACATGAGATGCATGATCTTGAATATGTAGATGAGCTACACAAGACACAGATTCCAAGCATTTTTGGTACTACAAAATTTGACAATCATAGGAGCTAGAAAACATAGCACTTATAATCTCCCCCCTTTGTCAAATTTGTAAAACACACTTCAATAAGATAAGAATAACACGCACAATAAAGAATCATGCACCAGTTACAGCCTGGTTAAAGAATCATGTACTAGTTATAAAAAGGTTAAAGAAATACGCATTACGCATCAATACAACCATACTCCCCCAACAATACTACCCCTTACTTACTCGCCCTTACAAAAAAAATAATGGCTATACCTATCCACAATCCGCATATCACAAGCATGATAAAATTCTCCCCATTTTTGTCACAATATGATAAAGCAAGGAACCAATAAAATATAATGGAAGTAGATAAATAAGGAAGTAAAAGAAGAGAAATGAGGAATAAGAGAATAAATGAACAAGATAGTCAAGATAACTAAGTTCATAAGTAAACATGACCAACCACATAAAACAGAAGAAATTCAAGTATCTTAAAAGTTATTACAAACCACATAGGCAAATACTAATCTGAACCCGATGAAGGAGCAGGTATGGAAGGATCAATTTGATGAAGTCCCTCGTTAATGCGCTTCAGATACTTGTGCATATATTTAAATTGCATTTCATGGGACACATTCATACTTTCAACCTTCTCCTCAAGTGAGCGCAAACGTGCATCAAAGTCAGATAGCTGATAGTCAGGATCAGCAGCAGAATCGGATTCGATTTCATCAAAGAGGTCATCCATATTCACATCATCTTGAGGCAAACCACCCTCCTCTGCATTTGCAGCTGCAGCTCCACCAACACCCACATCAACCTAGACTGGGGCCAACTTCAAATTCATCTTATTAATGTTAGTGTTGTTGGAAGGTAGTTGGGTAATAGGAGCCTCTCCAACAGGCATAGCCACTAAACTATGGGTGGCTAACACAGTCATAAGATAAGCGAAGGGTATGTCACTGTGACCTAGATGGAGACGGAATTGAATGATGCTATGACAAATTAAAGAAGGAAGACATACAGAGGTTTTAGAAATAATGGATTGAAGAATACGAACTATGAACGTAGTAAGTTCAGTTTTGTTACCAGATCAAGGATAGACATTCGAGATGAAAATCCTATGAAGGATTTTGTATTTGGGTAACAAAAACTTGGAGGCAAGCGCATTTCAGTATTCCATTTCGCATCTATATTGCATAAATCTCTAGTGAGCATTCGCTTCTCAGTTTTAGATGGTTTTGCCACTAGAGTGCTAATAGGAATACCTTCGTCATTGACAGGTATATCCGTTAATCCAGAGATAAGATGACGGTCTACATCAATTGGACCTTCTCTGGTCGCAATAGTAAATATCAGATTTTCAGCAAAAAAATCAGAAATGCAAGCATACATAGCCTGTGCAATGGAGCGGTATGCCGGCCCACCCCAATGTAGTATGTTATCCCATCCTACAGACTGAAGGAGAGACAATATCAAATGGCGCCACATGAACAAGATTAACAGTTCGTTCTACTATCACATTGCGCAATCTAATATCCCGCACATAATCGGGATCATCCTCGGGCAACCGAAGGTGGCGCACTACGATAGGAGCCGAACGAGATATAGAGGGACCACGAGATCTTTTCTTCTTGGCTTTACCTTCCATTTGCAATAAATAAAGTAAGGAATAAAGAGATTACAAAAGAGGTAAAGTGGGTTTCAAGTAGATCATATTTTTGAGTAGAAAACCCTAAAAACTAACATAAATCAAGAAATAAACCACACAAATGATGAAAAGGAAGTACAAAGGACTTGAATCTACAAGAAAAATGAAAACAATGTACTAACCATGGAGGATCGAAGATGGGTTCGACCGGTCGAGGTAGGACTCGTTGGAGAAGACAACCCAAATGATGAAAAAGTGATTTTTTTCCAAATAAAAGGTCAAACCCATGGTTCACGACTGGTCGAGTACATGCTCGACCGGTCGTGCCACGACTGGTCGAGTATATACTCGACTGGTTGTGTACAGCCCAAAATGAGCAATTTTTCATAAAATTTGAATTTTAAAATTTTCAAAAGAACAAATATATACATTATGATACAGAAAGACATGAATCAACGATTCATATTGCACATACCCAGATCAAATTTCAATTTTGCAAACCTACTTTTGTCGAGAGGTTTTGTGAATATGTCAGCAAGTTGAGTCTCGGTCAGAATATATTCCAAAGAAATAGTCTTTTCTTCCACTAGTTCACGAATGTAGTGATATCTAATGTCAATATACTTAGTTCGTGAATGTTGGATTGGATTTTTAGAGATATTAATTGCACTTGAATTATCACAATATAAGACCATAGTATCTTGCGCAATTCCATAATCGCGTAGTGTCACGCCCCAAACTCGAAAAACGGGCTCACAAAATTTTCGATCGCCGAATCCACAGTCGACAGCCTCCGTAGTGCCCCATTCTTGGATCCCGACGCTCATATGCCAGATTCCGATCCTAAGATCCTACAAGGAGGATTTTCAGTATGAATTTTTTTGTAATGGAGCATAACCACAAGTATAACTAAGTCACAAAACAACATCACCACATATCCACTATATCAAAAACTTTAAGTACAAAGCGGAAAGGGAAATACAAGGTGATCAAAAGGCTCAAAATAATCTAAGACACGCTCCTGACTCAACCCTGTTGTGATCCAACGACACCTACACGCAACGGTCGTACATAAGCTTACAAAAGCTTAGAGGGTGGTGTAAGTGTGTGCGCAAGGCAAGTGCCAAGTATACAATATTTGAGTAATACGAAAATATGCAGGTAAGTCCATGAATGTTATCAGTTGTACCAAGGGTATGTGATGCAAGGCATGAATGCTATCGGCCATACCAAGGCCATACGATGTGAGGCCTACGTAGCCAAATGTCATATGAGAGATGCAAAGTAAGCATGCCAGTCCTCATCAAGTACACATATCAGTACAGTTGCTCTTTGGGATATCACCGAGGTCTAATACACTTCACACTGACTGTTGCCTCCCTAACCGCACAGCCCAATAAGTGGAAGAGACCACACTATCTGCCTGACTAGTAATCTGTCAATACCTACCTGGCTCGTCGATAGTGAACTCATTTGCAAGCTGGTCAAACTCGACCTACCTTACAATCCCCTCACTCAGGCGGATAAGGCCACACCCTCTTCCAACCGACCACGACACAGTGAGAGACGCGGCCTACTAGTATTCGGCACTTGAGCGCTCGTATATCCACTCGGTCTAGACGTTGGAGCATCTCCTAGTACCAAAAAGGTTCTAGGACTTTCACCCAAGGACATCCTAAGTGCCCACAGTGCTAGAGCCAATATTTTCTGTATCCAATTGGCCATCCACGATGTGCCTATGGAGGCCACAGCCCTGATGTCGTTAGGGCGTATAATGATCATGTCACACATATGTGAGATGCATGAGTCACACCGATCAGTCATGCAGCAATCCTACACGTACTGTGCCATCATGTGGGGCACTCCGTCTCATAAGGAGTCCCGTAAATGTCAGCCCAACAGCTTATGTTATGATCAAACATTCCTCATATCAAGCATACATATGATGCGTATGGGCATGAATCATGGATTTATACTAAGCATGTTATATGGTGATGAACTATCATTCCAACGAGGATGGGCCTAAATGGCCTACATACAATAAGTATGGGCCTATAACGGGCCTTAGGGAGAATTATAATGCAGAGATTTAACCAACATTAATCTTACAATGTGGACGTCAAACCATCATTGCTCCCAAGGCATGGTCCGTTATAAACATTATTATATACACCACGGTGAAATCACACATTGTAATGGACCTATATACATCCCATTGGGCCTTAAATACATCAAATGGGTCATATCACATGGGCCTTATATTCGTCAAGTGGGTCGCATCAATGGGCCGCACCAATGGGCCTTACGTACATTGCAATGGGCCATAACCCTAGGTCTCATATATGTCAAGGTGGGCCTCAACAACGGGCCACAAATACATCAATATGGCCTCATCACATGGGCCTTATATATATCAAGGTAAGCCTCAACAACGAGCCTCATATAACATATCGGGCCTAATCAAATGGGTCGGATGAATAGGCCAAATCAATTGGGCCAAGTCGAATGGGTCGAGTTGAATGGGCCAATCCAACTCATCTATTTTTTTTAAAATCAATATATATATATATATGTGTGTGCATAAAAATGAATCATATCAAAAGATCAATTAGGCCGTACCATATTTAATCGTGGTGATAATGATTTCCACGCTTAAATTTTAGTGGGCCCCATCATAGGTTTATTTCACATCCAGCCTATTCATAAGGTCAAAAGGCCTAGATCTAGAGGAAGAACAAATATCGTATTGGTCCAAACCCTGTAGCCCAAGGGTTTAATGGTGGACGTTCAAACCCACTATTTCCTATAATGTGGTCCACTTGATCCTAGATCTGTCTTAATTTTAGCCTCAAGCCTTAAGACAAGCTTGCCAAATTGTGGGCGGTTTGGATGCAACACATGCATCATGGTGGGTCCCATAAGTATGGACGGCATAAATATAGCACATACCTCATGGTGGGGGTCCACACCGATGAAAGGTGTGAATACAATACATACATCAGTGGGTCCCACGTGGGGCCCACCATAGCGTTCATTTTCACCCAATCTGTTGGTAAGGTCACGCAGACCCAGATGAAGAGGAAAACAAATTTCATAATGATCCAAAACTTCTTTTACCCAAAAAGGGTTTCAATGGCAGACGTTCAATCACACTGTTCCCTGCAATGTGGGCCACTTGAGTTGTGTATACGGCTAATTTCTTGGGGGGCCCACTGATTAAAAAGGGGCCCCATCAAATGCACAGTGTTGATGTCAACGCACATCATAGTGGGGCCCACGGCTGGGACCCCCTACCTACAGTGTCCTTAGCGCAGCAGCAGCGTCTGTTGCTGCTTATATAATTTTTTTTTTTGAAAAACATGAATTTTCATGTTTTTCCTAGGTGAGGCCCGCATCAGGTGAATTCAACCCAACCATTGCATTCTACGGCTCAAGACAGTCTAAATGAGCCTAATATTCAACGTGTTTTGGCGGTTAGAAACATCAAGGTGGGTCCTAGTCGCTTTAAATGATAGAAATCACAGTTTTCTATGGTATGACCCGCTTGATTATCGGATTGGCTTCATTTTTCGGCTCAACACCTAAAATGAACTGAGGAATAAGATGGACGACATGGATTTGATTCATACATCAAGGTAGGGCCTACACGAGTGGCCCACCCCAAGTTTTAAATCAAACTGATATTTCTGGTTTCATTTCACGTCCAGCGTCCTTGGACGTTGAATGGTTTGGGCGCAACACATATATAAGGCGAGCCTTACTCAGGTAGGCCACCAAATGCACGGATGGTGTGGATAAGACATACACCAAGGTGGGGCCATCCAAGTGGGCCATGCAGCCACATCATCACACACAATAGAAAAATGAAAGAGAGAGGGAGAGAGAGAAAGAAAGAGATCAAGTGATGGAAGGACCCCGGCACTATGGGCCCTCTCTTCCGTACATCACAACATAAATCAAGTGGGTCCCATTGCATGCGGGCCCACCGATCAAAATCAACGGTGGAGATCCTTTCTCCACCAAAATGAAAGGTCTAAATGGCCTCTTTCAAACTTAGAAAGTAAACATCATGATGGGGTCCATGGAGAATGGCCCCATCATGGAATGATCATGTGAATCATAGTGGGCCATCGGCCACATCTAGGGTCCAAAGTACGATCCATACCATCAATCGGTAGGCCTCACTTGGCCCATCATCAAAACATGAAAATCTAGCCTATAAAGCACCCATCGTTCGATCTTCTTGGTCCGATAGAACGCCGATCTCCTTGTGCTTCTCTTTGATGGTAGATGATGAGAAATGAATGCCTAGGATGAAGGATTTTGGAAGAGGAAGTGGGCCACATAACACACTCTCTTTTCCCTCTTTTAGAAGTGCTTGGATGTGCACTATTTTTTGGCTCCTTTGTTGCTTGGAAAATGTGAAGGGCAAGAGACAGAGAAGGGATGGTTGTAAGAGAGGTGATGGATGTGAGGTGATAGTTGTACTTGACATGAGAGTTGACTTAGGGTGGTTACTTGACTTGGGGAGAAAGAAAGCATGGGTTGTGTATTTTGATTGATTAATTGATTGATGGGACATGTTGAAGAGATTCTCTTGGGATTGTAAATGCATGGTATTTTCCTCGAACTGAATGCGGGCCCACATCTTCTTACCTGGGTATCGGATCGGTGCGTGAGTCACGGCGTTGGAACCGCGGCAATGGTGCGTTTGCAATAGTACAAGTCTCGGATTAAGTTGACTCAAATCTATGGGATATGACTTAGGGTTATGCACAAACGTCGATTATAAGTCACAGGTTGCCAGAATTCGATGGGAAGGATCGCGGGAGTCGACAGAACAGTACAGACTAGGATATGGGTCTTACACTTAGCATCATTTTCATCCATACAGGCTGAGTACATGCATTACCTACAGCAATGTATTCAGCCTCAGCTGTTGAGAGAGATACGGAACTTTGTTTGTTACTTAACCAAGAAACTAAATAGTTCCCTACATAGAAACAATCACCACTGGTTGATTTTTTATCATCAATGTTACTAGCCCAATCAGCATCCGTGTAACCAGCTAATTGCACACTAGTATCATGTGGATACCAGAGACTAAGATTAACTGAACTAGTGACATATCGCAAAATGCGCTTAACAGCAATTAAATGTGACTCTTTAGGGTCAGATTGATATTTAACGCAAAATCCTACGCTGAATGCAATATCAGGTCGACTCGCAATTAAATAAAGCAAACTACCTATCATACTGCGATACAACATAGGATCCACACTCTTGCCTGTAAAGTCTTTTGAGAGTTTTAAAGTAGTACTCATTGGAGTATCAAAATTTTTTCCACTCTCTAATCCGAACTTTTTAACTAAGTTCAGAGCATATTTGGTTTGAGAAATAAAGAAAACATCAGGTAGTTGTTAACTTGCAACCCTAGGAAATAATTTGATTCTCCAACCATGCTCATTTCAAATTTAGACTTCATAAGATCTGCAAACTCAACAGTCATGTTAGCACAGGTAGATCTATAGATAATATCATCAACATAGATTTACACTATTAGTATGTGACCATTATGTTTCTTTACAAACAATGCCTTATCAACACTTCCCATTATAAAGTTATGACTTAGCAGAAACTTAGTCAACTTTTCGTACCATGCCCTAGGAGCTTGTTTCAAACCGTAGAGTGTCTTTTTTAGGCGGTAGACATGATCACCATTCTTAGGGTCTTCAAAACTCGTTGGTTGTTCAACATACACTTTTTCATGTAAATCGTCGTTTAAGAATGCACTCTTTACATCCATTTGGTATATTTTGAACTTTATAAAGCATGCAATGGATATAAATAGTCTGATTGATTCAAGACGAGCTACTAAGGTAAAGGTCTCATCATAATCGATGCCTTCTATTTGAATGTACCCTTGTACAACCAGTCTAGCCTTATTTCTAATAATATTACCAAGTTCATCAGACTTATTTTTGAAAATCCATTTTGTTTCAATAATGTGTTTATCTTTTGGTCTTGGAACTAAGTACCAAACATCATTTCTAACAAACTGATTAAGCTCTTCTTGCATCGCAACAATCCAGTTTTCGTCAGTAAGAGCTTCTTTTACGCTACCTGGTTCTATCTGAGATGTAAAGCACACATAGTTACACATATCTTCAAGTTGTTTACGAGTGCGTACACCAGTGACAGGGTTTCCAAGGATTTGATTAGTTGGATGGTCTTTAACTGTCCTCAGTTCAGTGTTATTTTGATTTAATGAAGAATCTGGTTTATTAATTAGAAGAATTTCATCATTTTCTGAACTTGAGACAGGTGTATTCAAGTGATCGTCAATAACCACATTAATGGACTCTTAGATTACACCGATCCTCTTATTAATAACTCGATACGCTCGACTATTTAGAGCATACTCTAAAAATATCCCTTCATTACATTTGGTGTCAAACTTACCCAGATTTTCTCATTCACGTAAAATGTAGCATTTGCTGCCAAAAACATGAAAGTATTTGATAATAGGCTTCTTATCAAACCACATTTCATAAGCCATTTTACCATTTGATTTTCTAGTATAAACATAGTTAATTATATAACAAGCAGTATTTACGGCTTCGGCCGAAAGATTTTTAGGAAGCTTCATACTATTTGACATTACTTTTGTCATTTCTTTAAGCACTCTATTTTTTCTTTCTTCTATACCATTTTGTTGT
The DNA here is from genome assembly GCA_021015155.1 of Magnolia officinalis. Lineage (NCBI taxonomy): Eukaryota > Viridiplantae > Streptophyta > Magnoliopsida > Magnoliales > Magnoliaceae > Magnolia > Magnolia officinalis. The sequence goes on along the minus strand of JAJHSJ010000016.1, from coordinate 36,310,844 downwards.
GGAGTTTTGGGCACAAAAAATTCATGCGATATTCTCTGATCACTACAAAATTTCTCAAAACCACTATTCTCAAATTCTGATCCATGATCACTACGGATCTTAGAGACTTGAGATCCTTTTTCCGTTTGGATACGTTTAAGTATAATTTTTATTTCATCGAGAGTTTCTGATTTGTCTCTTAAGAAGACTACCCAAGTGTACCTGGTAAAGTCATCAACAATTATCAGTATGTACTTCTTGCCACCTCGACTCTCTGTTCTAGTTGGTCCAATGAATCCATGTGGAGCAGTTCGAATGGTTTAGATGTGGCATTGGATTTCACCTTTTTGAGTGTACTCCTGATTTGTTTGTCTATCTGACATTCGCCACATATTTTATCTACTTTCTGTAATTTAGGTAGACCTCTTACCAACTCTCTTTTACTCAATCTATCCAAGTTGCGGTAGTGTACATGTCTGAGGCGTTTATGTCATAATTCGGTCTCATCGGTATGGACCATGTAACACGATAGATTAAATAAGCTTGAATCACAAACAATATAGCAGTTTTCAGAAGTTCTGCGACCAGTTAATATTACAGAACCATTTTTATTTAGAATTTCACACCCTTGGTTAGTAAATTTTACACTATGGTTATTATCGCATATTTGAGAGATGCTTAATATGTTGTGTTTTAACCCTTCTACATATAAAATATTCTCAAATAGAGGGAGGTTAAAGAGTCAAACCATACCTTGGCCAACAATTTTGTAGTTGTTACCATCACCGAATGTGACTGAACCATCAGTCATGTCTTTAAGATTGGTGAAAAGACCCTTGTCGCCTGTCATATGTCTAGAGCAACCACTGTCTAGGTACCTCTTTGAATGGCTTGAAGCTTTGAAAGCAGAGTTGGCAACCAAGCAAGTAACCTTAGGAACGCATTTCATTACAGTCTTGGGTTTAGGAGTATAGCTAGTCTTCTTATGTTTGTAGTAGTTACAAGACCGACCCACTGAGTTAGATTTTAAGAGCTCCTTAAGTAAGTCAACAATTTTCTCAGCTAAAGGATTACGATTCTGATTTTTATAGTTGATATGGTTGCTTTTAAGTTTTAAGGTTTGAAAAGTCTTAGCATTTTTAGAATAATTTTGATTCAGACTTTTCCCTTTTAAGTTCGAAGACTCCTCTTTCACAAATTTGGGTGGAGTATTCTTATGTTTGGGAGGAATACTTTTGTTGTAGCCAAATCCAGATCGACTGCCATATTTTCTGGATCCGAATAAGAGTTTTTCTAACTTAAGATCACCTTGGGCATACCTCTAAGTGTCTTTTAAACTCAAAAGTGAAGAGACTTCTAGTTTTAGCTTTTCATTTTCAGATTTTTAAGTTTTCAACAAGGGAGGTTTTGAAATCTAAATCGCATTTAGTTTTTTCAAAACAATCTAAAATGTGTGATTTTTCTAAGACTAGATTATCAAAATTTTCTTTAAGTTTTGAAAACTTTTCTTTTTGAAGTTTTAGTTTTACAGCAATTTTGTAACTTTCCTTATATAGGGCACTATAAGCATCTTGAAGATCTTCTTCATTTTCATGATCACTATTCAAATTTTTTACACTCATTGAATCATCATTATCTGAAAAAGTGAACTTTGCTAGAGTCATAAGGGCTTTAACTTCATTACCCGACTCGATTTCAGAATCTTCTGACTCAGAAGAGGCCTCGGAGCAGGAAGATTCATCCCAAGTAGCCAACATCCCTTTCGTTTTAGGTTTGTCCTTTTTAACACATTTTTTTGCTAGATGCCCATATTCATGGCAGTTGTAACATTGACTGTCTTTTAAAGATTTCCAGGTTTTAGGTTTAGATCTTTTCTTTTCATTAGGTTTTTGCAAATTAACCCTCTTTTTACTTTTGAAAATTTTATAAAACTTTTTAGCTAAAAAGGCCATATCATCTTCAGAATTTTCTAAATCAGAATTATTACTATTTTCTTGAGAAATACTTTTAGAAGATTTAAGGGTGATGGATTTGCCTTTAAGAGCTTCAAAGTTTAACTCATAGGTCTGTAAGGAACCAACTAATTCTTCTACCCTCATATTATCTATATCACGAAGTTTCTGGATCGCAGTCACCTTTGAATTGAACCGTTCAGGCAGTGATCGTAATATCTTTGCACAAACTTTACTTTCTGGGATTCTATCACCGAGATCCCACATAGAGTTGACAATGTCATTCAATCTTATATAGAAGTCCATGAAAGTTTCACTTTCTTCCATATGTATTTTCTCAAATTTGGTTGTGAGGATTTGGACTTTACATTTCTTGACAATTGTTGTTCCCTCGTGTGTCATTTCCAAATCATCCCAGGCTTGCTTTGCAGTATCACAGGATATAATTCTCTTGAATTCATCCGGTGATAGTGCGCAAGTAATAGCATTTAGAGCCAATGCATTGGCACTACTTTCACTTTCCTAAAGATTGGTTCAAGTAAAATAAGGTGTTTCCTTTACAGTTACAGATCCATCGATACCAATCACTTTAGAGGTAGGAGGGGTCCAATTGGTCACTGTGGTTTGCCACATGCTCTCATCCATGGATTTTAAGAAAATCCTCATTATGGCTTTCCAATAAGCATAATTGGAGCCATCAAATGGTGGAGGCCTAGTGACTGAAAGGCTGCCAAATTTTGACATCTTAAAAAGCTCAGATCGATTAGCTCAGAAAATAAATCCAAGGAAAATAATTAAATTGAGCTATTAGGCTTTGATACCACTTGAAAAGGCCGAGCAAGAGTCCTACAGGGGGGAGTCAATAGGACTCTGCCAAATTAAAAAATTAAATGCGGAATTTAAACAAATATAAATAAAGATAGTACTAAAACAATCTCACAATGCAGAAATGAATAACAACCTCAAATGTATAAGTATTGAGAGGTTGATACAGATGTTGTTCTAAGGACAACCTTACTCCAAAAACCAATGGCTTATTGTAGGACAACCTGATTCCTAGAACGGTTTCTGTATCAAAATCTCAAACTGATATAGAGGAATAAAAAAATAAAATAACAAAGAAAATAACTAAGCTATTACAGCATTCCCACACATACATAAAAAGATTACAATATTCTCCACAAATGCATAAGGGGAAATTACAACATCCACACAATTCCACAATCAAATAATCACCACAAGACCAGAAGTTATAGTGGTTCGTTTGTGTGTACACCAACTATTTAGAAAAATAGTCACACAACTACTCCACTCCCAATATCTTCACACAGTGGATATTAGCGTTCACTATGAAATACGTTTTTCAAGGTTCACCTAAAACCTTCACAATTGTGTCTTTCAAGTGGGCTTAAACAATTCAAAAAATCCCACACTCTAAGTTTTCTGGATCACCTCAGACAAACCAGAAAAAAGAGATTTTTCTAGCACAATCTCAAAGAAACCAAAGGAATAATTGATTTACAAAATAAAAAAATACTTATCTGGATATTCTCCTTTGATGCAACCCAGTAGAACCAATTCGGAGTAGAAGTTCAACATAGCTCACTTATGAAAAGGTTCTAACTTCTAAATGATTTTTATATTAAATCACTTTGGGCTAGCTTGATTTGATTTTGATTCCAAAAAATGGTAAAACTTTAATCCCTTCTTCGAATAAGATTGGAATATAGAATACAAAATCAAAAACAAAAAGCTAATTAAAGAGAATATAAAATGAGCACTAAATAGCTTAAGAATATCACAAACTTATCTCTCAGAGTGGTGCCATGATTTTACTTTAATTGGATACCAAACTCTGAATTCATGCTCTATTTATAAGTGCATAAATTGCTCACTCGACTGGTCTAGAGGTCAGCTCGACTGGTCGAAGGACCAACGAACTTTTGAAATTTTAGGCGCGATAAGATCAGATCGTTCCACGACTGGTCGAAGGGCCTGCTCGACTGGTCTAGTGGCCTCCACGACCGGTCGAGTCCTGTCCATGACCGGTCATGTGGGATCCAATTTGGTTGTTGGACTTTGAGTCGACCCCGCTCGACTGGTCGAGCACTATTCACTCAACTGGTTGAGCAGTCTCCAGGACTAGTCGAGGAAATAACATAAAATCCTGAAAATTAGTAACAAACCTTGGACTGGTCGAGGAATTTCTTAGACTGGTCGAGCCAGTACTAGGACTAGTCGAACATAGGCTAAGACTAGTCGAGAAACAACCTATACACCTATAAAGTGACTCAGTTAAAGTATACAATCAATATGACCTAACCTATGGTCAATCTATGGTCATTCATACCTTATAAGCGATGTTAGAACATTGAAACATCTTTTGCTTCAGTTGATAGTTGATCGTGAAGTACTTGAAGCTTGACATCTTGAAGTATGTTGAAGCTTGTACTTTGAAGCTTGAACTTGAAGTACTTGACTTGTATTTCATCTTGAGCTTTGAGGTTCAAAGTAAAGAACTTTATCTTGACATTGATGATGCTTTGAAACCTTTAACTATTGAAGCTTGAAAAATTGAACTAACACTTGGTGTTGTACTTAAACTTGAACTTGTCTATCTATTGATCTTGCATCTGAAGTTCTTGTAGTAAAGACCTTTGTTCTTGTACATGAGATGCATGATCTTAAATATGTAGATGAGCTACAAAAGACACAGATTCCAAGCGGTTTTGGTACTACAAAATTTGACAATCATAGGAGCTAGAAAACATAGCACTTACAATCGCTACACGACTTGTCACCTAAGCAGTGGTTTATAATTTGATTCCTTCATGGTAAATCAGGAATTGTATGCTGAAAACATGTAGATCACCAATTATGACATGTCTGAAATCAATGTACTGAAAACTCGGTTAAGTAGACATTCAAGATGAAGGATCGGGGGGCTGCAAAGATGGTTCTCGGCATTGAGTCTGAAAGAGGAGTAGGCGTTGGTTATCTCAGGATGGGTAGGTATTGTTCAAGTTTGTGATGGACTATGCAAAGCCGGAGAGTATTCCTTACGCGTCTCTCCTCAAGTTTTCCTCAGGACATGTCCCAAAACAGATGAAGAAAAGTAGGATATATCTCATGAGCCTTATTCAAATGCGGTTGGCAATCCATGCCATGGTCTGTATTAGACTGGTTATTTCACAGGCCATTAATGTTGTGAGCAAATACCCTGGCAAACAATATTAGGTAGCGATGATATGGTAAGAAAACTACGTCTTTCCATTTGAGAAGATAGGAGTAAAGGTGGTTGGGCACATGGATTATGATCCAGCGGACATGCTCACCTAGAATGTTCCTACAGAGAAGTTCAAGTTCTACGCAACTTCTCTGGGCTTAACGATGGTGAAAAAGAAGGACGGAGTGTTCATGGAAGCTATGATGTGATACAGAGATAAGGGAAGAGGTCAAGAAGCTACACGGTTAAAGATTGAAGACATGGTGGAGATTGTTGTAAAACAGATGTCTTAAATCTAATTTTCACCGTGCTGCTCGACCAGTCGAGGGGCTGGCTGACTAGTCGAGGATCCCTTCAACTAGTCGAAGCCGCTCGACTCGAAGTCAATGATGATGTATTTGAGATTTCCAGGTCCTTCAACTAGTTAAAGGTTATGCAGATGGTGCACGAATTCTCCGTGAACTGCGTAAATTTGAGACGGTTTCAGAGAGGTGCATAACTGAAATTTCCTAAACTATAAATAGGGTCCCTAGGGCTTTTCTAAGTAATGTTAAGGCTTTATAAAGGCATTTCAATGGTTTCTAAAAGGGTTATAGGGTTATCAAAGGGTGTAGTAAGGGCGAGATTCGAGGTTGTTCGAATCAAGTAAGTCTTTTCTCATTGTAATTTATGCTTTCATAGTGGATTTCTGTCACTTTGTACCGTGGTTTTTTCCCGAATGGGTTTTCCACGTTAAATCTTTATGTTCTCTTGTGTTTGTCTGGTGTCATTGGATTGCTATCCTAGATCCATATCTGTGTGATTCTGCAGCACAAATCCCAACAAAAACTATCGACTCCCTTCAGAACCTGTTCAATTTGAGAAAAGAGGGCCTTCGAGTTCCTAGCCACACCTTATCCAGCACCAAGAGGCCGCTAATGCAAGGTAGGAGCTCCTCGCGTTGAAATAGACCTTGTTAACACAACCTCCACTGCCCATCTTTACTAGTGCATCAGCTACCTCATTACCTTCTCACAGCATGTGGGAAATTATGCAGATCCTCTATAAGGTCATTTAACGAATAGCCACCTGCCAATAGGGCCACCTACTTAGGAGGAGGAAACTACATTCTCAATTACTTTAGAATTCGTCTCCACAACGATATTAGATAACCTTAAATAGCAACAAATTTGAAGCGCGCCCACCATGCCTTGAGCTTCAACTGCATTGTTGGACATTGGGTCTCAATACCAACAATATGCTTTAAAAAAAAAAAAGGAGATAAAAAATACAGACAATATATATATATAGCAACACTATTCTTTGAAATTATGGTAAGGACTGTTATAGTAGAAGTAGGAATAGGTCAAAGTATCCTAGAGGGGGGTGAATAGGACTTTTATAAAATTTTATGCCAATTTGAAATCCTATTAACCTAATCTTAATCTAATATGCAACCATCAAGATATACTCATTTCAACTCTAATGGCTTCCAAGCCAAGTAGAGGATCCAATCACAAGACTGCTCAATATTTAAACAAGATATAGCAATTAGTCTATGATGATGGATGAACTATGTGAAAGTGTGTGGGATGTGATTCTTATCAGTTCTAGATAATCATGTTATCATATTTCATGTGAACATTTAAAGTAAACACGGTAAAAGAATATGCAAATAGCAATCCCAAATACAGTCGTTTATAGTGGTTCGGCTATGTGCCTACTCCACTCCCGGCGGACGCACTCATACCTTGAGTGTACCAGATTTCACTAACGGAGGTTTCAAATTAGGTTCACCTCAAACCTTTACAACCTACACAAGGTTGACTCTAGGACCTACACCAGGTACCTAAACATGCCTACACAAGGCAAATGTTTATGCCCTACATAAGAGCAAAGGTCCTACATAAAGCACCTAGGTTTTATGCCCTACACAAGAGCAAAGGATCCACACAAGGAACCTACATTTTTTGCCCTACACAAGAGCAAAGGATCCACACAAGGAACCTAGGTTTAAACCACACAGGTCAAGGATCCACACAAGGACCCTAGTTTAGGCCACACAGGCCAAGGACCTACACAAAGGACCTAAGTTTATGCCCTACAAAAGAGCAAAGGTACTACACTAAGAACCTAAATGTACTCTCCCGTTGGAGGCCTCCTATGAGGACTTGTAAGGGATGAGACGTACCTATGATCCAATCCTACATAAGGAATGATCAACAGGGTCTCTAGACTCTAATGACTTACAAATAAGTATATGAGCCTCGTTCTGCACGATGATGAAGACAATCTCCTTTGATGATGGAGATTCTTCAACTTCCTTAATCCACAACACTGATGATGCTCCAATATAAGGCGATGGGTTAGGTCAAGGTTATGTTGGAATCTACTCTAATGAATGTTGGTCATTTTAAAGATGAAGAGATTTCGAGTTCTTAAACATTCAAGGGATCCTAGCTCAATAATTTGTCATTAAGATGGTAGCTGGATAATCCTTGAATGAGGAAGTTCATTCACCAATACACTCTATTGAATGTCAATGATGAGGTTGGATTGAAGGATAAACTTCCATGAGAAAAAGGGCTTAGGGTAGGAGATATGCAATTACTCAAAGCTCACTCTCGTTTCTCAACACAACAACCAAGAACAAGCTCTCCTTATAATGGCAAAAAGCTCCAATGAAAATAAAACTATCAATTTCTGATTGAGTTCGATGTCATCGAACGTATACTTTCGATGTCATTGAATATCGGTTCGATGATACGAACTCAACTCTAAAACATTCCTGGAACTTTTTTATAAATGATCGATGACATCGAACTTGATTCGATGTCATCAAGATTTGATCTTCATTGCCATCAAGTCGGAGTTCGATTCCTCGATATTATATGTGACTTTACACAAGAGCTTGCTGGACAAATAAAAGGCTAACTGCGATGACATCGATTATGATTCGATGTCATCGAAATTCAAAATTCGATGTCATCGAATCCCATTTTGATTCATCAACATTTTTAGAAGATATTCCTTAAAAGCTTGTTGGATACTTCTTTATCCTTTTTCGATTTCATCGAGACACCCTCCATATCATTGAAATTTGAATATCGATATCATCAAGGCTGTCTCGATTCCTCATACATTTTCATTGATTTTCATATTGAGCTTGCTGAACAAATTTGTCCACTTTCGATATCATCGAACCCTACTTGATGTCATTGAAATTTGAATTTTGATAACATTGAATCTCGTTCGATTACTCAAGCAATATCAGAATATTTTCCTAGAAGATTTATTGGATAATGCTCTAAGTCCTTCGATATCATCGACTGATCTTCGATGTCATCGATTACTGATGTTCGATATCATCAAATGTATGTTCGATCTATCGAGCATTCGGTCCAAATTACTTTGTGGTTGCTGGACCTAAAAGGCCTAATTCGATGTCATCAAGTACTACCTGATATCATTGATCATAAGCTTTCGATGACATTGACACAGACTCGATATCATCGAGTTCAGCTAAAAAACTTAGAAAAGTTTTCTTGTTTAAAACTTAAGTTTTCAGACTTTTAACCTAAGTGTTTTAGTACATAGGATGTGAGGCTTAGTTTACCTTCGACGAGCTCGGAGTACTCATCCAGTTGAGGCAATGGCTTGATCGTTCTTCATATGGGGCCCACTTGACTCATCGACTCAACCCTCACGTTAATTGACAAACCAGGGCACTTTCAATCTCCCCCTTTGTCAATTACGTGACAAAACACAAAACACCTAGAACAACACCCTAAATTGTGTGTACATCAATTTTACACAATTTTTGCAAGTATTCTAATAAGTTCACACACAAATTGAATCTTCAGGTAGCTGCTCCCCCTATCTCCTTGTAGCCGCTCCCCTATCACCTATATCACCATGCATATAAACCATACACAATTGTTCTCATGGTGGGATTTGTTCTCCCCCTTTTTGTCAGTCATTGACAAAGGTTAGAATATAACAAGCGCAAACATATTGACTAAAGTTGATTTTGAAGATACTGGGAGAATCAGTATAAGAGGGCCATGTGGGGAAGCCATATTCCAGAAAGTTGATAGATTTCACTTTATAACATGTAATCACGTCTCCAAAATGCATAATATAGATAGCAGTGTATACTAAGAGACATTATAAGCACATATGCATTTGAAAATAGAGCACTAAAATCATCATTTAACATCCATAATTAAACCCTTTAATGGGCATAAAAATAGTGATAAACCAATCACCATTCCATAGTCAGCATTTATCCCTATAAGCATATAATAAGCAATATTTAGCATCCTGCAGACATGATTCATTTGCATAGACAATTTAATATTAAGCTCAGAAATATCAGTATTCATCCATAAGAGCAATCAAAAGAGCTGCCCAAGCTTGGCAGCGGTCAACTGTTTGAACCATTCAAAAAATCATCTAGCCCATCCATGGGCATATTCATCAAAAAGAAATCTTCAACTATTTTGCCCATTCATGGGCAGTATCAGACAATATCCCAAACAGTCAAAATATCCCAACTCTTTTAACATTTTCTTTTGTGTGTGGTCCTTCCAAGGACCAGACAAACAACCAAAACAGTCAGCCTATGCAAGTCAGCAGCCATCACATACACTCACAGGTACTTCGGATAATCAAAAAGATATATATGTCCTTAGTATGAGTAGTGAACAGGTATATGTGATGGGGTAATCAACAGAACTACGATGTCGGGGCCAAGTCGGATGGAGCTATATCATCTCGTTGGCACGTCAATAGGTCAACAATTTACTGAGCCGTGCGTTGTAATGCAGATACCATCCGCTCCAGGCCTGTGAATCATTTCTCTTATCGATCAAACCTATCCTCAAGTTAAGCCAGTCCTCGTAGAGTTACCCTGACCTGATCCTGATGCCGCTTTTGTCGCTGAGTCTGTGTGGAGTCAGGAGAGGTCGGAATTACCCATGGTTCCTGCGTTTCTCCTTCGGCCGGTGTTGCTGCTTCCCCCATTTTTGTTTCACCTTACGTCTCTTCCTCGATCTGTCCTTCTGTGAGTGGATGGAATCTGAGGTCCATCTTTTGGATGTTAACTTTATTGAAATGTTGTAAAGGACGCTCAGGATCATCTGTCATGGGCAATCCCAACTCATTGCACAGCACATGGATGATATGTGGGAAAGGTAGATGAGTTGCTCGGGAGGTGTGACAACAACAACCAATTGGTGGACTATTAAAGTGGGTAGACACAGCTTCACACCAGACGCAATGCTATATAGGATGAGGACCTTGAAACTGGTAAGATCGGCTCAATTCGTCCCCCTAGGGTATACATTTGTAGAGAAGATCCCATGTAAAACTCGGTATTTAGGGAGCATGTATTTTTCCTTAAGTGTATTCCCTTGATACCAAGGGACATCTCTACCATGGCATAAGAATTTGGTGACTGTGGATTAGACTGTTGGATCATCAAGATCAAGACTAGATAGGCCTATAGGAGAAAGGGTGAGACCAAACGGATTTGCCACGGACTCGGCTATGATCTCCACGTTCATTTCCCCGACTGTAACAATAATCAAGGGAGGCTCAAGGATTGGAGAGTGCCAATAAGCAAGAAATTGGTAGGTTCATTCGTCATGGCATGGCCCACCAAAATCCAAAATAGGTGACCAATCAACTGTAGACAACATGGATTATAAGTCGAAAGCTCAAATGCATTCCCTATCAACCCGACATTCATACACAAGACTCCTCCCCATATATTTTTCCAATACATTGGTGTGTGGCGGAGGAATCACTGCAGTTGGTGGAGGTGCAGATGCCACAGACTGAGTCTCACCATGTGACACCTGTATAGCGGTAGTTCCACGGTGGCAAGCGGGTGATTCAGGAGCTCTGGCTCTTTCTCGTGGAGCTAGAGCCTTTTTCCGAGTAGGTCGTGATGATTCTCCGATTATTAGGGCCTTCCTTTTTTCCATAGACAAGGTGGATTCAGCAATCACAACAGCAAGACGAGGATGACAAGAAAACCCAAAAATGATCCAGGCAATGAAAGACCGAAGAGTATTTCCAAAAAGGAACTTCTATCAACCTACGATAATCAAATGGAAAGATGAATACCTTTGAGGAAAGAAGGGAATATACCTCGAGACCTTTGGTTTTGATTTTGAAGACGACTACCCAATACATCAACAGTGTGGAGAAACGAAGCCGAGAAGAGGAAACGACAAAAAAAATGACTTTTTCCTGCTCCCCCGATTTTTATCGGGCGGACTTATTCAATGTCATCGAATTAGATTCGATGACATCGATAGCCCCTAATCGATGTCATCGAAGAGGTGTTCGATAACAGACTATCAACTGTGACGATTCCGACTCTGAGAGATATTCGATGACATCTAGCTGTTCTCGATGACATCAACGAGTCATTCGATTTATCGACTGACTTATTGAAGTGAAAAAAATATGACGTTGTTCTGAGTACTTAGATTTTCAGAGATGTATATCATAAAGTATTTTCTTTATAGTTTGTATACACAACAAAATTTGCACAAAATATTGTGTGAACCAAAATTATAAACATTTTCTATGTTCATATTCAAAAAGAATTTGATGAGGTATACAAACCTCAGATATAACATATTAACCACAAAAGTGCATTATTTCACATGCATGCCCGGGCCTAGATGCCATGACCTGGACTTATTATCGATGCTCAGGTGATAATAGACAGACGAATCATCCTGCCTATTGCCTTTCAGAACATAGCATTGGTCACAAGTACGAAGACCATTCATAATTGATTTTCCTGATAAGTCCGAGATCTTGCATTCTCATTTGGAGAAAGTCACCACATGCTTGTTGTCACATATTTGAGAAATGCTTATAAGGTTGTGCGTCAACCCTTCTACCCAAAGAGCATTCTCATTTTTGAGCATTTCTAATCCAACAATTGTTCCATGTCCCATCACCTTAGCGGTGTGTCCATCTCCAAAGGTGACCTTCTCATCATCAAGATTTAAATCGTTTGAGAGAAGAGATTTGTCACCCATGACATGTCTTAAGCACCCTCTATCCAGGTAATACTTAGCATCATTGCCAGTTTTTGTAAATGAATGAGTTACTAGACAATTTCTCTTGTTTTTTGCTACCCATTTTGTGATGGTTTTTCTAGGAGACACTATTTTCACTTCACTATGGGTTTGTCTGGGTACATTGGGTAACTGAATCATATTCTCTTGTTTCATTAACTCCTTTGCTTTTTGATTCAATTGAGCCACTTGACTCAATAGTTCCTCCACTCTTTTTGTCACTTTCGATGGAGATGGATGTGTCTTACCTCTTGCCATGTACTTTGATGGACTCTTGACATTTTGCATTGTTCTTAGTTGATTTATATTTACCTGTCAAGTTCAAACTGGAATTAAGTTGAGTCCTGCCAATAGTAATACATTCAAATTTATAGTGACCTGAGTCTCCACATGAGTGATAAATAGGGCTAGAACTTGTGTTACTCCCTGAAGCAACAGTTTTCTTAGCCATTTGAGCTGCGGGAGTGGGACATGGTTTGAAATATCCCAATCCACTCATCTTTTTGTGGTCTCTGTAAATGTTATCTTATCTAGCTACTAGATTTGTCAAATTTTGTAGTGTCAAAACCTCTTGGAATCTGTCTTGTGCAGCTCAACTTTATATCATCCTTGCCTACATTCAAGTACAAGTTCAAGAAGTTCCAATTCAAGTTCAAGCAGCTCAAGTACAAGATCTAGAAGTTCAAGAACAAGAAGTTCAAGTACTAGATCAAGTTTTCAAGTTTCAACTATATCAAGATAATGCGCATTACTTAGACTTCAAGCTCAAGTAATCTTCTCAAGTTCAAGCTCATCTTCGAATATATAATGACAAGCTTCAAAGTATTTCAAGATGACAAGCTTCAAGTACTTTAACATAAAATATCAACCAAAGCGAACGATGTTTCTATGTTCAATTTTCACCTATAAGGTATGAATGACCCTAGATTGACCATAGGTTATGTCATATTGATTCCATACTTAATTTGAGTCATTATATAGTTTTATAGGCTTTTTCTCAACTAGTCTTAGCCTATGTTCGACTAGTCCAAGTACTGGCTTGACCAATCTAAGAATTCTCTCGACCAGTCCAAGGTTTGTTACTAATTTTCAAAATTTTTTGTTGGACCCACGACCAGTCCTGGAGACTGCTCGACCAGTCAAGTGAACAGTACTCGACCAGTCAAGCAAGCTCAACTCAAAGTCCAGTAACCATTTTTGGTTCCACTGGACCAGTCGAGTGCAGGGCTCGACTAGTCGAGCAGGCCACTCGACCAATCGAGCAAGTCACTCGACCAGTCGTGGAACGGTCTTATCTTATCACACCCAAAATTTTGAATTCATGTTGGTCCTTCGACCAGTCGAACTGACCTCTGGGCCGGTCGAGTGAATAGTTTTTTAACCTATAAATAGAGCACAAATTTTAGAGTTTGGTAAGTCATTCAAACAAAATCAAAACACCACTTTAAGAGATAAGTTTGTGATATTCTTTGGCTATATTGTGTTCATTTAATATTCTCTTTAATTTAGCTTTTTGCATTTGATTTTGAATTCTTTATTCCAATTTTAATTGAAAAAGGGATTTAAGTTTTCCCCTTTCTTGAGATCAAAATCAAATCAAGCTAGCTCAAGGTGGTTTAATTTAAAAATTATTTAGAACTTAGAACCCTTTCATAAGTGAGTGTGGACATTGAACATCTACACCGAATTGGTTCAACCGGGCTTCATCAAAGGAGAATATCCAGATAAGTATATTTACATTTTTGTAAATCTCTTTTTGGTTTTTAAGGTTGTGCCAGAAAAATCTTTCTTTCCTTTTTGGTTTATCTGAGGTGATCCAGAAAATCTCAGAGAGTGGGGTTTTTGAATTGTGTAAGCCCACTTGAAAGACACAATTGTGAAGGTTTTAGGTGAACCTTGAAAAACCTATTTTATAGTGAATGCCAATATCCCGAGGATGAGGATATTGGGAGTGGAGTAGTTGTGTGGCTGTTTTTTCACAGTTGGTGTACACACAAGCGAACCACTATAATTGTTGGTGTTGTGATGAATGGTTGAATGTGGCTAAGTGTGTGAATGTTGTAATTTAGTTTTCAGCATTTGTGGTGAATGATTGTAATTTACTTTCAGTACATGTGGTGAATGTTGTAATAGCAGTAGAATTTTATTTCTATTTTATTCTTTACTCCTCTGTATCAGTTTGGGATTTTGATACATAAACCGTTCTAGGAATCAGGTTGTCCTACCATAAGCCATTGGTTTTTGGTGTAAGGTTGTCCTTAGAACAACATCTGTATCAACCTCTCAATACTTGTGCATTTGAGACTGCTATTCATTTTTGTTATTTTAATTGATAAATGCTATCTTTGTTGATTTCTTTATTATTCCGCATTTAATTATTTAATTTGGCATAGTCCTATTCACCCCCCCCCCCCTCTACAACTCTTAGCTCGGCCTTTTTAAGTGGTATCAGAGCCTAATAGCTCGATTTTATTTTTATTATTTGGATTAATTTCCTGAGCTAATCGATCTGAGCTTTTTAATATATTAAATTTTGATAGCCTTTCAGTCACTAGGCCTCCACCATTTGATGGCTCCAATTATGCCTATTGGAAAGCCAGAATGAGGATTTTTTTAAATCCATGGATGAGAGCATGTGGCAAGCCACAGTGACCAATTGGACCCCTCCTACCACTGAAGTAACTGGTATTAACGGATCTAAAACTGTAAAAGTCACACCCTATTTTTCTTGGACCGTACTTCAGAAAACTGAGAGCAGTGCCAATGCAAAGGCTTTAAATGTTATTACTTATGCATTATCACCAGATGAATTCAAGAGAATTATATCCTATGATACTGCAAAGCAAGCTTGGGATATTTTGGAAATGACACACGAGGGTATAACAATTGTCAAGAAATCTAAAGTTCAAATCCTCACAACTAAATTTGAGGAAATATGTATGGAAGAAGGTGAAACTTTCATGGACTTCTATACAATATTAAATGACATTGTCAACTCTATCTGGGGTCTTGGTGATAGGATCCCAAAAAGTAAAGTCTGTGCAAAGATACTGCGCTCATTGCCTGAACGGTTCAATTCAAAAGTGACCACGATTCAGGAACTTCATGATATGGATAATATGAGGATAGAAGAACTGGTTGGTTCTTTACAAACCTACAAGTTAAACTTTAAAGCTCCTAAAGGAAAATCCATCGCCCATGAGTCTTCCAAAATTATTTCTCAAGAAAATAGTAATAATTGTGATTTAGAAACTTCTGAAGATGATATGGCTCTTTTAGCTAAAAAGTTTATAAGATTTTCAAAAGTAAAAAAGAGGGTTGATTTGCAAAAACCTATTGAAAAAAAAAAAGATCTAGATCTAAAAATTGGAAATCTTTAAAAGACAGCCAATGCTACAACTGTCATGAATATGGGCATCTAGCAAACAAATGTCCTAAGGAGGACAAGTCTAAAAAGAAAGGTATGTTGGCTACATGGGATGAATCTTCCTGTTCTGAAGTCTCTTCTGAGTTAGAAGATTCTGAAACCGAGTCAGCTAATAATGTTAAAGCCCTAATGACTCTAGCCAAGTTCACTTTTTCAGATAATGATGATTCAACCAGTGAAGAAAATCTAAATAGTGACATGAAAATGAAGAAGATCTTCAAGATGCTTATGATGCCCTATATAAGGAAAGTTGCAAAATTATTGTAAAGCTAAAACTTCAAAAAGAAAAGTTTTCAAAACTAAAAGAAAATTTTGATAATCTAATCTTAAAAAAATCACACATTTCAGATTGCTTTGAAAAAACTAAGCTCGACTTAGATTTCAAAACGTCTCAATTTGAAAACTTAAAATCTGAAAATGAAAAGCTAAAACTAGAAGTCTCTTCGTTTTTGAGCTTAAAGGACACATGGAGGTATGCCCAAGGTGATCCTAAATTAGAATAACTTTTATCCGGATCCAGAAAATGTGGCGATCGATCTGGATTGGGCTATGATAAAAGTATTCCTCTCAAATATAAGAATACTCCACCTAAATTTGTTAAAGGGGAGTCTTCTAACTTAAAAGGGAAAAGTCTGAATCAAAATATTCTAAAAATACTAAAACTTTTCAGACCTTAAAACCTAAAAGCAACTATATCAACTATAAAAATCAGAATCGTAATCCTTTAGCTGAGAAAATTGTTGATTTACTTACGGAGCTCTTAAAATCTAACTCAGTGGGTAGGACTTATAACAACTATAAACATAAGAAGACCAACTATACTCCAAACCCAAAACTGTAATGAAATGGGTCCCTAAGGTTATTTGTTTGGTTGTTCACACCGCTTTCAAAGCTTCGAGCCATTCAAAGTGGTACCTAGACAGTGGTTGCTCCAAACATATGACAGGTGACAAAGTCTATTCACTAGTCTTAAGACATGACTGATGGTTCAGTCACATTCGGTGATGGTAGCAACTACAAAATTGTTGGCCAAGGTATGGTTCAACTCTTTAACCTACCTCTATTTAAGAATGTTTTATATGTAGAAGGTTTAAAACATAATTTATTAAGCATCTCCCAAATATGTGATAATAATCATAGTGTAAAATTTACCAACCAAAGGTGTGAAATTTTAAATAAGAATGGTTCTGTAATATTAACCGATCGTAAAACTTCTGAGAACCGCTACATTGTTTGTGATTCAAGCTCATCTAAGCTATCGTGTTACATGGTCCAAACCGATGAGACCGAATTATGGCATAAGCGCCTAGGACATGTACACTACCACAACTTGTATAGATTGAGCAAAAGAGAATTGGTAAGAGGTCTACCCAAAGTACAGAAAGTGGATAAAATATGTGGCGAGTGCCAGATTTGTAAACAAACCAAGAGTGCTCACAAAAAGGTGAACTCCAAAGCCACATCTAAACCACTCGAACTTCTCGACATGGATCTCATTGGACTAACTAGAACCGAGAGTCGAGGTGACAAGAAGTATATTCTGGTGATTGTAGATGACTTTATCAGGTATACTTGGGTAGTCTTCTTAAGAGAGAAATCAGAAACTCTCGATGAAGTAAAAAGAGTACTTAAGCGATCCAAACTGAAAAAGAATCACAAGTCACTAAGATCCGTAGTGATCATGGTTCTGAGTTTGAAAATAGCGGTTTTGAGAAATTTTGCAGTGATCAGGGAATATCACATGAATTTTTTGGGCCCAAAACACCACAACAAAATGGTGTGGTGGAAAGAAAAAATAGAGTGCTTTAAGAAATGGCAAATGTAATGTTAAATAATATGAAGCTTCCTAAAAATCTTTGGGCTAAAGCCGTAAATACTTCTTGTTATATAATTAACCACGTTTATACTAGAAAATCAAATAGTAAAATGGCTTATGAAATGTAGTTTGATAAGAAGCATACTGTTAAATACTTTCGAGTTTTCGACAACAAATGTTACATCTTGCGTGACCAAGAAAATCTGGGTAAATTTGACACCAAAAGTGATGAACGGATATTTTTAGGGTATGATCTGAATAGTAGAGCGTATCTGGTTCTTAACAAGAGGACTGGTGTAATTCAAGAGTCCATTAATGTGGTTATAGATGATCACTTGAATACACTTGTCTCAAGTTTAAAAAATGTTGAAGTACTTTTATTTAATAAACCAGACTCTTCATCTAGTCAAAATAACACTGAACTAAGAACAATTAAAGATCATCCTTCTGATCAAATCCTTGGAAACCCTCTCACTGGTGTGCGCACTCGTAAACAAATTGAAGATATGTACAACTACATATACTTTACATCTCAGATAGAACCGGCTAACGTAAATGAAGCTCTTACTAACGAAAACTGGATTGTAGCAATGCAAGAAGAGCTCAATCAGTTTGTTAGAAATGATGTTTGGTACTTAGTTCCAAGACCAAAGATAAACATATTATCGGAACAAAATGGATTTTCAAAAATAAGTCTGATTAACTTGGTAATATTATTAGAAACAAGGTTAGCTGGTTGTATAAGGGTACACTCAAATTGAAGGCATTGATTATGATGAGACCTTCCCCCAATAGCTCGTCTTGAATCAATTAGACTATTTATATCCATTGTGTGCTTTAAAAAAATTCAAAATATATCAAATGGATGTAAAGAGTGCTTTCTTAAACGGCGATTTGCATGAAGAAGTGTATGTTAAACAACCAGTGGGTTTTGAAGACCCTAAGCATGCTAATCATGTCTAGAGCATGGTACGAAAAGTTGACTAAGTTTCTACTAAGTCATAACTTTGTAATGGGGAGTGTTGATAAGACACTATTTGTAAAGAAACATAATGATCACATTCTAATAATGCAAATCTATGTTGATGACATTATTTATGGATCTACTTGTGCTAACATGACTGTTGAGTTTGCAGATCTTATGAAATCTAAATTTGAAATGAGCATGGTTGGAGAGCTAAACTATTTCCTAGGGTTGCAAGTCAAAGAGCTCCCTGATGGTTTCTTTATCTCTCAAATCAAATATACTCTGAACTTAGTTTAAAAGTTCAGATTTGAGAGTGGGAAAAATTTTAATACTCCGATGAGTACCACTCTAAAACTCTCTAAGGATTCAACGGGTAAGAGTGTGATCCTAAGTTGTA
Source organism: Magnolia officinalis (assembly GCA_021015155.1). Lineage (NCBI taxonomy): Eukaryota > Viridiplantae > Streptophyta > Magnoliopsida > Magnoliales > Magnoliaceae > Magnolia > Magnolia officinalis. The sequence continues at coordinate 36,291,998 of JAJHSJ010000016.1, read as the reverse complement.
TCGCAGAATGATAGGTAGTTTACTTTATTTAACTGCGAGCCGACCTGATATTAATTTTAACGTAGGAATTTGTACTAGATATTAATCTAACCCTAAAGAGTCACACCTGATTGTTGTTAAGCGTATTTTGCGATATGTTGCTAGTTCAGCTAATCATGGTCTCTGGTATCCACATGATACTAGTGTGCAATTAGCTGGTTACATGGATGCTAATTGGGCTGGTAACATTGATGATCGTAAATCGACCAGCGGTGGTTGTTTCTATGTCGGGAATAGTTTGGTTTCTTGGTTAAGTAAGAAACAAAGTTCCATATCGCTCTCCACAGCTGAGGCTGAATATATTGTTGCTGGTAATGCATGCACTCAGCTTGTGTGGATGAAAAGAATGCTAAGCGATTATAGAATTGTGCAAGAATCTATGCTTTTATATTGTAATAATTCATGTGCAATTAATATCTCTAAGAATCCAATTCAACATTCACGAACCAAGCATATTAAATATCATTGTATTCGTGAACTGGTGGAAGATAAGATAATTTCATTAGAATGATAATTTCATTAGAATATATTCAGACCAAGAATCAACTTCCAGACATATTCACAAAACCGCTCGACAAAAATAGGTTTGCAAAATTGAAATTTGATCTTGGTATGTGCAATATGAATTGATAATTTGTGCCTATTTGTATCATAATATATATATTTATTTTTTAAAAAAAAAATTAATTCAAATAAACGAAAAATTACAAATTTTCAGTGGTGCACAACCAGTCGAGTACACACACGACCAGTCATGGCTCGACTGGTCCAGTATGTACACGAACAATCATGAAACTCGGGTTTTGCTTTTTATTTGGGGAAAACAACTTTTTCTTCACTTGGTTCTTCTTCTCCAACAAGCCCTACCACGACCGGTCGAACCCATCTTCGATTCCTCTATGGTTAGTGCATTATTTTCAATTTCTTTGTAGATTTGAGTTCTTTGATCTTCCATTTCCTTGTTTGTGTTGTTTATTTCAAGGTTTATGGTTGTTTGGTGAGTTTTTTAGTAAAAAATCTGATTTGCTTAAAACCCTTCTTGTCACTTTTGCAATCCTTGTATTCCTTGATTTCCTTGTTGCAATGGAGAGTAGAAACAAGAGGAAAGGATCTCGTGGTCCCTCTTCTTCTCGTTCAGCTCCTATCACGGTGAGCCATCTTCAGTCACCCGAGGATGATCCCCAGTATGTGCGGGATATTCGTTTACGTAACGTGATAGTTGAACAAACTGCTAACACTGATCATTTGGCACCTTTTAGTATCCTTCTACTCCTTCAATCTGTAAGATGGGATAACATTTTACATTGGGGCGGTCCGACATTCCGCTCTATTGTGTAAGCCATGTATGCTTGTATTACTGACTTCTCTACTGAGAATCTTAAGTTTACAATTTCTACTAGAGAAGGTCCAATTGATGTGGACCGTCACCTCATTTCTGGATTAATGGACCTTCCAGTCAATGATGATGGTATTCCCATCAATACTCTTGTAGCAAAACCGTCTGAATCTGAGAAGCGAATGCTCACTAGAGCTTTTTATAATATGGATGCAGAATGGAGTACTAAGAATGCACTCGCTTCCAAGTTTATGTTACCCAGATACAGGGTTCTTCATTGGATTTTCATTTCAAATGTCTACCCTAGATCTGGTAATAAAACTGAGCTTACTACATTCATGGTTCATATTCTTCATTCTATCATTACTGGAGTCTTTGTGTGTCTCCCTTCACTTATCTGTTATATCATAATTCAGTTTCGTCTTCATCCAGTTCACAGTGATATACCCTTTGCTTATCTTATAACTGTATTAGCCACCCCTATAGTTTAGTGGTTAAGCCTATTAGAGAAGCTCTCATTCATCATTTTCATTTTAACAACTCAAATATAAATAAAATGAATTTGAAGTTGGCCCCAGGCCAAGGTGATGTGGGTGTTGAAGGAGCAGCTAAAGTAAACGAAGAGGAGGATGCTTTGCCTTCAGATGATGTCAATATGTGTCACACCCCTCAAACTCGTAAACTGGGCTCACAAAATTCCTGATAGCTGAATCTGGTGCTGACAGCCTCCGTACAACCCCATTCTCTGCTCCCAGCGCCCATACGCAAGGTTCCGATCCTAGGATGCTACAAGGAGAATTTTCAACATCAGTTTAATTTGTAATAAGCATAACCAAAGGCATAACCTACAAACAACAACCAAAAACTCCATCACATTTCCACTATGATCAAAAACTTTACAAGTATAGTGAGCATAAAGGGAAATACAATGATGATAGACAAAAATCTCCAAAATGATCTGCTATGCGCTCCAACCTCAGCGTTGCTGCGTCCCAACGTCACCAGCACGCAACGGTCGTGCATAAGCTTATAAAAAGCTTAGAGGGTGGTGAAAGTGTGTGCGCAAGGTAGAAATGCAGATATGCAGTATCAGATTAATGCAGAACATGCTGGTGAATCCATGAATACCGTCAGCCGTACCAAGGCTATGCGATGCAAGACATGAATGATGTCGGTCGTACCAAGGTCATGCGATGTAGGGTGCAACTCAAGCATACAAATCCTCATCTAAGTCCACATATCAATACGGCTCAAATCTGGAACATCACCAGGGTCTAGTACACTCTAAACCAGATTGCCACCCCATCGCGCACAAGGTAAGTGGAAGAGACCTCACTATCCGCCTGCCAATATCGGGCTCGGCTCGTCGATAGCGGACCCATTCCTCGAGCTGGTCAAACTCAGCTTAGCTTTACCCCCTCCTCTTGGGCAGGTAAGGCCGCACCTCCTTCCAACCGACTATGACACAGTGGAAAGCGCAGCCGTCTAGTAATCGGCACTCGGCGCTTATGTACCCACTCGGTCTAGACGTTGGAGCAACCTCTTGGTACCATAAGGGTTTAGGGACTTTCACCTAAGGATATCTATAACACCCCATGTAGAACAAAATTTTTGGTATCTAATCCTGCCAACCACAATACACCTTGGAGGCTATGGCCCTGATGTCGCTAGGGCGTACAGTACCATATCACACAATGTGAATGCATGAATCAGACTATCCAATCATGCAGCAATCCTGCGCGTCTCGTGCGCTCATGTGGTGCAACACCGCCTAACCGGGAGCCCCTAAATAGTCTGCCAGAAGGCATATTCTATGATCAGTCACTTCTCATATCGAGCATACATATGATGCGTATGATCATGAATCATGGAACTATACTAAACATGTTATATGGTAATCGATGTTGTTTATAACAAAGATGGGCCTAGACGGCCTACAAGTATGGGCCTAACAATGGGCCCTAGGGAGAGTTATAATGCGGACATTTAACTAACATTATTCTTCAATGTGGACGTCAAACCAACATTGCTCCTAAGGCATGGCCTGCCTAATATCAACACTCAAGCCATGGGGAAATCACACATTGCAATGGACCCTAAGGACACCCCGTTGGGCCTCGACCCATGGGCCTTGGATACATCAAATGGGCCGCATCATATGGGCCTTATATAAATCAAGTGAGCCACATCAATGGGCGTTATGTACATTGCAATGGGTCATAACCCTTAGGCCTTATATATCAAAGTGGGCCTCAACCACGGGCCACAAATACATCGAATGGGCCTCATAACATAGGCCTTGAATATATCTGGTGGGCCTCAATGGATAGGCCTTAACTACATCAAGATGGCCTAATCACGTGGGCCTCATACATATCAGGGTGGGGCCCACTTGAACTTTAGGTCTCACACATTCACCCCATATCCTAAAATAATCTCACCAATGGTTGGACGGTTCAGATACAACATACGCACCATGGTGGGCCCCATAGATAGATGGTGTGGGTGAGACAATGGGACCCACAGTACTAGCTACTGGAATAGAGAGAGAGTTAGAGAGAGATAGAGTGAGAGAGAAAGCTAAAGAGAGAGAGATAGAGAGAGATATAGAGAGAGAAGGCAGCCACATGCCCTTTTTTTGTCTTTCTTCTTCTTCTTCTTTTTTTTTTGCTGTAATACAACAACAGAGGTGGGTCCCACGTAGGGCCCACCACAACCTCATTACATATATATTCTATATTATATATATATATATATATATATATATATATAATATATATAATATAAGATATTATATATGTAATATAATATAATATATTTTATATAACAAACGTCCAGGCCATCCACTGCCTGGACGGTGACGTGAATCAAGGGGAGGCCCCACACGTGGGTGTGGGTCCCACCGTTGATGTTGCCAAACATCCAACCCTTCAGTTAGATGCACTGTTCCAGGGTGGGCCTAGGTCCCAAAAATCAAGTCAATCCGCAACTTGTGTGGGCCGCACCAAATACAACAGTTAAGAGGGCTTCCCTCCATCTAAAACATTCATAATCATTTATCAGGCCCACCGAAATGGGGTTCACAAATCCAGCCCACCCATCGTGGGTGTCCCACTTAAATGAGCGATCAGACCACATTTCAGCAGCATCCAAATGTCAGGTGGGTCCCACATCAGTTGACACATCACCGTTAACCACCCCACAGGGAACAGTACCAAGACCTCAGTGTAAAACGAGGTATCTCCACTCCGCCTGCCAGTTGAGCTATTGGATCTGGGCATCAGGGAGGGCCCCACACGATGGGGTGGGTCCCACCATCCAAGGTTAGTGGACCACAGGGCATGGTGGTGTGGCCCACGCCAACTGGGTGGTCGGTGTGGATGGGTCCCATGGACCCCACACCCTTGTCAGTACACACGTCAGTGCACACACCCCATGTTAGTACACACTCATGTCAGCACACACAATCCATGTTAGCCACCCCACAGGGAGCAATACCAAGACCTCCAGTGTTGGAACGAGTATCTTCACTCGGTCTACTACCTGAGCAAGGGGGCTGAGTGGGCCCACGTCAGTTCACATTTCACTGGCGGCCACTCCCACTGTTAGTCACTTCAAGGTGGACCCCCAATGGATGGTTGGGATGACACAAAAACATCATGGTGTGTCCCACATGGATGGGGTCCACCGAAAATGGCATGGATGATAACATACATATTAGGTGGGCCACAATCATAGAAAGAGAGAGAGGGAAAGAGGGAGACATCGGCAATATCGGAGGGGCCCCGCCACTATGGGCCCCTCTTGAATTTAAGCATACATCAAGGTAGGTCCCACTACATGGACCCTTAAACCAACAAAATGAATGAAAAATGAAATCTACGATCACCCACCGGCTCTTATTGCACCCTATGCTTCCTATGCTCCTTTGCTATGATTCCAACGGAGGAGATGGTGTTTGGATGGTGAAGATGGGGGATGAGAGGGTGGGAAAGGTGGGCCACACTTGTAGCTCTCTTGGAGGGGAAGGAGCTTGGACGTGTGAGGTGTTTAGGTTGCTTGGGAGAATGGTTTGAAAGAGAGAGAGAGAGAGAGAGAGAGAGAGAGGGTTGTAAAGGGAGATGGGTGATGGATGTGGTGTGATGGATGTAAAAGCACCTTTTTTACTTTTGGGGCAAATGTTGTAAGAGAGGTATGGGTGGTGTAAGAACTTTTTGACTTTGGGGTTGCTTGGGGAAGGGTGAGAAGTGATTGATTGATGGGATTGATGGGATTGATTGATGGGTGATTGATGTGACATCTCGTTAAGATTCTCTCGGGATTCGTACGCGGAGCGTTTTCCTCGCACCGAACACTGACCCTCATCTCTTGACCAGAGAATCGAATCAGCGCGCGAGTCGCGGCATCGGAGCCGCGGGGACGCTGCGGTCGCAAGGGTACAAGTCCCAGGTTGAGTCGACTCGGGTTGACAGCGTGTGAATCAGGGTCACGCTCAATTAACGGTTAAGGGTCGAAGTTGCCAGAATTCGACCCGGAAGACTGCGGAAGTCTACGGAACGGTACAGTCTAGGATACGGGTCTTACAGCTCTCCCCTCCTAATAAAAATTTCATACTCGAAATTTACACAATCATCGCAACTAAGCATAACTCCCAAGGAAGAAGAAACATACTCATCATCATATAACATCAGAGATAACATACAAAATACAACACATGATCAATCATCCAAGAGATGGGGATAGCGCTCTCGAATCTCGGCCTCGCGCTCCCACGAAGCCTCCTCAACAAAATGGTGACCCCACTAAACCTTCACCAACGGAATGACCTCGGTCCGGAGGACCTGCTCTATACGATCAAGGATACGAACTGGCTGCTCGACGTAAGAAGCATCCTCACGAACCTCCAGCGGCTGTCAATCAATAACAGGAACTATGTCTGACCCACACTTCCTCAACATAGAGACATGGAAAACGTTGTGGATACCAGACAACTGAGATGGCAAGGCAAGCTGATAGGCCACGGCGCCAACGTGCCCAGTGATCTCAAAAGGTCCTATGAATCTCGGGGCAAGCTTGCCCTTCGCTCCAAATCGAACTATGCCCTTCATGGGCGAGACCTTGAGATACACATGGTCTCGTACATCAAACTCCAAGGGATGATGCCGACGATCAGCAAAACTCTTCTGCCGGCTCTGAGCTGTGCGCATCCTCTGCTTGATGATATCGGTAGCCTGACGTCTCCTGCACAAGCTCGGGAGCTAGGAGACGGCGCACTCCAACCTCGGTCCAATAACTCGGTGATCTGCATGGTCTGACATATAGTGCCTCAAAAGGAGTCATGCCGATGGTCGCCTGATAGCTGTTATTGTATGCAAACTCAGCCAATCACAGATGCTTATCCCAGCTACTCCCAAAATCAATAGCGCAGGCCCGAAGCATATCCTCAAGGATCTGGTTGATCCTCTCGGTCTGGCCATCGGTTTGCGGATGGTACACTGTGCTGAGCTGCAAATCAGTCCCCATTGCTCTCTGGAAGCTCCCCCAAAACTGAGACATGAATCTCGGGTCTCGGTCAGAAATGATCGAGACTGGATCGTCATGTAGTCTCACAATCTCCTCGACGAATAACTTCGCAAGCCAGTCCAAAGGCCAAGTCGCACGAATCGTAAGAAAATGTGCCAACTTTGTCAAACGATCCACAACAACCCAGATGGAGTCATGACCGCGCTGAGTCCTCGGCAAACCCATAATGAAATCTGTCGACACGTGCTCCCACTTCCACATCGGGACGCTCAACGACTGTAAAAGATCAGGGGGTTTCTGATGATCAGCCTTGACACGCTGGCATGTGTCACACTCGGCCACAAAACTGGCGATCTGGTGCTTCATCCCTGCCCAAAAATATTATCGCCTCATGTCACGATACATCTTCGTCTAGCCAGGATGGATAGAAAACCGTGATCGATGCGCCTCGGTCATAAGATCTTTACGTAACTCAGGGATATCCGGGACACACAATCGGCCTCTAAAGCGAAATCCACCATCGGTACCAATCTGTCAATCTACCTGACTCTCGGATGCCGCCTTAGCCATATAACTCTGTAACGACTCATCAGCCTGTTGAGCCTCGATCACCCTTGCGACAAGAGAGGGTTGAATCGACAGGTTAGATAACTGCACGATAGAAGACTGCAGGCCGAACTCAAAATCATACTCTGCTACATCCTCAATTATCCGTCACTCCTGAATCATCACATGCGCCACCAGGCCTCGTGGCTGACAGCTGAGGGCATCCGCCACCACGTTCGCCTTGTCCGGGTGGTACTGAAGGTCGAAGTCATAGTCCTTCAAGAGCTTCATCCAATGCCTCTACCTCATGTTCAACTCAGACTGCAAGAAGAGGTACTTCAAGCTCTTGTGGTCGAAGAAGAGCTCGAACCTAGCCCCATAGAGATAGTGCCTCCACACCTTCAGTGCGAAGACAACTGCAGCCAGCTCCAAATCGTGCGTGGGGTAGTTTAGCTCATGGACCTTGAGCTGGCGAGACGCGAAGGCCACTGCTCGCCCGTGCTGCATCACGACAGCACCCAAACCAATATGTGAGGCATCGGTGA
>JAJHSJ010000016.1:36224150-36283909 GCA_021015155.1 Magnolia officinalis | reverse complement strand
AAGCCTGCAATTCATCATCCAGGACCATCTTCATGAGGTGAGTTGGTTCACTATATTGCTGACCTCATTCATGTGCTCGGCCACAGAACCACCATCCTTGAACTTGAGATTCACAGTCGCCTTATCAGAAATATCTTATTACCATTACCGGCTGTCTTCTTCTCATACAGCCCTTGTAATTTTAGCCATAGGCTTTCGGCTGAGGTTTCTGTAGACACATGGTGGAACCAGAATCATCCAACCATTGTCTAATAAACCCCACCGCTTTCGTCCATCTTCTTCCAATTATCATCAGTCATATCCTTGGATTTTTGCTGATATGCTAAGATTGGAGAATATAGGTCCTTGCAATAAAGCAGTCCTCCATCTTAGCCTTCCATATGTCCAGTTAGAACCATTGAGGCTGATCATCCTTGAGCCACCTTCATAATTCAAACCGATCCTACCCGTTCAATCATGAACTTAGCTTTGATACCACTTTGTTGGGATGCCTTGCACAAACCTTAGGATCTAGCCTCCCGAGACAAACCAAATTATGGATATAAAGCAAGAAATAAATCAAAGCATCAATCACACCACTACACGAGATTTTTACGTGGAAAACCCTCAAAGAGGTAAAAACCACGGGACCTCGTCCAGATCAACAATCCACTATGAGTAGAACGTTATAATCTTCTTCACTCACGCAGGAGTGGATAAACAATAAGAGAAATAGAGAAAATGGAGAGATCTAACCGATTACGAGGACATAGAAGCGCTGAGATGTAGATTGCAAGGTAGAGAACCTCCACGAGCAGAACCTCCCTTCTATAAGCTTCCCTCTCTCTTTCTCCCTCTCTCTCACCACCTTTGATAGCCCTAACCCTTTAGCAAATACCTTGTAAAGCTTTAGAAAACCCTCTTGCTATTTTGTGATACCTAGAAAACCCTAGGCAACCCCTTTTATAGTTTTGGAAACTCCTTTCCCGCATCCCAGTTGCGAAAGGACTCAAACCGCAGTTTCGCGCAAATCGTGGAACAAACTGCGTAACCTTCGACTAGTCGAGACATCCCTTCGACAGTCGTAGGCCCCCTTCGACCAGTCGAAGGTTCCTTCGACCAGTCGTAGCTACAGTAAAAAACAGCAAAATTACTCGCTGGACTTGAGTCGAAGTTTTCGACTCGAACCTTCGACCGGTCGACCACCAGCCTTCGACCAGTCGAGCAGGGCTCTCGACCAGTCGAAGATGGGTCAAAATAACCCATCAGTAAGCTCAGGTTGATGATGGACAAAGCCATATCCCATCAATCCCTCTCGTTGTTTCTGCAACTCATGTCTGATTTCTCAGTCAATTCAGTCAGAATTTGAAGAGCTTGGGCATTCGCGGCGTCTTCTGTAGAAAACAGCTCCAAGAATTCCTCACATCCCTTTTCTTTTTCTATTTTGGGTATTTGTTTGCTACATGGTGTTGTTAATTATAGATGTTTTAGCTTTTGAAGGAGGCCTAAATTTGGTTATTTTTATCTTCAATCAAGGAATAGAAGTGTTGTATAGATTACTTACAAAGAGTCTTTTATATCTTCTCTGTTTCTATTTTTCTTTCATCTTTTTTTATGATTTTTTCAGTGCTTCTTTTTGTAATTTTTGGAATTTTATCTTTTTAAGCATGCGTGGTTTTTTACCCTCGAAACCAGCTTGGGTTTTGTGGTTTTCCCTATTTTCTTTTGTTTTGGCTTTGTGTTTTGGTATTGGATTTTTTTCTTTTATTTATCTAATTTCTTTTCTGTTTTTTCAGGGTTGTAATTGACAATGAATTTTGTAAGAATGAAACCGCTATTCAGGAACCTGGAATACCTTTTCACTAATTACTGGTTTGGTTTTGTGTTGGGAATTTGAATCGGAAGAGAGAAATATTCAGGTTTGGCTTGTAAGATTTGTTTAGTTGTTTTTTTTTTTTTTTTAATATATATATATATTATATATTAAAAGAAGGAATCATCTATTCTGATCCTTGAAGTTCATTTGAAGTCAATGTTTCACTCTCTAGTCTCTACCATGCCTATGGTTCTGCCATGATTAATCTGGGACCTTGCTATCTACACTTGTTCTGACTAATGAATACATCCATCCTTCTCACTTTTGGTTTTTCACAATGGTACAGCTTTTGTAATATTGTATGACTAAAGGTAGAAAGGATGGATATAGTATCTGTTGTATATGGAAATGCCTCCTGTAATCTTATCTCCAATTAAGTGTTCACATTACCATGTTCCTTTGTATTTGATTAATCTTCGTTATTTGGGAGATCCTCTTTTGTTTTGAAATTCATATTTATTTTTAGAATTAGGAAGTGGCTTGTACGAATTATGTCATTTTCTGTGGAATATTCAGAACATCTTTCACTGGCAAACCAAAATGGCCCACCAAATGATATTGACAGCTATGGTCATCAATTGATGGAAGTGATTCCAATAATTGTGATAACCAGCTCAGCTTAGTGACCAATTTAGAACAGATATACAATAGACCCTTCATTTTGTTACTTCATACACAAACCATCTAAAGAGGTTGTAAATCGTGATAACCAGCTCCATGCCCATTTCCATCTTTATATATTGCTAACAGAATTTGTCCTTTACCTTCACCATGGTTTTATTCAGGATGAGGTTTTCTATTATATATATATATAATATATATATAATATATATATATATCTAATATATTATATATATATATTATATATATATTATTTTTTTACCTTTTCAGACTATTCAACGTCTCTGTTCGTAACTTGCTCAGCTCCAAGATACATACATGTTGCAAGGTTTTTCAAGATATTTACTATTGATGCAGACTTTTCTCATGTGCTTAAAATCATGCATGGCAAATAAAATTTCAGTAGGGTCTCAAAATATTTTAATGATGAGATGAACTCTATTTTGGTTGTGTGTGGTTTACTTGAGATTTGGATGTGCTTCATTTTTTTATTATACACTCTAAACGAGCTTGGAAAACTAATGGATGACGGGTATATACACACAAATACATCAAGACAAAGACAGCTTATGGTTAGGCCACACCCATTAACATATTACCGGTAACCGCTTAGTCCACTTCCTACTTTTTGGTGGGAGTAAGGATTTGGTGATGCCCGAGCCTCACCCAAGACGGTGGGGCCTTTACGTGGGGGTGTGCATCCACCTGTACATCCGTTTTTAAATATCATTTTAGGGCATGAGACGAAAAGTAAAGCAGATCTAAATATCTAGTGGACTATTGAAAGGAAAAATGGTGATTGAATGCCCCACTGTTAAAAACTTCCTAATGTCCTCTGTAGCATTTATTTGACATCCAACCAGCTGATAACCACACAATTAGATAAAGGGAAAACAAATATTAGCTGAGTTCAAAACTTTCGTGGCTCATAAAATGTTTATGACAGTCAATCACCCCATGCTTCCTACCATATAGTTCACCTAAGATTTAGACATGTTCTATTTTCGGCCTTGTGCCCATGTTAGGCCTAGGGCCATCAGGCCAACCTATTGTTTAGGTGGGCCACACCAAAGGAAACAAATGGGAGAGACGTCCACCATCGATTTTATTTATTTTATTTTTTTACAGGGGCTCACCATAATGGTGATGTGAACTCCACTCCAACCATTAGATGCCATACCAAATTTAGGCTTGCGGCTAAAAAATCAGGCCCATTCATAATTCAGGTGGGTCACACCAAGGGAAATAGTTTGGAGGGTGGGTGTTTCCCAGTACACTGTTTCCAATTGTGTGGTCCACCTGAAGCACTGATGGGGTTAGATTTTTAGTCATAAGCAAAAAATGGGTCACCCATCTAGTGGTCGGAGCAGATTCGGGAAACAGATCACGATGGGGTCCACCCCATCCGGCCAACCCTTTGCTTGCATGATACCATTTACGGTCTTGCTCGCAGGAGACCATTTTTGTGTGTGTGTTTGTGTCCTTCCGGAGTCAATGGCATACAATTATCTGTTACTCGTCACATTTGGCTTTGTCTTGGCTTAAGGAAAGTAACTTACTTATTTGGCCAGGTCACTTAATGAGTATGGTGGCTTAATGCTAGTGATGGTTTCTCTATTAAGGCAGATGGCATTGATTCACAAGACTCTTTAAGATGATCTTTTAGTTTTTGTCCACTCGTAATTTCTTAGATATTTATTTCAAAGTATGGCACTGTAGATTCATGTGGGTCTTTTTTATCTGCCTCCTAAGTTTTAGTTCAGAGATGGTATGATAATTTATGAGTTCTACCTTTGGCCTTGCTGTTGATGTTTTATTCAGAAAAATGCAGCCAGTCAAATCTGTATTTAGGATCAAATGTGGTGAAGCTTAAGCTAATGTGATCTGACATGAAAAGAAGATTTAAGCATCCTAAATCCAGAAGCTAATGTATCCCTGTTTTTTCCCTGTAAGTTTTTGTAACTGTATGGAAAGTGGATAGATCTCTGTCCAAGCATTATGAAGCTTATCCCATTGAAAATTCCATGGCGGGAACCAGTTGCTTCCTCATAAAGTTTCATGATAGATACAAATGTAATCTATGAGAGGGATATGCCGTGCAAACTATTGGTTAGTGGCTTCGATGGTCTGTTTATCATATGAACATCCATCCCTTTTGTTAGTAGTGAAATCAAATTATCTCTAGTTAATGTGGAACTCCATCATGAAATTGTTTTTATTGATTTTGTCATGTTTTGTAAGTGCTAGCTACCTTGTAACCTGTGTGAATCTTTTCAATGGATTGAGAGGGCGGGAGGGATCATTGCCTTTCCCCGGATAATTGCATGCTATGGGTTCCATGTCTTGTGTCTTCCACTTGTAGCATACTTGTAATGGTAATTGTTTCATTACAGCATGCCAATTTTCTAGGGCTTGATTTCATGCATTTGTTATTTCAGCATGCATACTGTGATGCCGTTAGAAGAAGTGGTACTACGCATCTTGGCGCTGAAGATGGGAACACTTTGATAGCTAAAGATATCAAGTTTGGCTTTGCTTTGACATCACTTTCTTCAATTTCTCTTTTGGTATTCAATCACACAATCTGGTGCATCTATTTCCTTCTGCTTGCATTTGTTTCTTACAAAATTCATGGTTCTTTAAGGCTCTCAGACTTCCTTAGTAGGTTGCATCTATAATGGGTGAGCTGAGCTTGTTAAAAAGCTTAAATGGAAATTTGATGTCGCAATTCTGCTCTACCTCTTATTTTCTGCACCTTTTTCATTTTTCTTATGTACAGAGTTTTTCTAGCCCTACACTCCCTTACATCACCCACCTGTTAACATGGTTTTAAATGATGTCCGATACAACGTGGTGCCGTCCAGTCTTATCGTTTTTGGTTTGACCAGAAATGAGTCACCTGACTGATTGGGGACTGAAACTGGGATAGAAATGGATCTGTGCGGGATTGAAATGGATGAGATGGGGTGTAATCATTATTTGGTTCAGACCAAAAATTAAATAGGAATTTGAGTTAATGGAAATGTGCATCTAGATAGTGCTTGCCTATAACATTGGGGCTTGCTTTTGTACAGACATTGTGCCAAATGTATCATCATGCTGGCCCTTGGTTTTAGGCTGCTATGGAGAACAGGAGTGAAAGTCTTTATTTATAAAAAACCACTTCAAAGATTCATGTACTCTCAATGAGGCTTTTCTTCTATTTGTATTTAATTAATTAATGTTCCGTCTTCTAAATACTGTGACAATGTGTCTAGCAATAGTTTTTGACATGCTTCTCTATTTGGAAGGGCAGGTTTCTCAGTGTTTGATGAATATGTTCCCATGGTAGACAAAGCTATGGATTCAGCTGGAAGAAAGAAGTCCCATCAAAAGATCCCGTCTCCGAGAAGTATGCAAGTATATATTAGATTTCATTAGGGAGTTGCAGCTTTTGTAAGTCAATGGGTATATGTTGTTATATGAGGTATCATGTTTAGTGGATTCCATTTATGTGCATGTATTTTTCATATGAGGTATCATATAATGCTTTGGAAAGGAATTTTTATTTTCAGTATGATTGAACTTTTTGGTTTGATGAATAGGATTCTTATTAACATCATGTGAATGAGATTTATTTTGTGATAGAATTCCTATTAAACAATCGTATGAATTATTTTTTGAATGACTATCAGGTGGGATTCAAAATAATAATAATAATAAAATTTTGATGATATTTTTTAATTTACAGATAATTAAGACCATATCCTAGTCTGTATCGTTCCGTAGGCTTCTGCAGTCCTTCCGGTCGAATTCCGGCAATCCTCGACCCGTATCCGATATTTGTGCGTGATCCTAAGCCGAGACCCCCCATACCGAAGTCGGCTCGAACCGAAACTTGTACCTTAGTGATCGTGTCGTCGCCGCGGTTCCAACGCCGTGACTCGCGCACCGAACCAATGCCCAGGCTAGAAGATGTGGGCCCATGTTCATTTTGAGAAAATGCCACGCGTTGTGAACTTCGAGGGAATCTCTACAATGTGTCCCATCAATCAATCAATCATCCAAGTCAAGTACACACCATACCCTAAGTACAACAACCCATCCCTCCTTTTCCCTCAAGTCAACCCTCTCTTTCCCCTCACCACTCCTCTTTTACACATTTTCAAACAAACCTATATCTTTCCTTACAACCACCACATCACCCCATCCCTTTTACCCCATTACTTCCCCTCTCTTCCCTCTCTCTCTCCCTCTCTCCTCTCTCTCTCTCTCTCTCTCTCTCTCTCTCTCTCTCTCTTCTCTCTCTCTCTCCTCTCATTCCCTCTTCACTTTCCAAGCAACTAAGAACCCCAAACGTCCAACCTCCCAACTCTCCCAAACAAGTGTGGCTCACCCTCCATCATCTCTCCTCCCACCATCAAACCCCATTAACCACCATCAAAAGTGAAGGCAAGGAGCATAGGAGTCCAAGGGATAAGGAGAAGGCCGATAGGTGGGTGATCCACCATTAATTATCTTTTAAAGGGGCCCACTTATGATGGGACCCACTTGATGTATGTGTTTGTGATTAAAGAGGGGCTCATAGTGGCGGGGACCTCCACTCCACTGATCTCTCTCTCGATTACACTCTCTCTCTCTCACTCTTTCATTATTGATGGCCCACCCGATGATATATATATTGTATCCATGCTGTCCATTTAGTGGACCACACTACAACCCACTAGTGGAGCCCACCTTGTTGTCCAAACTTGGATGAAGGAAAATACAAACATCAGCTGATGCAAACCTTGGTGGGCCGCCACGTGGACCCCACCATGGCAGTGTGTGGAGCCCACCATGATGCTTGTTTTATATCCATGCCGTCCACGTCTCTGGACGCTGGACGGCGTGGCTAACATGGAGTGCGTGTACTGACATGGGTGTGTACTAACAGCTAACAAAAAAAAGGTTCTTTTTTAAAAGTTTGGGGTGGGCCGCTTATGTAGGCCCCACCTTGATGTATGTATAAAATCCACGCCGTCTATGTAAGACCCGTATCCTAGACTGTACCGTTCTGTCGGTTTCCACGGTCCTTCCGGTCGAATTTCGGCAATTCTTGACTCGTATCCGACGTTGCGCGCGATCTTAAGTCGAGTCCTGCCTACCGAAGGCGGCTCGATCCGAAACTCGTACCTTGGCGACCGCGCCATCGCCGCGGTTCTAACGTCGTGACTCGCGCACCGAACCGATACCTAGGCTGGAAGATGTCGGTCTGCGTTCATTTCGAAGAAACAACCGCGCGTTGCGGATTACGAGGGAATCTCTACGAGATGTCCCATCAAATCATGCCAAGTACACACCATGCCATGAGTACAACAACCCATCCCTCCCCTTCTCAAAAGTCAACCTTCTCTCTCCTCTCACCATTCCTCCTTTTTACAAATTTCACTCATAACCATACCATACCTCTTTTACAACTTTTCAACCCAACCCATATCCTTCCTTACACCCCATTCCACCTATCCCTCTCCCTCTCTCCATTAACTCTCCACTTCTCTTAAAAACTCTCTCCCAGCAACAAAGCTCCATACGTCCAAGCTTCCCTCTCCCTCCCAAGTGTGGTCCACCTTCTCATCTTCCATCTACACCTTCTCATCTCCCATCTCAACCATCTAAACCCCGTCATCCACCGTTTAAGGCGAAGGTAAGGAGCATTGGTGGCCAAGGAGGCAGGAGGAGGCTTAGAGGTGGGTGTGATCATCCTTCATTTCAATTTTTAAGGGCCCACTTGTTTTGGGACCCACTTGATGTATGTGTTGTAACTATGGAGGGCCCATAGTGGGGGGGACCCTCCCCTCTATCATCATCTCTCTCTCTCTCTCTCTCTCTCTCTCTCTCTCTCTCTCTCTCTCTCTCTCTCTGTATGACGTAAAGGTGTGTGGTCCACCTAGTGATGTGTGTGGCCTACCATGAAGGATGTATTATATCCATGCCATCCATAGGCCCACCTTGCTGGACCATCCAATAGCAGGCCAGTTGGACAGACCCAGTTGAAGGGAAAACACCAATATCATGCTGATCCAACTGGTGGGCCACGTACATGTGGGACCCACCATGATGTCCCTGTTTATCCAAGTCGTCCAGCGTCTCTGGAGGCGCTGGACGGGAAGGGGAGGCTAACATGGAGTGCGTGTACTGATATGGGAGTGTACTAATGAGCTAACACAAAAAGAAATGATGGGCCACCCTTGCAGGCCCCACCTCGATGTTTGTATGCAATCCATGCCGTCCATTCCATTTGCCAGATCATTTTAGACATGGAACCGAAGAATAAACCCAATCTGATTTCCTGACGGGCCTTAGCATAGTGAATATCGATTTTTACCGTCAGATTGACTAGGGCCCACCTTGAGCCAAAAATATACTGAATATTGGTCTTGTTGGGTCGGTCTTGATCCATGGAGTACAATGGCTGGAGTGGATCTTCTGGAGGTGGGCCCCACATGGGAAAAACCTTGCAAACAAAAAAAAAACAAAGAAGAAGAGGAGGCAGCAGCGTCAGACGCTGCTGCTGTAGACGCCGCGGGCAACGCCTGCGCCAGGTGGGCGGCCGATCTGGGCTAACCCACAGGTCCTAGTTGTGGGCCCCACCATGATGTGTTCGGCCATCAACACCATGCATTTAAGGTGTCCCCTTTAAATTATGGGATATCCCAAAAATCAGCCGTATACGGAACCCAGGTGGGCCATGCCATCTAAAGTCATGTGAAGATATGCCTAAAACATATAAAATCACTTGGTGGGGCCTACCTGAAATTTGGATGCGGCTGAAACTTAGTCTGAACCCTTAGCCAAGTGAGACACACATAATGAGTGGGCTATATTTGTGAACCACCTTACGGTGGGCCCCTGACTGTGACCTCAAGAACCAGTTGGATGACAAAGAAACATCACCGTGGGCCCCTGGTCCATGTGACCTTATGTACCGGTTGGATGGAAATAAACATTCCAGTGGGCCCCCAAGGTCCACGTGACCTTATGAACAGATTGGATGCAAATAAACATTATGGTGGTCCCGGCCCACGTGTTCTTATGAACAGTTTGTATGACAAATAAACATTTCCAGTGGGCCCTAGGTCCACGTGATCTCATTAGCAGGTTGGGTAAAAAAATAAACATTTTGGTGGGCCCCAGATCTATGCAACCTTATCAACAGGTTGGATGGAAAGCAAACGTTATGGTGGGCCCCACGTGAGAACCACAATGGTATATGTGATTTATTCCCACCGTCCAGGCAGACGGTGGAGCCCACAGTGATATTTGTGTTTTCTTTCTACCATCCAGGTGGATGGTGGAAAATGATGTATGTGTTTTATTCATACTATTCAATGACAGTGGGACCCACCATGATGCATGTGTTGCATCTAACCCTCTAACTATTTTAAGAGCTCATTTTATGGCATGAGTAGAAGAATGAGGCAGATCTAGGATCAATTAGACCACCTATATGTGGGTGTGGCCCATTTCATATACATATGGCCCACTTACCATATTTAGGGCCCATGGGTTGAGGCCCATTGTGATATATAAGGGCCCGTGGGATGAGGCCCATTGTGACGTATGCAAAGCCCATGTGGTTAGGCCCAACTTGAGGTAATTGTGGCACGCCCACTAAGGCCCACTTTGATATATATGAGACCATGGTTTGAGGCTCATTTGATGTATTGGAGGCCCATGGGTCGAGACCCAATGGGATGTACATAAGGCCCATTATAACATGATTCTACCATGGTTTATGTGTTGACTATTATAGTGAATTATGCCTTGGGAGCAATGATGGTTTGACGTCCACATTGTAAGGATAATGTTGGTTAAATGTCCGCATTGTCACTCTCCCTAAGGCCCACTGATAGGCCCATACTTGTAATGCGTAGGCCGTCTAGGCCCATCTTCGTTTTGATCAGGGCCCATCACCACATAACATGTATAGTATAGATTCATGATTCATGATCATACACATCATATTATGTCTGATATGACGAGTGACTGATCATAGCATATGCCTTCGGGCGGATTGTTTATGGGCTCCCTGATAGGCGGAGTTGCCCTACATGAGCGTGCGACGCGCCCAGGATTGTTGCATGTTTGGTAGGGTGATTCATGCACTTGCATTTGTGTGATCATGATTATTGTATGCCCTAGCGACATCAGGGACAAAGCCTCCACAGACACATCGTAGGTGGCTGGGTTGGATACCGAAAATGTTTGGTTCTAGCATACCGGCGCTATAGATGTCCCTGGGAGAAAATTCCTAAACCTGATGGTACCAAAGGATGACTCCAACGTCGAGACTGTGTGAATACACGAGCGCGCGAGGGCCGTATACCAGTAGGCCGCGTCTCCCACTGTGCCGTGGTCGATTGGAAAGGGGTGTGACCTTACCCGCCTGAGTGAGGGGGCAATTTCTAGGTTGAGTTTGACCAGCTTGAGGAATAGGTTCGCTATCGACGAGTCGGGCCCAATATTGGCAGGCGGATAGTGAGGTCTCTTCTACTCTCCTAGTTGTGCGTTCGGATAGGGACGGCAAGCTGGCGTAGAGTGTACTAAACCCCGGTGATTATCCAGACTGAGAACCGTACTGATTTGATGCTCTAGTGAGGAGCGACATTGATATGTGGAGGTGGATTGGCATGCTTGACTTGCATTATGCATCGCATGGCCTTGACATGGCCGATAGTATTCATATCTTGCACTGCATAGCCTTGGTACGGCTGACTGCATTCTTGTACTCATCAGCATGTTTCCGTATTACTCTGACCTTGCATTCTGAGCATGTTCATATTGCGCACACACTTACACCACCCTCTAAGCTTTCTATAAGCTTATGCACGATTGATGCGTGCAGGTGACGCCAGGATGCAGCCATAGTCTTGCTGCAGTAGGAGCGTGCAGTCGAGCTTTTGGAGTTTTGTTATTATTATTATCTTGTATTTCCCTTCATATGCACTGTACTCAAAGTTTTTTATCATAGTGGATTTTGTGATGGTGTTCTTGTGGTTATTGTTTGTGGGTTATGCTTGTGGTTATGCTCATTATGAATCAAATTGATTATTAGAAATCCTCCTTGTGGCATCCCAGGATCGGACCCTGGTATAGGGGTGCCGGGTGCCGAGAATGGGGTACTACGGAGGCTGTCGGCGCTGGATTCGGCGATCGAAAATTTTGTGAGCCCAATCTCCAAGTTTGAGGCGTGACGGTCTATCCCGTTCCCCAGCCTATTTTAGGCGTTGAGCAAAAAAATGAGGCTGATCCAACTTCTTGGCGTGCCATGGTTTGCATAATAGAATTTTCACCTTTGAAATACCCCCTGATGTTTCGGTACGCCAAAACCCATCGAATATTGGGCTTGATGGGTTTGTTTAGAGCTATGGAGACTAATGACTTGGTAGGATCCACCTGATGCGGGCCCCACCTGGGAAAAATCGTGAAATTTCCATTTTTCAAAAATAAAAATAAAAAATGAGGCAGAGATGCTACCACTGTCAGCGTCTCTGGACGTTGTAGTCAGCAGCGTCCGCTGCTCTGCTGGCTAGACAGTGGGCCCCATCTTAGGCCCCACCGTGATGTGAGTCGAACATCTGCACCGTGCATATGGTGGGCCTCCCCCCAGCGTTGGGCCACCCAAAAATCAGCCGTACCTGGAATTCAGGTGGCCCACGCCAAAGGAAATACGAAGAATTGAACGCCTACCATTGAAACCCTTTTGGGTCAGAAGGTTTGGATCAATATAAAAAAAAAAATTATTCATTCAGGTTCCCGGTGACCTTATCAACAGTTCGGATGGCATAGAAAAATTACAGTGGACCCCATGTATATGTGGCCTTGCCAACAGATTGGATGATAAATAAACATTATGGTGACCCTGGTCCGTGTGACCTCACCCACAGGATGGGTGGAAAATAAACAGTATGGTGGGCCCCAGATCTAAGTGGCCTTACCAACAGGTTGGGTGCAAATAAACATTACTGTGAGCCCCCAAGTCTGAGTGACCTTATCAATGGGTTGAATGGAAAATAAACATTATGGTAGGCCCACATGGGACCCACTGATGTATGTATTGTAATCCACACCTCCCATTAGTGTGGGCCCACCATGGGTATGTACCTCATCTATGTCGTCCATCCTTTCAATCACTATGGGATCCACCCTGATGCATATGTTACATCCAAACCGCCCAACCTTTGGCAAGCTCATTTTTAAGCTTGAGACTAAAAATAAGACAGATCTAGGATCAGGTGGACCACATTATAGAAAACAGTGGGTTTGAATGTCCACCATTAAACCCTTGGGAATTCTAATGGTGAAAATCCTTATCACCACTTATATTTGAGTGTGGGCCATTTGATATACGTGTGGCCCATGTGGTGTGGCCCACTTACCATATTTATGACCCATTGTTGATGCCCACCTTAATTGATATGAGGCCCATGTTATGAGGCCTATTGTGATGTATGCAAGGCCCATGTGATTAGGCCCAACTTGATGTAGTTGTAGCCCACCCACACTGAGGCGCCCTTTGATATATATGAGACCTATGGTATGAGGCCCATGTGACTTATTGGAGGCCCATGGGTCGAGGCCCAACGGGATGTACATAGACCCATTGCAATGTGTCTCTACCATGATTTATGTGATGATCTCGATGGCGGGCTATGCCTTGGGAGCAATGATAGTTTGACGTCCACATTGTAAGTACAATGTTAGTTAAATGTCCGCATTGTCACTCTCCCTAGGGCCCATTGATAGGCCCATACTTGTAGTGAGTAGGCCGTTTACGCCCATCTCCGTTATGCTCAGAGCCCATCTCTATACAACATGTTTAGTATAAATCCATGATTCATGATCATATGCATCATATGTATGCCTGATATGAGGAGTGACTAATCATAGCATATGCCATCGAGTAGACTATTTATGGGCCCCTTGATAGGCGGAGTTTCCCTACATGAGTGCGCAGTACGCGCAGGATTGTTGCATGTCTGATAGGGTGATTCATGCACTTGCATTTATGTCATTGTGATTATAATATGCCCTAGCGACATCGGGGCCACAGCCTCCACAGACACATCCTGGGTGGCTGGATTAGATACCGAAAATACTGTTTCTATCATTGGGGCGCCATAGATGTCCCTGGGGGAAAATCCCTAAACCCGATAGTACCAGAGGATGACTCTAATGTTGAGACCGAGTGGATACATGAGCGCGTGAGGGCTGTATACCAGTAAGTCGCGACTCCCACTGTGTCGTGGTCGGTTGGAAAGGGGTATGACTTTACCCGCCTGAGTGAGGGGGTAATTTCTAGGTTAAGTTTGACCAGTTTGAGGAATTAGTCCGCTATCGACAAGTCAGTTCCGATATTAGTAGGAGGATAGTAAGGTCTCTTCCACTCTCCCAGTTTTACATTCGGATAGGGGCGACAAGCTGGCATAGAGTGTACTGGACCCCAGTGATTATCTAGACTGAGAACCGTACTGATTTGATGCTCTGGTGAGGAGCTGCATTGATACGTGGATACGGATTGGCATGCTTGACTTGCATTATGCATTGCATGGCCTTGATATGGCCGATAACATTCATATCTTTCACCGCATAGCCATGGTACAGCTGCTCAGATTCATGTACTCATCAGCATGATTCCGCATTACTCTGACCTTGCATTCTGAGCACGCTCATATTGCGCACACACTTACACCACCCCCTAAGCTTTCTATAAGCTTATGCACAATTGATGCATGCAGGTGAAGCCAGGACGCAGCCATAGCCTCGCCGCAGTTGGAGTGTACAGCTGAGTTTCTGGAGTTTTTGTTACTTTCATTATATTGTATTTCCCTTTTATACGCATTGTACTTAAAGTTTTTGATCATAGTGGATTTTGTGATGGTGTTCTTGTGGTTATTGTTTGAGGGTTATGCTTGTGGTTATGCTCATTACGAATCAGATTGATGATTAGAAATCCTCCTTATAGCATCCTAGGATCGGAACCTGGTGTATGGGTACCAGGAGTCAAGAATGGGGTATTACGGAGGTTATCGGCGCTGGATTCGGTGATCGAGAATTTTGTGAGCACGGTTTCTGAATTCGGGGCGTGACAAAAGTTGGTATCAGAGCGTAACTTGCGAATAACCGAGAACAACATCACATGTTTGCAATAAGTTTAGAACGATTAGGTTCCGAGTGTCCGATTGAGTTCCCTAACGTGTGATTCTCAAGGTTGATTGGAGTCCTTATTCTTCTTATGGGACATGCCGCGCAGGCCAGTGACCCGAGCACATCCCGCTCCACCACCTGAGGCTCTAGCTTTACCACCTGCGCCTCCCGTTCCATCGCCAGAGTCCCTGCTTCCCTGCCTGATGATGACATTCCCCCAACTGAGGTCGGTGTGGATCCGACCGTATTTGTGAGTACCTCTCAGTTACAGCAGATGTTATAGGCTGTGACAGCCGCACTTCAGGGGCAGGGCAGGCACCCAACTATTTCGCCAGCCCAAGCAGAACAGGAGCGCGCGAGCGCCATTCTTCAAGAGTTCAGACAGCTAGATCCTCCGCGTTTCCAGGGCGAGCCAGATCTGACTGTTGTCGAGAGATGGCGCTTTGATGTGGAGAAGATCTTCGATACTATGGCATGTACGACTCAACAGCGAGTCCGGTTGGCTGTATTCCTTCTCCAGGGTGAGGCAGAGCACTGGTGGACCTCCGTTACCTGCGTTGCAGGACCTGATTATGTCTGGACATGAGAGGACTTTATCGACCGATTCGAGGAGCAGTACTTCCCTGACCACATTCGATGTCAGAGAGCACTGGAGTTCGAGACTCTAGTGCAGGGGGACATGACCGTGGCGCAGTACGCGGCCCATTTTGTGGCGCTATCGAGGTTCACGCCATATTTGGTTGATAATGAGGGGCAGAAGGACCGCCGTTTCCAGAACGGCTTACGTTACGGTCTTCGAGGCCGTGTTATTGGGCATGAGCTCCCGACCTTTCAGGCGGTAGTATGGAGGGCCCAAATTTATGAGACCGAGTGAGCCGGCACGCAGGCCGATCGAGATTAGAGGAGGGGATGGAAGAGGTAGGCCCCCTCTGGTAGCTCCCTGCAGCATCGACGACCAAAGAGATACAGGAGTCATTCATCCACCAGAGCACCAGTAGCACCGTCGGCACCCCCAGTGGCGTCACCTCAGAGACAACTTTCTGATACTTGCTATGAATACGGTGGGATAGGACACCATAGGTGGGAGTGTCCCCGACCTCAACAGCAGTAACATCCTCCGAAGGGACAGGCACATCCCCAACCAGCTCAGGATAGATTCTATGCGAATCAGCAGGACCCGCAGACTTCCGGAGGAGTAGTTGAGGGTATACTTCCAGTCTCTGCATGCATCGCTCGAGTACTATTTGATTCTGGTGCTTTGCACTCATTCATGTCTGAGGATTTTTGCCAATCGACTGGATTGTCGACAGAGTCTGCTAGTGAGGGATTAACCGTATCGATGCCCTTGGGGAAAACCACAGTATTGGGCCATTTTTGTTCGTCTTGCCCTGTTCTGGTCGGTGATATCTTTTTGCCTGCTGACTTGTTTGTGCTGCCGACGACAGACTTCGACGTTATCTTGAGCATGGATTGGCTTGCCGAGTACCATGTCATTTTGGACTGTTCCGCGAGGACAATCACATTCTGCATACCTGGCTTGCCACAGTTTCAGTTCGTTGCAAAGCCCCGAGGAGAGCCATTGTCTTGTTTGATGTCCTGCACAGTCGAGGAGCCCATTACCTTGTGTATCGATCAGTTGCCGGTAGTCTGTGATTTCCCCGACGTGTTCCAGGAGATTCTGGGGATGCCGCCGCACCATCATATTGAGTTTCAGATTGATCTTGTGCCCGGTACCGCGCCTATCTCGAAGGCCCCATACCGTATGACACCGATGGAGTTGTGTGAGCTACAACGACAATTGGACGAGTTGCGTGAGTTGGGATTCATCCGTCCGAGAAGTTCTACATGGGGAGCGCTGGTACTCTTCATCAGGAAGAAGGATGGTTCGTTGAGGCTCTGCGTAGATTATCCCGAGCTCAACCGAGTCACAATTAAGAACAAGTATCCGCTCCCTAGGATAGACGACTTATTTGATCAGCTACAGGGTGCACAACTCTTTTTGAAGATTGACATGCGTTCTGGTTATCATCAGATTCATGTCCGAGAGGAGGACATCCCGAAGACGGCTTTCAGGACGCGCTATGGTCATTTTGAGTTTCAGGTCATGTCCTTCAGGTTGACTAATGCACCTGCGGTCTTCATGCAGTTGATGAACGAGGTCTTCTGTCCATATCTTGATCAGTTTGTTGTGGTATTCATCGACGACATTCTGATATATTCGAGGACCCGTGAGGACCATATACAGCATCTAGAGATCGCATTGCAGACCCTCCGTGCCCACCAGCTGTATACGAAGCTGAAAAAGTGCGAGTTTTGCAGGAGAAAGTAAGGTTCCTCGGTCACATGGTGACAAGGGAGGGTGTCGCAGTGGACCCCTCGAAGGTTGAGGCAGTGCGTCTGTGGGGCTAGTCCATGACTGCGTCCGAGATCCGCAGCTTTCTTGGCTTGACGGGCTATTATCGGCGTTTCATTGAGGGTTTCTCTCGTATTGCAGCCCCGATGACCAGGTTGACTGAAAGGGCACATATTTTGTTTGGACTAACGTATGTGAGCAGGCATTCGTGGAGCTGAAGGACCGTCTGACGTTCCCTCCTGTCCTCACTCTTCCCTCTGGGAGTGATGGATTTGTTGTATTTATCGATGCCTCACGTATTGATTTAGATGTTGTCCTGATGCAGCACGGTAGGCCTGTTGCCTTCGTGTCTCATCAGCTCAAGGTCCATGAGTTGACCTACCCCATGCATTATTTGGAGCTGGCAGCAGCTATCTTCGTACTAAAGGTGTGGAGACAATATCGTTATGGGGTCAGGTTTGAGCTCTTCTTTGACCACAAGAGCTTAAAGTATTTATTCTCTCAGTCCGAGCTGAACATGAGGCAGAGACGCTGGATGAAGCTTCTGAAGGACTATGATTTTGACCTCCAATACCACTCAGGCAAGGCAAATGTGGTGGTAGATGCCCTCGGCCGTCAGCCACGAGGCCTGGTAGCACATATGATGATTTAGGAGTGGAGGATGCTCGAGGATATAGCAGAGTACTACTTTGATTTTGGTCTGCAGTCTTCTATCGTTCAGCTATCGAGCCTATTGATTCAACCCTCTCTTGTCGCAAGGGTAATCGAGGCTCAGCAGGCAGACGAGTTGTTACAAGATTACCGAGCAGAGGTAGTATCTGAGAGTCAGACAGATTGACAGATTGGTTCTGATGGTGGACTTTGCTTCAAAGGCCGGTTATGTGTCCCGAATATTCTTGAGTTGCGCAGAGATCTTATGACCGAGGCACATCGATCGAGATTTTCTATCCACCCTGGCTCGACGAAGATGTATCATGATATGAGGAGACAGTATTTTTGGGAGGGGATGAGCACCAGATCACCAGTTTTGTGGCCGAGTGTGACACATGCCAGTGTGTCAAGGATGATAATCAGAGACCCCCTGATCTATTACAGTCGTTGAGCGTCCCGATGTGCAAGTGGGAGCACGTGTCGACAGACTTTATCATGGGCTTGCCGAGGACTCAGCACAGTCATGACGCCATCTGGATCATCGTTGATCATTTGACAAAGTCGGCACATTTTCTTGCGATTCGTGCGACTTGGCCTTCAGACCGGCTTGCGAGGTTATTCATCGAGGAGATTGTGAGACTGCACGACATCCCAGTCTTGATCATTTCTGACCGAGACCCGAGGTTCACGTCTCAGTTTTGGATGAGCTTTCAGAGAGCAGTGGGGTCTATTTTGCAGCTCAGCACCGCGTACCATCCGCAGACCGATGGCCAGACCGAGAAGGTCAACCAGATTCTTGAGGATATGCTTCAGGCCTGTGTGATTGACTTCAGAGGTAGCTGGAATGAGCATCTTCGATTGGCTGAGTTTGCATACAACAATAGCTATCAGGCGACCATTGACATGGCTCCTTTTGAGGCGTTGTATGGCAGACCATGTAGATCTCCGAGTTGTTGGACCGAGATTGGAGAGCGGCGTCTCCTAGGTCACGAGCTCGTGTGGCAGACGTTAGAGGCTATTGATATCATCAGGCAAAGTATGCGCACAGCTCAGAGCCGGCAAAAGAGTTTTGTTAATCGCCGGCATCGTCCCTTAGAGTTTGGTGTAGGGGACCATGTGTATCTCAAGGTCTCACCTATGAAGGGCGTAGTTCGATTTGGAGCGAAGGACAAGCTTACCCCGAGATTCATATGACCTTTCGAGATCACTGAGCGCATTGGTGCTGTGGCCTATCGGCTTGCCTTGCCATCTTAGTTGTCTGACGTCCACAATATTTTCCACGTCTATATGTTGAGGAAGTGTGGGTCAGACATCGTTCATATTATTGATTAGCAGCCGTTGGAGGTTCATGAGGACGCTTCTTACATTGAACAGTCAGTTCGTATCCTTGATCGGAAGGAGCAGGTCATCCGGACCAAGGTCATTCCCTTGGTGAAGGTTCAGTGGGGTCACCATTCAGTTGAAGAGGCATCTTGAGAGCGCGAGGATGAGATTTGAGAGCGCTATCTCCATCTCTTTGATGATTGATTATATGTTGTATCTTGTATGCTGTCTCCGATTTTATATGACGATGCCTTGTTTTCTCTTCTATTATGAGTTTTGTTTACTTACGATGATTATTCAAATTTTGAGGATGAAATTTTTATTTGGAGGGGAGAGCCGTAAGACCCGTATCCTAGTCCGTACCATTCCGTAGGCTTCCGCGGTCCTTCCAGTCGAATTCCTGCAATCCTCGACCCGTATCCGACATTTGTGCGCAATCCTAAGCCTGGACCCGCATACCAAAGTCGGCTCGAACCGAAACTTGTACCTTAATGACCGTGTCGTCGCCGCGGTTCTAACGCCATGAGTTGCGCATCGAACCGATGCCCAGGCTAGAAGATGTGAGCCCACATTCATTTTAAGAAAAATGCCTCGCGTTGCGAACTTGGAGGGAATCTCTACAAAGTGTCCCATCAATCAATCAATCATCCAAGTCAAGTACACACCATACCCTAAGTACAACAACCCATCCCTCATTTTCCCTCAAGTCAACCCTCTCTCTCCCCTCACCACTCCTCTTTTACACTTTTTCAAACAAACTCATATCTTTCCTTATAACCACCACATCACCCCATCCCTTTTAGCCATTACTTCCCTCTCTCTCTCTCATTCCATCTCTTCACTTCCAAGCAACTAAGAACCCCAAACGTCCAAGCCTCCCCAACTCTCCCAAACAACAAGTGTGGCCCACCCTCTCATCTCTCATCCTCACCATCAAAACCCCATCAACCACCATCAAAAGTGAAGGCAAGGAGCATAGGAGTCCAAGGGATCAAGGAGAAGGCCGATAGGTGGGTGATCCACCATTAATTCTCTTTTTAAGGGGCCCACTTATGATGGGACCCACTTGATGTATGTGTTTGTGATTAAAGAGGGGCCCATAGTGGTGGGGTCCCTCCACTCCACCGATATCTCTCTCTATTACACTCTCTCTCTCTCTCACTCTTTCATTGTTGATGACCCACCCGATGATATATATATTGTATCCATGCTATCCATTTAGTGGACCACACTACAACCCACTAGTGGAGCCCACCTTGTTGTCCAAACTTGGATGAAGGAAAATACAAACATCAACTGATCCAAACCTTGGTGGGCCGCCACGTGGACCCCACCATGGCAGTGTGTGGAGCCCACCATGATACTTGTTTTATATCCATGCCGTCCAGCGTCTCTGGACGCTAGACGAGCATGGCTAACATGGAGTGCATGTACTGACATGGGTGTGTACTAACTGCTAAAAAAAAAAGGTTCTTTTTTAAGAAGTTTGGGGTGGGCCGCTCATGTAGGCCCCACCTTGATGTATGTATAAAATCCATGCCGTTTATCCTGTTCCCCAGCCTATTTTAGGCGTTGAGCCAAAAAATGAGGTTGATCCGACTTCTTGGCGTGCCATGGTTTGGATAATAGAATTTTCACCATTGAAATACCGTCTGATGTTTCAGTACGCCAAAACCCATCGAATATTGGGCTTGATGGGTTTGTATAAAGCTATGGTGGAGACCGACGACTGGGTTAGATCCACCTGATGCGGGCCCCACCTGGGAAAAATTGTGAAATTTCCATTTTTCAAAAAAATAATAATAATAAAATGAGGCAGAGATGCTGTAGTCAACGGCGTCCGCTGCTCTGCGGGCTGGATAGTGGGCCTCATCTCAGGCCCCACCTTGATGTGAGTCAAACATTTGCACCAAGCATATGGTGGGCCTCCCCCCTAGCGTTGGGCCACCCAAAAATCAGTCGTACCTGGAATTCAGGTGGCCCACGCCAAAGGAAACAGTGAGAACTGAACACCTACCATTGAAACCCTTTTAGGTCAGAAGGTTTGGATCAATATAAAATATATATATATATATATATATATATATATATATATTCATTCAGGTTCCCTGTGACCTTATCAACAGTTCGGATGGCATAAAAAAATTATGGTGGACCCCATGTATATGTGGCCTTGCCAACAGATTGGATGATAAATAAACATTATGGTGGCCCTGGTCCGTGTGACCTCACCCACAGGAAGGGTGGAAAATAAACAGTATGGTGGGACCCAGGTCTGAGCGGCATTATCAACAGGTTGGGTGCAAATAAACATTACTGTGAGCCCCCAGGTCTGAGTGACCTTATCAATGGGTTGGATGGAAAATAAACATTATGGTAGGCCCCACATGGGACCCACTGATGTATGTATTGTAATCCACACCTCCCATTAGTGTGGGCCCCACCATGGGTATGTACCTCATCTATGCCGTCCATCCTTTCAATCACTATGAGATCCACCCTGATGCATATGTTACATCCAAACCGTCCAACCTTTAGTAAGCTCATTTTTAAGGCTTGAGACTAAAAATAAGACAGATCTAGGATCAGGTGGACCACATTTTAAAAAATAGTGGGTTTGAATGTCCAACATTAAACGCTTGGGAATTCTAATGGTGGAAATCCTTATCACCACTTATATTTGAGTGTGAGCCATTTGATATACATGTGATCCATATGGTGTAGCCCACTTACCATATTTATGACCCATTGTTGAGGCCCACCTTGATTGATATGAGGCCCATGTTATGAGGCCTATTGTGACATATGCAAGGCCCATATTATTAGGCCCAACTTAATGTAGTTGTAGCCCACCCACTGAGGCCCCCTTTGATATATATGAGACCCATGGTATGAGGCCCACGTGACGTATTGGAGGCCCATGGGTCGAGGCCCAACGGGATGTACATAAGACTCATTGTAATGTCTCTCCACCGTGGTTTATGTGATGATCTCGAAGGCGGGCTATTCCTTGGGAGCAATGATGGTTTGATGTCCACATTGTAAGTACAATGTTGGTTAAATGTCCGCATTGTCACTCTCCCTAGGGCCCATTGATAGGCCCATACTTGTAGTGAGTAGGCCGTCTAGGCCCATCTCCATTATGCACAGAGCCCATCTCTATATAACATGTTTAATATAGATCCATGATTTATGATCATATGCATCATATGTATGCCTGATATGAGGAGTGACTGATTATAGCATATGCCTTCGGGCAGACTTTTTATGGGCCCCCTGATAATCGGAGTTGCCCTACATGAGCACGCAGTACGCGCAAGATTGTTGCATGTCTGATAGGGTGATTCATGCACTTGTATTTATGTGATTGTTATTATAATATGCCCTAGCGACATCGGGGCCACAGCCTCCACAGACACATCGTGGGTGGCTGGATTGGATACCGAAAATACTGTTTCTAGCATCGGGGCGTCATAGATGTCCCTGGGTGAAAATCCTTAAACCCGATGGTACTAGAGGATGACTCCAATGTCGAGACCGAATGGATACATGAGCGCACGAGGGTCGTATACTAGTAGACCGCGTCTCCCACTATGTCGTGGTCGGTTGGAAAGGGGTGTGACCTTACCCACCTGAGTGAGGGGACAATTTCTAGGTTGAGTTTGACCAGCTTGAGGAATCGGTCCGCTATTGACGAGTCAGGCACGATATTGGTAGGCAGTTACTGAGGTCTCTTCCACTCTCCCAGTTGTGCGTTCGGTTAGGGGCGGCAAGCTGGCATAGAGTGTACTAGACCCCGATGATTATCCAGATTTAGAACCGTACTGATTTAATACTTTAGTGAGGAGCTGCATTGATATGTGGATGTGGATTGGTATGCTTGACTTGCATTTGCATCGCATGGCCTTGATATGGCAGATAACATTCAGATCTTGCACCGCATAGCCTTAGTACAGCTGCTCACATTCATGTACTCATCAGCATGATTTTGCATTACTCTGACCTTGCATTCTGAGCATGCTCATATTGCGCACACACTTACACCACCCCCTAAGCTTTCTATAGGCTTATGCACGATTGAAGCGTGCAGGTGACGCCAGGATACAGCCATAGCTCGCCGCAGTTGGAGTGTATAGCCGAGCTTCTGGAGTTTTCTGTTACTTTCATTGTATTGTATTTCCCTTTCATACGCATTTTACTTCAAGTCTTTTATCATAGTGGATTTTGTGATAGTGTTCTTGTGGTTATTGTTCGTGGGTTATGCTTGTGATTATGCTCATTACGAATCAGATTGATGATTAGAAATCTTCCTTATAGCATCCCAGGATCGGAACCTGGTGTATGGGTACCGGGAGCCGAGAATGGGGTAGTACGGAGGCTGTCGGCGCCGGATTCGGCGATCGGGAATTTTGTGAGCCCGGTTTCCGAGTTCGGGGCGTGATGGATAATTTAGTGATGGACCAAATTCATCGCTAATTTCTGAACAAGTTGAAAATCTACTACGGATTTGGGTCTGTCGCTCCTCATATTACTAACGGACCTTATCCGTCGCTAATAATTTTATTGATGACGGTTTTTTTGAATTTTTGCGACGGATCTTACCGTCGCTACCGTGCGACGGACCATATCCGTCGTAGATTAAACGACGGATTTTATTCGTCGAAAAAAAAAAACAACCCAGTAAATAGCGACAGATGAAATCCATCGTTTATTTGGTTTTACGACGGATTTGGTCCGTCGTAAATTCACGATTTTGGCATAGCACTAAGATCACATGGGTGTAGTAGTTATTAGGTGGCAATTACCAAACATTGGGATTGGCCGACATGCACAAGAGACTTGATCGTGGGTCAAACCTCCAATGCCGGGAAGGAAGAGTGCCTTGAAGAGTCACTTTCCTTTTAAAATAGACACGACTCTGTAAAATGATTTGAACTATCCAAACATTGGATATCTAGATGAATGGTTAAAATAGTGTCTGTCATTTGTTTATGAGCCTTACTTCTATGGCTCATCCATGGCTTAAAATTTTCTCATTTTTTATTTAAGTATATATTTTAATGGGCTTATTATAATCATTTCATCAAATATCACATATATATACTAATTTGGAATATGAAAGTTGATTTAATTAATCAAATCCAGTTCCCGTGAATATAATGAAGATTCCTAGTGCATTTCAAATACAGGCTTCTAAACAGACTATTCATATTCGAAAGCATTTCAACCACACACAGCTAAGGATTTGGAATCATCTTGTTTTCAATGTAAATGTGATTTGGATTCCAATGCAGTCCAAATCCAATAAAACCATAGTAACGCGGGCCTATCATGGTGCCTGTTGACACGGCTGGCAGAATTCATAAATCCAAGTCATAACTTACTCTTTAAGGTATCTTGATATGACGCCCATTGTCTACCATGCGCTGCCAGTACCTCTGTGGGCCCCACATAATACGTGTTTTTATCCACATTGTACATTTATTTTTTTCAAATCATTTTTGGGCATAAACCCAAAATGAGAATGAGACAGATCCAAATCCTAAGTGGAGCAGACCGAACAACACAAGAAAACCATGGTGACGAAACGCCCATCATTAAAAGCATCTTAAGGCCCACTAATCTTTATTTCTTAAGGCCCACTAATCTTTATTTGCCATCCAACCTGTTGATTAGATCACAAAGACCTGATTGAAGGAAAGCATAGATATTAGTTTCATCCAAAACTTTTATTGCCCCTAAGAAGTTTTTAATGGTGAGTGTTCAATCACCACGGATTCCTGTGGTGTGGTCCACATAAGATTTGGATCTACCTCATTTTTAGGCTCAAGCCCACAAATAATCTGGAAACATGGATGGGCAGAGTGGATAAAACACATGCATCATGGTGGGCCCGCACAGAGAACCATCCAATGGCCAGGGGCTGGCTACTGACAACGTCAGTAGGCAATGGGCATCCATCTAGATACAGCTATTTGCAACTGTAGATGAAAGACAGAGGCATAAGGCGTGATTCATGCCATCCCATATATACGCACGAGCATCACGAACAGACAGTAGCATACAGCTTGCACTATTCTGTTGTAAGTGAATATAATCCTCCTCAAAAGGTACGGATTGAAAGCTAACGTCTTGACAAATTCAAAAGCATCCGTCGTCAAAAGCAAACGAGCATTGCTGAGGGAGCTCATGTACACACCACACCTGACAAACAGGCCCACCTGATGGATGGCTCGGCTATTTCACCTGTCAGCCACTCTAGCACATTTGGTGGGTGTGGAAGGTATTCCTTGTACACTCGTGTGAGCTTATCAACGCTTTCATACACAATGGTTACACGAGCTATGCTCTATATATAGCGGTTCATCCCCATTTTGGAAATGATCATGAACCATCCTCCTCACATGTGGCACTCGTGCAAAAGCTATCCAGACCGTCCAAATTGTGGGGCACATTTTGGATGGATCACAACTTCAAATTCACACGGATCAAGAAATTCTAACAGTTGAATTGATGGCTATCGTTATGGGGAAATTTGAACAAGGATAATCGGGTCGGCCTAAGCTGCCCGAATCAGTTAAAAAGGATTCGAAAGGAGGATACCACGTCAAGTATGAGCCGACCCCTAAGTTACGACCGTAGGTTAGCTGAGACAAGCTCTCCACTAATGAATCACGACTCGGAACTGCAATTCTAATTGGCCGATCCGAACCCTCCTCATCTGGAGAAGGATGGCTGAGCCGAGCTCTAATCCTCGTCCTAAACTTCATTCAGCGAACTCCGACTTCGGTGATGTACTGACAAACTCCAACTACTAGTGCTCGGTCTCGAGATTACACAGTCTGAGGCCGAGCCCTGGTGCGGATATTCCGTATGCCGAGGTTGAGGCCGAGCCCAAGTGAGGATACTCCGTGTGCTGAGCCTGGAGACTAACTTAAATACGGACGTGACCGAAGATCTCACCTAAGGATACGCGCCCTTAAGACACGATACGCTGCAGGACCCAAAGATTACGAATAATATCTCTACGATCACAATATCTTGCTGATTAAGCAAATCATGCCGAGATTAACAGATATAGATTGTTCAACCCACATGTATAAATACCAGGGGACCCCATTGCTATAGGTACGCAATATCTCGCACCCTCTCTCTACATTCAACTTAGACCCAGATCCCTCGCTTGACTTAGGCATCGGAGGGCCCCCCGGCTAAGCTAGGGTCTCCTTTACTCACCCTTTTGTACAGTCCTAGGGTTCGTTGAAGGTTCACGGCAGTGAGTGGAGGGTGGTCCAGATTTTGACCTCAACATTTTTTGGCATCGTCTGTGGGAACGATAACAAAAAGCTAGGAAGTTTATGAGATATGGCGAGAGAAAAGAAAAAGTGACAGTGGTGGAGCCCGAACATAGCGGACAACATTAGTCTTCTTCGCTGCTGCATACCGAGTCAGCTCCAATTGGGCCGTCCCAACGTACTCGGAGCCAAGGAGGAAAGTACAAGGTGCTGCAAAGTGAAGTCCAGATGCTAAAGGACGAAATTAGTCGGATGAAGGCGCAGCAGAATCAACAACCACCTCTTAACTTAGTGGAGGCCATCCCGGCACCTGAGGAACGACCACAACAAGCTAGTTCCCGAGCTCGAGAATCCCATGCATAGTCCGCTCGAGCTTCCGACCCTGCACACAATGCAGTGTCCTAGAATCGATCCGCCTGAGCCCCGGAACCTATTCGAAATGCGGAGCCATCTTACATATCCGTCACTTCGGCTCTGGCCCCATCTGACCTCCGCCATCGGCTGGAGAGGAGAAGACAGGGCCAAGCACCCATGATGATGGAGGGCCCCTAGGAGATGGTAGCAAAGAATCAGAATCCTTGGGAAGCTCAACTTAAGGAACTCTGCGACCAGTTTGAGATGTTTCAAAAGAATCAGCGATCTGCAACCGTCCCAACTGCAGTCCAGGCGATGATGGAAGAGACCGAGCCTCCCTTCACCTTAGAAATCATGAGTGAGGTGATGCTGTCGAGGTTCAGGATGCCTCCCGTCATCCAATTCTCTAGGTCTGGAGACCTGTCAGAGCATGTAGAGTTGTACCGTTTGTGGATGCATATCTAGTCAGCCACGGATGAAATGATGTACAGAGCCTTCTCAATAACCCTCTCCAGATCTGTTCGGAGTTGGTATCGACAACTTAAACCGAAATCGAAAAGCTCCTTTAGCGAGCTTAGCAAATTGTTCCTTACCCAGTTCATCTCTTGTAAGAAGAGTCGGAAGCCGACTACCCATCTGTTTACCCTCAAGCAGGGGAACAAGGAGTCACTGAAGGATTTCATTGCCCGCTTCAACGAGGAGGTGTTGTTAGTGGAAGAGTACGATGACAAAATGACACTCTCGGCCATGTTCAGCGGGCTCAAGGAGGGGAAGTTCACTTTCTCGATCGGGAAGAATCCGCTGACCACCTTGGCTGAGCTCATTAGCAGGGCTCAGAAATACACCAATGCCAAGGAATTCTCCAGTTCCCACAGAAACATCCAAGTAGCCAAAATGTCATCAAAGGAAAAAAGCCAAGGAACAAAGAACCTAACTCGTCCAACAAAAAACCCAATGACCGAGCCCCTCGTAACCGCCGGCCAAGACGAAGACCCGAGGGAAAATTTTGTTCCTACACTCCCCTCAACACCTTTATGGAGCAGATATTGTTGGACATCAGGGGTCAAAAACTCCTGAACTGGCCTGTCTGCATGAAGGCCGATGCAGATAACTGAGACAAGCGCAAGTACTGCTGGTTCGATCATGACCACTGTCATAACACGAGCGACTATGTGGACCTCAAAGATGAGATTGAGACCCTCATCTATAAGGGTCATTTGCGCCGATACACTAAGGAGGAAAGATCGGCCCGGAGAGAAGAGCAACCAAGCAAGCCAGCGGAAGAACTGGCCGAGATCCGCACTATCTACGGCAACTCATCCGGTGGGGGTGACTCAAACAGGGCTCGCAAAGCCCACTCTCGAAGTTCAGACCCCGAGCACTATGTCCATCTGGCCGAGAGGCCGAGGAAAGAACTCTGAGTTAGCCCCTGCAGTCTAACTTTCACAGAGGATGACGCGTGTGGAATCCAACATCCGCACGACAATGCCCTCGTGGTGACTATGACCATAGCCAACCACAAGGTTTACCTCATTCTGGTTGACACGGGAAGCTCAACTGACATCATCTATTCCGAGGCATTCGAAAAAATAGGGGTCGAAAGGTCACGCCTCTAACCCGTGAAAACCCCTCTTCACGGCTTTGCCGGAGATAGGGTGATCTCCGAGGGAGCCATCGCTCTCCCCATGACAGTAGGAGAGGGACAGCATCAAGTCACACTTCTCATGGACTTTCTTGTTGTCAATGTGCCGTCGGTACATAATGTCATTCTTGGTTGACCTTCCCTTAATGCAATGAGGGCGTTTGTGTCCACATACATCTGATAATGAAGTTCCCCACCGAGGGTGGGGTTGGAACCTCCAAGGGGACCAGCGCGAAGCTCGGAGATGCTATGCGATAGCTGTAACAAAAGGGTCGGTATAGCAGGCCCTCACCATCAATGTCCTTGACCCCAAAACACCCACAGAAGATCCCCCCGAGGACCTGGAGATCGTCCCGCTTGAGGAAGCTGACCCAAGCAAAACTGTTTAGGTTGGATCTTCGCTGAATTTCGAGCAGAGGTCTCAAATGCTGACTTTCCTAAAAGAGCATAGGGACTCTACTGTTACCGGGTCATGCCTTTTGGCCTAAAGAATATTGGGGCAACATACCAGAGATTGGTGAACCAGATGTTCGCTAAGCAGATCAGTTGGACAATGGAAGTTTACGTCGATGACATGCTTGTCAAAAGCGTCAAAACATCCAACCACCTCACGGACTTCGGGGTGACATTCTCGATCCTCCAGGACTATCACATGAAGCTGAACCCAACCAAGTGCATCTTCGGAGACGGTTCGGGTAAGTTCCTTGGGTTTTAAGTCAGCAAGAGAGGCATCGAGGCTAATCCCGATAAGATAAAAGCGCTGCTCGACATGAGCTCGCCTCAGACAACGAAGGAGATCTAGTGTCTGACTGGCCGAGTAGCAGCGCTCGGACCATTTATCTCTAGAGCAACAAATAAGTGTCTCCCTTTTTTTCAGCAACTAAAAGGTCACAAGAAAGCCGAGTGGACCTCTGAATGCGACCAAGCATTCCAACAGCTGAAGCAATACCTGGGTTCGCCTCCCTTACTGTTGAAGCCAGAAGAGGGCGAGCCCCTACTCTTGTACCTAGCAGTCTCCGCCTCGGCCGTCAGTTCTGCACTCATCAGGGAGGTAGGAGGCAAGCAGTATCCTGTCTACTACGTAAGCAAAGCAATGGTACCCGCCGAGACTAGGTACCCATACATGGAGAAACTAGCACTCAGCTTGGTCTTCTCAGCACGGAGGCTGCGCCCGTACTTCCAAGCACATACCATCATCGTCCTGACCGACTCCCCCCTAAGGCAACTCTTTCAAAAGCCAGACGTCTTAGGTCGACTGACAAAGTGGGCGTTAGAACTCGGGGAGTTCGACATTCAATATCATCCGAGGATTGCAATCAAGGGTCAGGCTGTGGGTGACTTTATAGCCGACTTTACCATTCCGAGTACAAATACCGAAGCAGAAGCAACTCTCGAAACCTCACCCGTTCCCTCCCCTACCAAGGATACGGAGTCGGAGCAGAGGTGGGTCCTTTATGTCGATGGGTTGTCCAATGCAAAGCGCGTCGGAGAAGGAATTGTCCTGGTCGCACCCGATTCTACGACTATACAGTACGCCATCAGGCTCGAATTCAGAACTTCTAATAACGAAGCAGAGTACGAGGCCCTGTTGGCAGGACACAAGCTAGCAGCTAGTTTGGGGGCTCAGTCCCTTGAAGTTCGGTGTGATTCCCAACTTGTGGTGAACCATATCTCCACCGACTATGAAGCTAAGGAAACCAGGATGGTGGCATACCTAGCCGAGGCCAGGAAACTCATAGAAAGGTTCCAGAGCTGCGTCGTCAACTAGATTCCAAGGTCAGAGAATTCTTAGGCCGACGCCCTCGCAAGGCTAGCCTCGGCCACAGAAGGAAAGATTCCTCGGATCATCCATGTGGAATTTATGGAGAGCCCAAGCATCGACCGAACGGATCAAGAAGTGGTCAACCCGGTGGAAGCTACCCCAAGTTGTATGGACGCGATCTACAATTACCTGATACCTGGTGAGGTCCCCCAGGACATATTAGAGGCCCGACGCCTGAAGATTAGAGTTGCCCGATACATTGTCTTAGCCGGGATCTTATACAAGAAGGGGCACTCACAGCCCTACCTTAGATGCCTCTGACTCGAGGAAGCGGATTATGTGATACGTGAGATCCATGAAGGCATCTATAGAAATTACTCCGGTGGCTGAGCCTTGGCTCTGAAAATACTCCACCAGGGGTACTTCTAGTCGACCATTCGAGATGACTCGAAAGATTACATCCGAATGTGTGATAAGTGTCAAAGGTTTGCCGCTATAGCAAGGCAGCCTACAAAAGAAATGAACCCCATGAGTGGGCCATGGCCATTCGCTTAGTGGGTGATCGACATCATCGGGCCTTTGCCCACAAGGAAAGGACAAGTGAAGTTCGTTATTGTCGCAGTTGACTACTTCACTAAATAGGCCGAGGCCGAGCCCATAGTCAAGATCACTGAACAAAAAGTAATCAACTTCGTCTAGAAGAATGTCATTTGCCGGTTCAGAATCCCGTGCACCATCGTTTCTGACAACAGCAAGCAGTTCGACAATGATAAGTTCTGAAACATGTGCAGGGGACTCAGTATCTCGAACACTTATTCCTCACCTCGGCATCCACAGTCCAATGGACAAGTGGAAGCCATGAACAAGGTCATCAAGGACCATCTTAAGATGAAGTTAGAGAAAGTGAAAGGCAACTGGGCAGAGGAGCTCCCATTCGTCTTTTAGGCTTATAGGACTACAGCTCAATCGTCTACCGGAGAGCCCCCCTTTTCACTATCCTACGGTTTAGAGGCGGTCGTCTCAGTTGAGATCGGTCTCCCAACAGCTCAGGTCAGAAACTACCAGGAGGATTAGAACGCAGAACAGATTGTGGCAAACCTCGACTTGCTCAAGGAAGTCAGAGATGTCGTCAGACTCCGAGTCGCCTCTCGGCATCAAGAGTCAAGACTAAACGGTTCCGACCAGGGGACTTGGTCTTCCGCTGCATCTTCCAAAATACAACAGAACCGAGGGCTGGAACACTCGAGCCCAACTGGGAAGGGCCTTACCATGTAGTCAGATCAACCAAGCCAGGCTCTTACCACTTGGAGGACCTCGAAGGACGACAGCTCCCCCACCCTTGGAATGCTGAGCATTTGAAGATCTACTATCCGTGAATATCTACTGGCCGATGAAGGCCCTCAATAAATGTACTGCTTAGAGCTACGAGCCTGCTAAGGCCATTAATAAAAGTTCTTTCTTTCCTACATCATCTACTTGTACAATTTATCTCAGGTTATCTACAAACGAAAGAAGTTACCTCTCATAAGCAGACGCTAACTTAACGGACCGATCCCTTCGAGAAGGGGTTGGTACGTTAAACCCACGAAAATCTACATAAGGATCCCCTCATACGCAGGGAAAAAGCCTGGAGACGACCCGATTCCCTGAAAAAGGGGTCAGCTCGTCACATACTGACAAATCTACGAAAACGACTAAGGGGCACGCAATTTTGGGGGGGGGGGGGGGGGGTGGTTGACCTCTCAAGGGGTCGGTCCTTAAATTCTAAGATCAAAGAATCATCACGACAATCAACTCATGTGAATATGCCTCCTCCCAATGATCATCATTCATTTAAAAAGTTGTCATAAAAAATTATACATGTAAAAAAAAAAAAAGTTGTTACACAAGTTTCACTCCCTCCGGGTCGAGAGACCAACCATCGAACTGGGGGCTGAGCGTCAGGGGCAGTCTCAGCGATAGGAGGGACATTCTTAGGCTCATCTGCCCCGACCGGTCCATCATCCTCAGCCTCGTCTGCAGTGAGCGCGTCGAGGTTGATGGTCAGATGAAGCTTTCCGACCTCAACAAGGCAAGCATCGAAGCCGGTGTCATAGCCAAATTAATACAGTTTGTCCAGCTCCTTGGCCCTCTCAGCTGACTCCTTGTATTCAGCCATGGCCGCGGCAGCCTGCGAGGCCGCTCGAGCCTTAAGTTCTTCCGGTAGGGCTGCCCGATCTACAGATGTCGCGGACTCGAGGATGATCCGCTACTAGGCCAACCGGTCCGCATTCATCCATTGCTCCATCTCGAGTCTCTCGTTCACCACCTCGAGCCTTAACTCGGCCTTCGCGACCCTGAACTCTAGGTCCTTGTTATCCCCACGCAAACGCTTGAATTCAGGGTCGACCACATCCAAGCGAGCTTGGAGTTGGTTGACGTCGCCCTAGAGACCCAGCTCCCTTGGTCGACCCTCTGCAGCAACCCTTCTCAGTTCTTCTCGCTCCGCAGCTAAAGCCTCAAACAGTTTCTCAAGCTCAGCCCTCTATGCCTCGAGTTCGGCCACCTGCGCCTCTTATTCTGCCTTCTCCACTAAAAACTTAGCCCCTCCGCCTCGAGCCGTTCTATCTCCTTCAACCTCTCCTTCACCTCTACCATCATCGCCAGCGACTGGTAACAGATTGCTACGTAATCATTTATGAAGTTGACGTGGCATCGGGAGAGCGTTTTGGCTATCTTCAACTCCAGGACGTGCTTGGCCGCCCGTGGTGTAAGATCTCATCCATT
This sequence comes from Magnolia officinalis, assembly GCA_021015155.1. Taxonomy (NCBI): domain Eukaryota; kingdom Viridiplantae; phylum Streptophyta; class Magnoliopsida; order Magnoliales; family Magnoliaceae; genus Magnolia; species Magnolia officinalis. The sequence continues at coordinate 36,251,119 of JAJHSJ010000016.1, read as the reverse complement.
CAGTACCATTTTCTATGCATATGTGCACGCTGATCGACGCCCTTAGCTAGACCTAGATTGGTCGTTCATAGTACACACCCAACTGACCGGAACCCCAAGACCTTAAAACTTATCTCATATCGACCGCCCCGTCGCCGTGATCATGGAGGTACAACCCGTGCGTCTATACGACACACCGTTATTGAGATACGCCGTGAAGAATCATTAGTGTATCATGTGCGCAAGGCACTATGTACTCCATTCCACACATGTGCACAATACATGCCATGCACACATGCACATGCCACACATGGGTGAGAGAATCTCTACCCATGTGTGTGATGTCACACACCCATACCTCCCCTCTCATGTGCTCTCCAAAGTCAACTTCTCTCCATTCCATACCCTATGTATCACATCATCACATCATGCCATCACATGCTCCTTTAATCCACCATTAATTACAAATCATGAATTAATTGTTATAATCTTAGTCTAAGCTAACCAAGATCACATTAATTGAATCTAACCACATCTTAACAATTTCTCTACAAATAGTCCTTCATCCCTTAGCATTTCACCATTTTTCTACACAAGAGAGAGAGAGAGAGAGAGAGAGAGAGAGAGAGAGAGAAGTGATCTTAGTGGGCCATCAACTCCATCAATCCCATCCCTTCCATCCATCTCAACCATCCATCTAGTCCATTAAGGTGAGTACACCCCCTCCACTCTTATAGTTTGTTTTCTTTCTTGATTATTCGGATGATTGATTGTGGTGATGATGTGATGATAATGATAATGATGATGTAGGACCCATTGATGGTAGGGGCCCATTGTGATATATGGTTACACACATATAGATGATGGGATGAAACAAATATTAGCTTGATCTAAAGCTTGTGTGGGACCCACTAGCCATGGGCCCACCGTGATGTAAACTAACCATCATACATGGTATATGGTCACAAGGATGTGGATGAAGAGAAAACATAAATATCAGCTTGGTCAGCAAAACATGGCCTCACTAGTTATCCAACCATCCAAGCATTTACCCATTGGGCTGGCCAATCACACACACACCCATGCACACATGTGCACAAATATTCCAAAAAAAAAAAAAAAAAAAAAGATTGCTGGACGCTGATTGCTGCAAGCGTCCAGGGGACGTTGCAGCAAGCAGCGTCCCTACTGCTTGAGACCAAGAGAGGGCAGGGCTGTGGGCCCACAACAGGCCCCACCCTTGATGTATGTATCTGATCCACACTGTCCATCCTATTTTCCAAATCATTTTAGGCGTTGAGACAAAAAAATGAAGCCAATCCAAATCTTTGGTAGGCCACACCATCAAAAATCATTTTAAAAGTAATATTAATTATTAAATCTATTAGGACCCACTATAATGTTTCTGCATGTCAAAACATATTGAATATTGGGCTTGTTACATCTATCCCGGGTCATAAAACCCAGTAGACGGACTGGATCATGCTGATGTGGACCCCACCTATGAAAAATCGTAGATTAAAAAAAATTGCCAACAGCAACTGACGCTATTGCTATCAGCATCCAGAGGACGTTGCAGCAAGCAGCGTCCTTCTGCTGTGATGGGCATGGACGGTGGCCCCAACCACTGGTCCCACCTTGATGTATGTCAACCATCTACAGCGTGCATTTGATGGGTCACCTCTTATAAATGGGGTACGCCAAAAATTAGCTATACACGGAACTCATGTGGCCCACACCGTCTAAAAGCATGTGAAGACATGTTAAAACATATAAAAGCACTAATTGGGGCCCACCTGAAATTTGGATGCATTTGAAACTTGGACTGACCCCTCCACCAAGTGGGACACACACAATGGATGGACTGGATCTCTCAAGTGACCCACCTTGATGAGAAATATAAAAATAAAAAATAAAATAATAAAATAAAATAAAAAGAATGAGCGTGGAGGAGGTGACGTCCTCCCTGGACGTCCAGGGAGGGCGGGCCCACCTTTGGGGTAAATTTTTGTGGTCCTGATCATGGCCACACCATGATGTATGTGCTAAATCCACACCATTCATCCATCTTACCAGCCCCATCCATTGCACAATATCAAAAATTAGGCCCATTAGAAGCTCATGCAGGCCATGCCACTCGGACAGTGGAAATTGTACTCGAAATGCTTAGATTTTTCTGGGGCCCACCTTGGTGATGAAAAGTATATCTGGGCCATTCATCCACTCCTTCAGTCCATTTTAAGTCATGAGTAAAAGAATGAGGCAGATCCGCGCCTTAGCTGGACCACACTATAAGAAACAGTGGGAATAAAAATCCCTACCATTAAATCCTTTGAGTTCTACTGTGATGTGTAACTGCCGCCAAAGTTGGGTCGGTCATTGGACCATGAAGCCAACTCGTCACATGTATTTTATATCCAAGTCGTCCATCATTTAGACCATCCATGTGTAATGAGCCCCACCTGACGTATGTACCATATATCCATGTCATTCATATAGTGGGTGGTATCAACTATGATGTTGTTTGTTGTACAAATTGTTCATGAGGTGGACCCCACCATGTCAATGGGACCCACAATTATACAAAATATAATAATAATAATAATAATAATAATAATAAGGAAAGGGAATTGCATGCTTACCAATGAAAACTTCCCTGGACATAATGTGATGCATGTGAAACCCACCAAGGTGCATGTGTTGTATACCGACACTGCCTATATTTTTTAGTCACTTGGGAAGTGGGCCCACCTCCTGCCCGTGGGCACAAGATGAAGTAGAACTCAATTTTTGGTGGACCACACTACAAGTAGAAATAGTAGTAATAACCATTGGAAATTCTTAGGCTCTAGTGTGCCTCTTATATGTTGGGACGCTTCCTTGACCATGGACTCCACCTTGTAGTATGATGTAGATCCATGTCATTTATCGGTTTATCCTTATCATTTTAGGGTATGGTCCCATAGACTAGTTAGATCCAAATCCCATGCCACGGGAGCAATATTGATCACTTGTCCACCATTAAATGTTTCCTAGAGCTACAGTAATGTTTGTGAGAAATCTATCCATCCTTTTTAACCGATCATGGGCCACCTAATATTCATGTTTTACCGGCCATTTATCCATTTTGATTAGATCATTTTAGAGTGTGGGGTTGCCTATATATTTACTACAATCTACGTCGTTTTCATGGTACCCATTGTAATGGTTATTCCTCATTCAGACTGCCAATTGGTAGAAATCATGTAGATCACTACACCATAGGAATTTGAGATTTTGGGTGGCCCAACTAGTCGTGTGAACTGGTGGAAGTTGTGTGGGCCACCAAACCATGTGAGTGCTTGATTTTTTATAGCCCACCTAACTGTATGAAATTGGGGCAATTGTGTGACTACTTGCCTAAGTGGATTTATGAATGTTGTGACCCTTAACCATATGATCACTGACGGGATGAATGACAGCTAGATTTGGCAATATGGTGTTGAATATGTAGCTCATAAATCTTGAGATCATGCATGATGTGGATAGCTATAAATCATGTGGGTATGTGGGGAATGTGTGGCCCAACCATATGATTATGTGGTGCTTAGGTGACTTCTAAACTATGTGAAATTGTGGTACTGGCCGCCTGACTATGTGAAAGTTTAGTAAAGTGGTTGCCTCATTAGTGCGGCCCATTGATGCAACCCACTTGATGTGTATGAGGCCCATTGATGCAGCCCACTTGATGCATATGAGGCCCATTATGATATATTTGAGGCTCATGTTTATGGTCCATGTGCCGAGGCCCATGTGATGTATATACGGCTCGTATTTGAGGTCCATTGTGATGTATATTCAGCCCGTGTTTAAGCCCCAATGTGATGTATATGAGGTCATGTGATGAGGCCCATTATGGTGTATTTGAGGGCCAGGCGATAGAGCCCATTGTGATGTATATTAGGCCTATGTGATGAGGCCCATTATAGTGCATTTGAGGGCCAGGCGATGGAGCCCATTGTGATTTATATTAGGCCCATGTGAGAGACCCATCGTAATGTGTATTAAGCTCTTGAGTGAGGCCCATGGTGTTGCATATTTGGCCCTTGTGTGAGGCCATGGGTCCATTATATGTTAGGCTCTATGTGGCCCATTCCTTGGGGGCAATGTTGGTTAAATGTCCACATTATCGAGGTCGATTATCGATGCTAGTTATTGATACCGATTATGAGTATGTGATAGCATAACATCATGATACATGCCCATACGCATCATCCGCATGTTTGTTATGAGATGTGGTTGACCATTACATATGTCATTGGGCAGGTTGTTATGAGACTCCCTGATTGGCGGAGGTTATCTCACATGAGTGCACGGTATGCGCAGGATTGATGCATGACTGGATTGTATGACTCATGCATCTTGCATTGTGTGTTGTAATTACTATATGCCCTAGCGACATCAAGGCCGTAGCCTCAACAGGCATATCGTGGATGGCCAGATGGGACATCGAAAATCTATTATTAGCATCGGGCCATCATAGATAGCCCTGGGTAAAAATCCTTAAACCCTATTGGTACCAGAGAACACCCCAACATTGAGACCAAATGGATATATATGAGCGCATGAGGGTTATATACCAGTAGGCCATTCTCCCAATGTGTTATGGTCGGTTGGGAGGGGGTGTGGCCTTACCTGCCTGAGGGAGTAGGCATAACTAGGTTGAGTTTTACCAGCTCGTGAATGGGTCCGCTATCGACGTGCCGGGTAGATATTGACTGACTACTGGCTAGGCGGATAGTGAGGTCTCTTCCACTTACCCAGTTGTGCGCTTGATAGGGCGGCAAGCTGGTGTAAAGTGTACTAGACCCCGGTGATGATCCCAGAGATGAACAGTACTGATATGTGGACTTATTGAGAAGGAGTTGCATACTCATTCATTCATTCATTCACTATCCACTCGGGCTGGTGGTGTGCAACTATTTGTTACGTATACCTTCGCAATGACCAGGATTTCAGTTGGGGGGCGCGACTAACCTGAGATTAGGAGTTTACCACATTGAGTCTGACTATCTAAATTAGGTATGGGACTGGTTTGGATAGAAGTCCCTTGTGATGGGCCCCACAGCCTGTGATACTACGTACTATCATTCCAACTTTACACTCCAGCATGGTCATTCCATTTGCACCGCATATTGCATTACATCCACGGCATATGACATTTTGGGTTACTGTGTTTCTACATTTAGATACAGTTGACGGTATTCGTGAACTCGTAAGGAATTGTATATTGCATTGCATCCTCGGCATCTGCTATTTGACTCTTTATGACTCCTCATTTATATAGCTGATCTGTATTGCGTACTCTGATATTATATGACTCATGGACTTGTCACTATTTTCGCTTACTCTGATATCGTATGATTCATGATCTTACAAGTATTTTTGATATTGTATGATTATGACATGACAATATGATGATGATGATGTGATTACGGATGCGTGTAATACGGCTATGGTTGTGGTATAGGAGAAATGAAAATATGACTTGATGATGCTGGTAGTATTAACTCGGAGTATTACTATGATGCATATGCATTGCATTGGCATTGGCATCAAACCTTACGTACTACACACCTTTCACCATACATGATTTTTTTTGTGGCATATTTATCTTGCTTGCATGTAGGACACATCGCGCACACGTGTGTACTCATTAGGCTTTTTGCCTAAGCTTCCTATTTTCCATTTTTTTCATGGCAGGAGTAGCTTGGAAGACTTAATTTTCTCGATGCATTGTATTTGTTTTTCGATTTGGCAATGTTGACGTCGTGTACATTTTGGAAAGCATTGTACTTATAACCATCAGGATTTATAATGGAGAGTGTTGCTTGGTGTTTTGATCATGGATCTTCATGCTTAGGTATTATTATTATTATTATTATTATTATTATTATTATTATTATTATATAAATTCAATCCAAAAATCTTCCTTGTGATGCGCCGAACTTGAGACTTGGTGTATGGAAGTTGAGTGCCAGATTCGGGGCATCATGGAAGCTGTCCATCCTCAGATTTGGGACATGACACATGGGTTCAGCAGAGCCATGTGATAACTTGGAGGCAGAGTCTCTAGAGTGGGCTCGGAGCATCCTTTGACCCCACTGGTCGTAGTAGCTTGAGCAGCCGCCTCGGGCATGGTGGCATATCCGATGAGGGCGTCGGTTCAGCCGACTAAGAGCTCGACCTCAGTGACAGCATGTGTGAGACCCGTATCCTAGACCGTACCATTCTGTAGGCTTCCGCGGTTCTCCTGGTCGAATTCCGGCAACCCGTGATCTGTTATCGACGTTTGTGCGTGACCCTGAGTTGCATCCTATCAATTTGAGTCAGCTCGACCCAAGACTTGTATCCTTGCGACCATGCCGTTGCCGTGGTTCTGACGCTGCATCTTGTGCGCTGAGGCGATACCCATGCCAGAAGATGTGGGCCCACGTTCATTTTGAAGAAACGCCGCGCGCTGCGAATTCTGAGAAAATCTCTACAACATGTCCCATCAATCAATCAATCAAGTACACACTCTATCTCAAGTACATCACCCATACCCCATGCCACTTCACCCCCCCTCACAAGTCAACTCTCTCACCCCACTCATACATCCTTTACACAAATTTCAACCCAACCCATGCTTTCCCATTCCCATCCCTTACAACAACCATTCCATTCCATCCATCCCTTTTTATCCATCATCTCTCTCTCTCTCTCTCTCTCTCTCTCTCTCTCTCTCTCTCTCTCTCTCTCTCTCTCATTTTCCTATCTTCACTCTCCAACCCCAAGAGAAACACCCAAACGTCCAAGATCTCTAAGCCTTCCCAAAACAACAAGTGTGGCCCACTTTCCCACCCTCTCATCTCCCATCTCAACCATTCATTCTTCATCAACCTCCATCAAAATTGAAGGCAAGGAGCATAGGAGTCCAAGGAGCTAAAGAAGAAGGATAAAAGTGGGTGATCCGCCGTTGATTTCAATTTTTCAAGGGCCCACTTGCTGTGGGACCCACATGATGTATGCATTGTATAGGGAGGGCCCAATAGTGGCGGGGTCCCTCCCCTTCATGATTTTCTCTCTCTCTCTCCCTTATGATGGAGTGGGCCCCACCAATATGGGTTATATCTACTCCGTCCATCAGATGGTGTGGCCCGCCATATTGCAGGTGATGATCCACATCGTCCACCGCTGGGGCGGTGGGAATCCCACCTGCTGGTCTACCCTGATCCATAGCTCAAGTGGTAGGCTGGGTGAAAGACACCTCGTACCAACACTTAGGTCTTGGTATTGATCCCTACTAGAGGTGGCTAACAGTGTAGTGTCTGTACTATCAGCCATTTGGCCCTGCTTGTGACCCACCTGAGCAATGGATTGGCTAGTGGTCGTTAATTTGTGGGCCCCACCTTATGTGATGTATGTATTCTGTCTACACCGTCCATCAGGGATGGTGGGAACTCGCGTGGATTGCGTCCAGGACACTGGACTAATAGATTGTATAGATATATATTGTGGTGAGACCACATCCACGTGGGAGCCTACCTTGTTGCATATATTCAGGACCGTCCATCCATCCCATCCAGACCGTCCAGCGGTCTAGATGTGGACCCATTTATACACCGTCCATCCATCCCATCCAGACTGTCCAGCGGTCTGGATGTGGACCTATTTATACATCGTCCATCCAATTGTGGTGATGGGCCACGTATGTGGACCTTGCTAGTGTATTTATTCCATCTAAACTGCCCATCCTTTTTGGCAAGTCCATCTCTAGGCTTGAGACTAAAAATAAGACAGATCCAGTTATCAGGTGGACCACACTACAGAAAACAGTGGGTTTGAACGTCCACCATTGAAACCCCTTGGGTTACAGAGCTTTGGACCAATATGATATTTGTTTTTCCTTTAAATCCAGGTCTTTGTGACCTTATGAACAGACTAAATGGGAAATAAACCCTATGGTGGGCCCACTAGAATTTTAGTAGTGGGAATTATTATCACCACTGTTAGGTGTGGTATGGTCCAAATGATCCTTTGGATATGATTCAAATTTTATTTTTTTTAATGATATTGCTCTAAAATGATCTCTAACAATAGATGAATGATGTAGTTGGTTTGGGCTCATTTAATACGTCCCATTTGATACAGCCCATTTGATTCGGCTCATTTGACTTGGCCCAGTTGATACGGCCCATTTGATACGGCCCAATTGATTCAGCACATTTGATTTAGCTCATTTGATTCGGCCCATTTGATATGGCCCATTTGATTCAGCCCATTCGACTTGGCCCATTTGTTTCGGCTCATTTAACTTGGCCCATTTGATACGGCCCATTTGATATGGTCCATTTGATTCGGCCCATTCGACTTGGTCCATTTGATACGACCCATCGGATATATTTGGGGCCCATTTGGTGAGGCCCGATGTGATGTACTTGGAGCTCATTCGATAAGGCCCAATGTGATATGTGAGGCCCTTGTAAGAGGCCCAACTTGTTGTACTTGTGGAGGCCCAACATGATGTATTGCGACCCATTCGAGTAAGGCCCAATGTGATGTGTATATGCCCTATAAGTGAGGCCCATGATTATGTATATTAGGCCCTTATGTGAGGTCGTGGGCCCATTATACATTTGACCCTATGTGCGTCATTCCTTGGGAGCAATGTTGGTTAAAGGTCCACATTGATAGGCAATGATTGTTGAACGTCCACATTGTGACCTTCCCTTAAGCCTAGTTGGGCCCATTCTCATCATTCTCTAGTGGGTTAACCCAAACGATTGGGCCCCATTGATATTGCTTGATTCATCATCGGTCGTCCATCCATGGACCCCGCCTTGCATAGAGGCCGATTCCAATTGTCGAGGCCGAATCCAATTGTCGAGGTCGATTCCGATTGTCGAGGCCGATTCTGATTGTTGAGGCTGATCATCGAGGTCGGTTATGATTATCGAGGTCGATCTTGATTGTCGAGTCCGATTATGATTATCGAGGCCGATCCTAATTGTCGAGGCCGATTATGATCATCGAGGCCGATCCTGATTGTCGAGGCCGATTATGATTATCGAGACCGATTTCGATTGTTGAGGCCGATTGTATAGGCCGATTATCGACACCGATTCCGATTATTGAGGCCGATTGTATAGGCCGATTGTCGAGGCCGAATATCGAGGCCCAATGTGATATACATGTGGCCTGTATTTGAGGCCCATTGTGATGTGTATTCGGCTTGTGTTTGAGGCCTAATGTGATGTATATGTGGCCCGTATTTGAGGCCCATTGTGATGTGTATTCAGCCAGTGTTTAAGGCCCAATGTGATGTATATGAGGCCTATGTGATGAGGCCCATTGTGATGCATTTGAGGGCCAGGCGATTGAGCCCATTGTGATGTATATTAGGCCCATGGGAGAGGCCCATCGTGATGCGTATTAAGCCCTTGAGTGAGGCCCATGGTGTTGTATATTAGGCCCTTTGTGAGGCCATGGGTCCACTATACGTTAGGCTCTATGTGGGCCACTCCTTGGGGGCAATGTAATTTAAATGTCCATATTTTTGAGGCCGATTGTTGATGCCGATTATCGAGGCCGATTATTGATGCCGATTATGAGTATGTGACAGCATAGCATCATGATACATGCCCATATGCATCATCTGCATGTTTGTTATGAGATGTGATTGACTATTGCATATGCCATAGTGCAGGTAGTTTATGGGACTCTCTGATAGGCGGAGTTATCCCACATGAGCGCACGGTATGCACAGGATTAATGCATGATTGAACTGCGTGACTCATGCATCTCACATTGTGTTATGGTGATTACTGTACGCCCTAGTGATATCAAGGCCGTAGCCTCCACAGTCATGTCGTGGATGGCCAGATGGACACTGAAAATCTATTACTAGCATCGGGCCGTCATAGATGGCCTTGAGTGAAAATCTTTAAACCCTCTTGGCACCAGAGGACGCCCTAACGTCAAGACCGAGTAGATACATGAGCGCCCGAGTGCCGAATACCAGGAGGCCACGTCTCCTACTGTGTCGTGATCGGTTGGGAGGGGGTGTGGCCTTACCCGCCTGAGGGAGTAAGCAATGTTAGGCTGAGTCTGACCAGCTCGTAAATGGGTCTGCTATCGATGAACCGGGCCGATATTGGTAGGTGGATAATGAGGTCTCTTCCACTTACCCAGTTGTGTGCTTGATGGGGCGGCAAGCTGGTGTAGAGTATACTAGACCCCGGTGATGATCCCAATAATGTACAGTACTGATTTGTGGAGCAGGAGTTACATACTCAGCATTATACTCATTCATTCATTCACTATCCACTCGAGCTGGTGGTACGCAATCAAGTTATCGTGTGTACCTTTGCAATGTCCAGGATTTCAGTTGGGGTGCGTGACTAACCTAAGATCAGGAGTTTACCACATTGTGTCTATCTATCCAAATTTAGGTATGGGACTGGTTTGGATAAAAGTCCTTTATGATAAACCCTATAGCCTGCGATACCACGTACTATCACCCCGACTTCACATTGCAGCTTAGTCATTTCATACGCACCACATACCACATATTGCATTATATCCGCGGCATATGACATTTTGGGTTGCTATGTTTCTGCATTTATATAACCTAGATGAGGCTAATGGTATTCGTAGCTCTTCTGAATTGCATATTGTATTGCATCCTCGGTATTTAATATTTGGATCATTATGTTTCCACATTACATACCCGACTTACATTACTTTCTCAGTATATGACATTGGCTTGCTGTGTCTTTTCATCGCGTATCCTAGATGAGGTTGATGATATTTTATGGACTTGTCAGTATTTCTACTTACTCTGATATTGTATGGTTCGTGGACTTACCAGTATTTCTGTTTACTTTGATACTACATTCTGAGCACGCATATTCTACTGAACACTTACACCACCCTTTAAGCTTTCTATAAGCTTATGCACGATAAATGCGTGCAGGTGGCGTTAAGTTATAGCAGCGTTGAGCTTGGAGCGTGTAGCGGTCTTCTGGAACTTTAATTTTTGACATATGTATTTTCCCTTTCAGCATTATATTCAAATGATTATATTAATGGATATGTGATGATGATGTTGACTTTGTGATTTGGGTAAACTTGTGGTTATGCTTCTTATGAGACAAATGTACGTTGGAAAATCATCCTTGTAGGATCCCAGGATCGGAATCTGACGTATGCGCACTGTGAGCCAAGAATGGGGTACTACGGAGGCTGTCGGCACCGGATTCGTCAATCGAAAATTTTGTGAGCCCGATTTTCAGGTTTGGGGCGTGACAGCATGGTAGGCTACGGATCGTACAGGGGCGGCCGTACTAGGAGTCTCCCCTACTACCTCTCTCCCTGCCCTAGGAGGACCTGCAACCGCTGAAGGCAGAGCCTTGGGGGCTTACTCCTCTGCAGAAGGCGATGAGATGATGATAAGCTCGACTCCGACAGAGGCCTCGGAAGCTCGTGCTTCAGGACTAGGGGTCGGAGCAATGGCAGGAACGACCTCGGAGGGGACTACGAAATGCACGGCTCCGGCTGGGGCCGTGACAGGCGCAGCTTCGGCTAAGGTCATGGCTGCAGTCAGAACAGCCTCGGCCTCAGAAGTCTTCCTCTTCTTCAACATCACTTTCGTCCTCGGTTCGGAAGAGAGGACAATGTCCATCAAAGGGCGCGACACAAGTGGCCTCCACCTCTTCGAGCCACCTGCTTCCATTCCTACTCAAACGAGGGAATTAGCCTAAGTAAAATCTACTGAATGTCAGCAAACCAATGTCCGAAGATCCCTACTCCCTCTTACCCAAAGCAAAGAGAGTAGGCTGGACTCTATAGAAGCCAGACGACACCAAGTTCTCTTGGCTGATGAGTTCAAACCAAACGCGCTGGCCCTTAGGGAGCACTCTGACTCGGTCGAGCTGCCGCTTCTGAAAAATAGAGAGGTCGGGGGCCCCCTTCGGCTGAGCTATAAACAGAAGCAGAGAATGAGTTAAAACATAGAAGGATGAATCGGACATGCAGTGCAACTAAAAAGAAGTGTCTGACCTGGGTTGGAAAACTTGGTAGGGACTCGGACTCGCAGTTCGCGCAATTCAGAGGCAGGGGCCTCCCATTCCCTCGAGGCCCAAAACCACTTCCCTTTCCAGTCTTTGTTAGAAGAGGAAAGTTTGGTTACCAGACTCGGGACACATGGAGGCCTAGCCGAGAAGTACCACCAGGCCTTATCCGACCTATCGTATTTGACCATGTATAAAAACATGAACTAGTTTAGCATCAACCTCTGATTCCCCACCCATTGCCAGAGAATAAAGGTGGAGGCGAGGATCCTCCAGGAGTTCGGAACCAGCTGCCCCAGCGCTATTCTCAACTGTGCAGTCAGCTTGCGCAAGAATGGATGTATGGGGAATTGAAGCCCGCATTGAACGGCATAGATGAAGATAGCGATCTCCCCCTCGGTTGGAGAGCCTGATTGGTTCGTGGGGGCAGGGGCTCGAATGTGCACCGAGTCGGGAATTTGATAATCTTCGTGGAGCTGGGCCATCTAGGAGTCGACCAGGATCGACCCCTAGGGACTAACGGTTTCGACCTGCCTCCCGAGGGGCTTGCCTTCGACCATCCCACAAGATCTCTGAGAACCCTCTTCGGCCTCTTGCTACGACTTTTGGCCATCTGGCTCATGGTTCTTTAGGCCGGGGCCGAAGTACCAAGGGGTACGGCCTCAAAAGGGCCTTCGGACTCTCCAGGTTCCGAGGCGGTAGTCTCTGGTTCAAATTCTGAACTAGCTCCTCGGACCTCTTCCGCTTCGTCAGAATTGCTTGATATGATGCAAGGAAAAAGGCGTTAAAGTGGTGGAAGACTCACAGTGTTACAGGCGATCTCCTCCGGCAAATCTCCTCCGGTAAAAATTTTTCCAACTTCAACGGCTTCCTCTGAGAAGAATCTCGTGGTGGAAGACTCACAGCGTTATAGGCGATCTCCTTCGGCAGAAATTTTCCCAACTCCGACAGCTTCCTCTGAGAAGAATCTCTTCTCCGATGGTCGGAAACCCTTTATCCAGTGATGAAAATCCTCTTTCCGATAGAGGGCGATTTCCGGGGAAGGGCGATTTCCGGCAGAGGGCGATTCAGAAGGAAAGAACAAAGAAAATGAGAAGTAAGTGTGTGAGAAGTGTAAGAGTGAGAACGGGAGGGGTTTATATAACAGCCCCATTACTCGGTGTCATCATTACAAATGTTTGTTCCCGAAGCCAAGGCGACTCGGTATTGGCACCAAGGGACATGCGGAAGAGAGCTATACGTCTTAACCCACGCTTCAATGTCGGAGCCCTCTTGGCATTTAATGTCATTAATGATGTAGGCGGCTCCTCGCCTCTCTGCATACACGTGACGCTGTCTCCTTCACTCCGCCAATTACGAATCGTAACCGTCACCACGCATCGTTCGCCAAAGGGATAGAAGCCGAAGGGTTGCGACCGCCATACAGCATGCGGGATCTGAGGTGGATGTATGCATTAATTGCGCCCCGATCATCCCAATCATCATCATGGGCAGAGGCATGGAAATGTCGTTTCATTTCTCCAGGCGTTTACTCTCTAAGTCCAAACTTGGACCAAGAGAGTAGGGGGCTTCTGTTATGGGGAAATTTGAATAAGGATAATCAGGGTCGGCCTAAGCTACTCGAATCAGTTAACAAGGCCTCGGAAGGAGGATACCACGTCAAATATTAGCCGACCCCTAAGTTACGACCGTAAGTTAGCTAAAACAAGCTCTCCACTAATGAATCACGACTCGGAACTACAATCCTGATTGGCCGATCCGAACCCTCGTCCTCATCCGGAGAAGGATGGTTGAGCCGAGCTCTGATCCTCGTCCTCAACTTCATTCAGCGAACTCCGACTTCGGTGATCTACTGACAAACTCCGACTACTAGTGCTTGGTCTCGAGATTACACAGTCTGAGGCTGAGCCCGAGTGCGGATATTCTGTATGCCGAGGCTGAGGCCGAGCCCGGGTGAGGATACTCCATGTGCCGAGCCTGGAGACTAACCTAAATACGGATGTAACCGAAGATCTCGCCCAAGGATACGCGCCCTTAAGACACGATACGCCGCACGACCCAAAGATTATGGATAATATCTCCATGATCACAATATCTTGCTGATTGAGCAAATCATGCCGAGATTAACGGACGTGGATCGTTCAACCCACAGGTATAAATACCAGGGGATCCCATTGCTACAGGTACACAATATCTCGCACCCTCTCTCTACATTCAACTTAGACCCAGATTCCCTCGCCTGACTTAGGCATCGGAGGGTCCCCCGGCTAAGCTAAGGTCTCCTTTGCTCACCATTTTGTGCAGGCCCAGGGTTCATCGAAGGTTCACGGCATTGAGTGGAGGGTGGTCCAGATCTTGACCTCAACAGCTATGATTAAAAATACAATAGTGACTAGTCCAAATTTCAAGGCCAAGATAAGATGGGTACTGTCACCTTCTGAGCGTAATTTTTTTTTTTTTTTATCATGCTCTGTATGCAATTGGTCTAGCGACCTAGGCTATTTAGATTACTTTGGGCTGGTTTGGATACTATATAGCAAATAATAGCTTCTTCTTTTTTAACTTAGGCAAGTTAATAAGTTTTTTTTTCTTCTTCTTTTTAAAGTTAGTTCGGCTATTAAGCTTAAATAAGCAATTTTTTAGAAAAAAAGTAACTTACTTTTATAAGTTTTTTTTTTCCAATTACTTTTCAAGTTCCAAAAATAATTTATTTCCTTGACTTTCGTGATGACGCATTAATTTAAAAAAATATTTAAAGAAATATGCTCTCATTGGCCATGAACTCCTAAGTTTCCATGAGTGGAAATCATCTGCTGAATAGGTAAATGATCTAGTGGGCCCCACATGATGATGGGCTCTCATCGAGGTGGCCCCACAGGATGGACAATCCACATCAAATGTCCACTCTTAATAATGAATGACCCACATCCAAGGCAAGCCCCGCATAATGGGCAACCCACATTGAAGGTGGGGCCTACTTGATGGGCAACCCACATCAAAGGTGGTGGGCGACACATGATGGACAATTAATAATTGTGTGCTCCACATGATGGATGATCCACATTAAGGTGGGTCCCAACTGATGGACAATGCATATTAAGGTCAGCCTAATGATGAGTGGCTTATATCCAAGGCGAGTCCTGCATGATGGATGGCTCACATCAGATGTGGGCCCACATGATGGACGGTTCACATCAAAGATAGGCTCCACATGATGGCCAATGGATCTTGAAGATGGGGCCCGCATGATGAGCAATACCATTGATGGTGGGCCCCACATGATGAACTGTGCAAATTAAAGATCGGGGCCTAATGATGAATGGCCCACACAAAGGTGGGCCCTACATGCATGATGGACGACCCACATCAAAGGTGTGGCCCCAACAATGAATGATCACACATCAAAGGTTGGCCTGACCTACTAGACTTTGGAGATATAATTAATTCAACGGTGAAAACCAAATATGCTTTTCTACTTTTTGGATATATTGTTCATCAAAGATTCTCATCCGTATGTTTGATCCGTTTACATCTAAGCCGCGTCTGCGGTTGAAAATTCACTGTCAGTGTGTAACACGTCGTGTTTCATGCCATCTCATGCACATTCACGTGTACCACACACAGGCAGACCACAGCTTGCACTGTACAGTGTATTCTCGGGATGAGATGGTTTGATATGCCTGTATGCGTGTGGTTCCTGGCTTATCTCGGCAGCAGCACATGTGGCAATATGGCAGACGTTTATGTGATCAGCTCTCCATCTGTTGGTGGGACATAATGATTAAACCTTGTTCATTAGAAAATCAGGCCCTTACATTCCTCAGAATAAAAGGATGTTTATAACAATTGTTTTATAGCCGTCCGTTTGTTTTGTATGATATAGCCCATCTGAGGAGTGAAATGGCATGGCTTTTAAGACAGAGGATGTGTTTCGCTTGATGGAAAGCTCTGATCACACACGTGCACCATGTTGGTTCCTTCATGCGTGTGACTTACAGCGAACCCGAGAGAACTAAGATGTGAAGAATAAAATTTTACAAAAAAAAAAAAAAACAAAAAAGGAAAAATTAAAATTAAAAAAAATGGAAACATGATCACAAGCATCCCTATTCATAAATGGAATACATGTGCGTTTGTCACTAATTTACTAAAGTGTGACAAGCCACCCACTGAACACGGCATCGAGTACTTTCAATCCAGACCGTTCAAATCACGATGTTGCTGTCAATGGAGGAAACGGATTGGCTACTCCCCCTGCCACCAGCCAATGGCTGGTGGTCGGTGCTCTGTGGGACCCACCATGATGTATGTGTTTCATCCATGCCGTCAATCTACTTTTCTAGATCATTTTATGTTATGAGACCAAAAATGAGTGATATCCCAATCTCAAGTGGACCACATTATAGGAAACAGTGTTGAATGAACGTTGACCATTAAAAACTTTGGGGGCCATACAAGTTCTGGATCAAGCTGATCTTTGTTTTTTTCCCCTTCATCTGGGTCTTTATGACCTAATCAACAGATTGGATGTCAAATAAACAGTACACTGGGCCTTAGGAGGATTTTAATGGTGGATATCCAATCACTATTGTTTTCATGTGGTGTGGTCCACCTGTGATTTATATCCCTCTCATTTTTGGCATCAAGCGCTAAAATTATCTGTAAAAATGGATGAACGGAATGGATGAAACACATACATCATGGTGGGGCCCACAGAGCACCGACCACTAGCCACCGAGATGGTGGCAGGGGCAGTGGCCAATCCGTTCTCGTCAATGGAGAGTAGACTGAAAATAAAACTGCTCGAACAATCAGCACGCATCTGAAGGCTACTAGATGGACTGTTAGGATCATTCAATCAACATTCGGGCTATGATCCATCCACAATTGAATGGTCTCATTATAGTCGTTGGACACTTTGGTTTCCTGCTGGATGCATCTAGTGCTGTTAGATGCTATCGAAGTTAGTTTTGAAGATAACGAACGTTGGATGCCATGCATTGGAAAATTAAATTCGAGAAATTTATGATTTATCGCTGAAATGTTTTGGTTTTAGTTCGATGCTATTGAAGTGGGTTTGATGTCATCGGCAGTTTGTCAATGTCATCGATGTCCCATCGAATAGATTGCACAGAGTTATGCAGATTTGCGTATCTGCGGGATTTGTTTCCGATCGGGATTGAGGTATATCTCAGAGCTTTCTAATTCATTCCTAAGGTTTTCAAGGGCTTGTGAGGGGAGATTCAAGGCTTGTTCGAATTGGGTATTCTCTCTATCTCTTATAATTTCTGCTTTCATAGTGCATTACTATCGCTTTGTGCTGTGGTTTTTTCCCGAAAGGGGTTTTCCACGTAAAATTTGGAAACTTTGTGATTGTGCTTGATTGTTGCTATTTGATTACTTGGCTTGATTCATCTCTATGTGCTTCTGCAGTATCCCATCAAGTGGTATCAAAGCAAACGTTGTGGCACAAGTTGAATATGAAAGTAGAGTATTAATGACTTCCAATCCCAAGTTTGATGTTGATAAGTACTCTGGGAAAATTATTTTTGAGTTATGGAATGTCAAGATGATTGGCCTATTAGTTCAGCAAGGATTGGACGAGGTCCTTGAGAAACGACCAAAAACTATGGAAGATGACGAATATTGGAACAAGTTGGATAAAAAAGCGAGAGCCTCCATCCAATTGTGCCTAACGAATAAGGTTCTCTACAATGTCGTGAGAGAGAAAACTGCAGCAACTTTATGGGCAAAGTTATAGGATATTTATGCAAAGAAATCCCTTGAAAATCGCATATACTTGAAGTCGCAGTTGTTCAATCTAAAGATGGCAGAGGGAGGAAATGTTGATGCTCACATTAGCAACTTTAATAAGATGAATTGAAAATTGTTGAATGTAGAGGAAACGGTGAAGGATGAAGATCTGTTGAGTGTGAAATATTGCATATCTCCTCCTAGTTATACCTTGGTTTTATGAATATGATAGTGCTTAATTGATCTATTTATATATGTTTTCTCTTGCGAGGTGATTTCGAGAGCTAAGGAGAAAAAGGCTGCTTAAAGCATGGATTTGATGCTCAAAGAAGTACCAAGTGGAGGAATTGAACTTCGAAGATCAAGAGTAAAGATTTCAAGAGTCCAAGATCCAAGAAAATCAAGTGTAGAAGGAAGAAAATTGAAGTTACAAAGTGTAGAAAATCAGAATTATTAAACTTGATTGTTCGATGTCATTGAACACTACTTCGATGCCATTGAAGTAAGTGTCAGTGACATCGAAGGAAGCTCGATCCCATCGAAAAAATCAGAGAAAATCAAGTTTGATTGCTGAACATATGGGTGCAATCTTCGATGTCATCGAGGGAGGGTTCGATCCCATCGAAGGAACGCTTGATGCCATCGAAGCCAGTTCGATGACATCGAAAAATCATGAGTTATGGGATTTAATCCCTGGACAGTTTTAAGCATTCTTCGATCCCATCGAAGACATTTTCAATGACATCAAAGATAGTTCAATACCATCGAAGGTTGGACAATGCCATTGAGGACTTATACAGGTGTGAAAAGTTCATTGCGGCACTGTTTCCAAATTCAAATTGAACACGTCGATTGAACTTTGATGCCATCGAGGCTGCGATAGCTGCATAAATTGAAGTCAATTTCAAAGTTGGTCTGATCAAAGCCAATATAAAGGGGTTTTCAGAGTTCTTCTAGACACGAATTAGGGGAGAAAGAGGAAAGCAAGGAGTAATGGAGCTTTAAGGAGTCCTCCCTCCTCTTCAATCCTTCGATTTTAGTTTTCTTTTATGGTTTTTTATTTGAATTATAGTTTAATCATGTTTATGGTTGGCTAATCTCTTAGCTAAGGCTAAGGGATGAAACTTGTAATTAATATTAGTATTTAGTTTATCGAATTCAATGACATTAATTTGAATGATGATGTTAGATTGATTTGGTTTGAATTTACTTTAAGTCTTTAAGTTGTTTATATCTGGATTTATTGTGTTCTATGAGTACAGTGAATGTTTTGATTTAACAATTGTTTAGCCTAAATTAAAGAAGGATTCAATCTGTATAATTGATTGATCTAATGTCACATATGGGTGCTTTAGATGCTTTTGATTTCCTGGAATTGATGTTTGAATGCTTCAAGAGAGAATTAACCAATTGAAATCATCTGCGTATTAATGGTTATGAATAGTTTAACTGAATTATCTTCCGATTAGATAGGATAGGACTTCGATTCCAGTTATGATATACATTAAATCGGTAAATTGATATTGGGATTGCAATAAGTGGATTCTTGGATCCTTAGTATTTATTTATTTGCTTTTACTTTTAACTCATTCGCTGAATTAAAAACCCAAACAAATAATTAGACTTAGATTAATTCTAGATAGTGTTCTCCATTCCCAATGGATTCAACCTCACTCTCACTAAATTATTACTACTTCACAACCCTGCACTTGGGGTTCGTGAACTAGTTTTTGGCATCGTTGCCGAGGAGTGGTGTTGAACACTATTAAGTTTAGGTGTTCTAGGTTTGATTTTTGTTTTAGGTCAGATTTTTCTATTTTTCTAAATTTCTCTAACCTAGGATTTCTAGAGTTTTCTAAATTTCAGAATTTGAATTTTTTTTAGATGTACTAACATTGCTAACATTGTTCACTTGTCTTGATTTTCCAGTATTCTTAATTCTAGTTCTAGTTCTTCCCTACGGGTAACATCATTCCTCTCTCCCTCTAGTTATTTTCACAATTGTTGTAAAACTTTGGACTTAGGGTTAGAATTAGAGTTTCGTGTTGTTCATGCCCAAGTGGGTAAGGGACCATACATCGAGGCTTTTGAGTGAATGAGGTTTCGTTGACGGGCTCACGAACCATCGACGAGCTAGGAAACATCTAGATACGCCTGAATTACCATTTGGAACTATGGCAGAAACGGAACAACACTTTGATGAGAATCTGATGCAAAACACACCATCTATTAAGCCAATGCGTTATGAGAATGAGGTACACTGAGTTCCACCGGTTCGAACCTTACATGATTATCTATAGCCGGTGAGAACAAGTACACCTTCTTGCGTGATTTTCCTAACCAATGTTGGAAACTTGAACTTCAAACCTAGGATGATCCAATTACTCCTTAGGTTCCATGGACTTGATTTAGAAAATTCCATATTTGCACATAAGGGAATTCGAAGAGATTGTCACCACCATACATTTTAAAAATATTCCTCCTGATGTGATTAGACTAAAATTATTTTCATTCTCTCTAAAGGAGAAGGAAAAATTATGGCTTCACTCTTTAAGACTCAGATCCATTGGTACATGGGCGAAGATGAACCGAGAGTTTTTTAAAAAGTTCTTCCTGAATCATAAAACCAACACTCTAAGATGTGACATAATGAACTTCTCTAAAAAAGGAGATGAAACTTTCTTCCAGTTTTGGAACGGTTCAATGACTTATTTCTCGCTTGCCCATACCACGGCTATGAGATTTAGCAGATGATTAATTTTTTCTATGACTGAATGAATTCAAATATGCGCCAATTCGTAAAGATGATGTTTAATGGCAAATTTATGACCAAGGAACTAGAAGATGCTTAGGATCCCAAGGTAGTGCCAAGAGAGAGAGGAGTATATGTGCTCAAAGAGGATGCAAATGTTAGTGTAAGGTTGGTAGATCTCATAAGAAAAATTGAGGCTTTGGAATCTGGTAAGGAGGCGATCCAACCCAAAGCGGTTGTTGAAATCGTATGTGGTATTTGTTAAAGCGATGTACACTTAACAAAAGATTGTCCTACAATCCCCACATTCCAAGAAGTGTTCCATGCTCAAGCAAATGTTACAAACGCATATCAACGCCCCTTTGGTGCACCAAATTTCAACACGTACACTCTTGATTAGCGGAACCATCCAAATTTTAGTTGGAGGAATAAACCACCTATAAATGCAATCAATAATCCCCAAGAGCCATCTAGTGGACCCTCATCTAGGAGAACTCTTGAGGATACATTGAATGCATTCATTCAAGGGCAACAACAAGTCATAAATGAACTCAGAACTTCGGTTGTAAGAATTGAGACACAACTAAAGGTAAGGGAGAAATGGACCTTTCTGGCCCAACCCCAACCTAATCCTAATGGACAATTCATGATTACTAATCCCAACTCTTCAACTCTACATGTGGAACATGTTAAATCCATCACTGCTTTGAGAAGTGGAAAAGAGATTGACAATGAGATTCCTAAGAAGGTTGAGAACCTGAGTCCAAAGACTCAAAGGATGTTGCTGAATCTAACAGTGTTTCACATGACCAAGAGCCAATCCAAGAATACAAATATGTGGCACCGTTTCCCTAACGTCTCCCTACATCAAAATTACCAAGTGAAAATCAGGATATTTTAAAGGTTTTCCAGCAAATCAGGATCAACATCCCCTTGTTGGATATGATTAAACAATTCCTATCATATGCCAAATTCTTAAAGGATCTATGTACAGTAAAGCGCAAGCTGAAAGTACATAAGAAAGCCTCCTTGACTGAACAGATGAGTGCCATCATAAATCAAAACACTCCCCCAAAATATAAGGTTCATACAAGTCCTACGATCACACGTCATAAGAAACTGCCTGGTTGATAAAGCAATTTTAGACCTTGGGGCAAGTGTTAATCTGATACCATTCTTGGTATATAAGCAATTGGGCCTTGGTGACTTGAAACCCACTAAGACAACATTACAATTGGTCGATCGCTCAACTAGGATACCGAGAGGTGTAGTAGAGGATGTGTTTCTCCAAGTTGATAGATTCTACTACCTTGTAGACTTCATTATCTAGGATACGCACCCGGTTATAAATGCGAGTACTCATATCCTTGTCATATAAGGCCGACCATTCCTGGCCATTGCTAATGTCATAATCAATTGTCAGAATGGGATCATGAAAATATATTTTGGGAATATGACTTTAAAACTAAACATATTTAATTTGCACAAACCACAAGAGGATGAGGATGTGATTCATGAGGTAAACTTGATTGATATATTAGAAGATGATGAGCCTCTTTCAATGGAAACTCCTGAACCTCTAGAAGCCTGCTTGGCATACTTTGAAGATTCAAACGATCCCATGATTGGAGACATAGTGATAATTACCTTGCGGGATTGTGTCTCGGTGCCTGACACTGGACGGGAAGATAATCGTGTTGAAAACCCTCCTTTTACCAATACTGAATTTTTACAATTACAGGTGGAGGAGCTGAATTCTAAACTGAAGTTTAATACTTCAGATTCTATGGAGACTACGTTTGTTAAAAATTTCTTTGATATTCAACTATTTGTAGTCTCTTATTCACTATGGTATATTAATATTGAAAATTTTGCTGCCACAAGTGAATCATACATTCTTGAGACGCCTAATGATAATAAGAAAAAATATTTGATGAAGTACATAGATTTCTCTGGATGATAATAGTCCAGGACATCAAAACTTACTTCAAAGTAGATTTTTGGATGATCTTGTTGCAAAGCTTGCTAAGAAATTTGTTGAGATACTTGCTAGCGGAAGAACCGATGCATCATGATGATTGATAGTTAGAATTAGAAATTTACTGTTTTCATAGGATTAAGATTAAGTTAGTTTGTTTTGGTTTTAGTCCCTTTAAATGATAAAAGACTTCAAACTATTCAATTATCTTCTTCAGGTACTATCCTTCTAATTACTCTTCTTTGATTTTATTTTATTGTGCCATGTCTATTTGATTGCTTATATCTTTTACATTGAGGATAATGTAGATTTTAGGTTGGTGGTGAGATTAGGTAAACTAATCAATGTTTTTCTGGTCGTTGAGCAGAAATCTTTGACATTTTTCAAAATTTTTAGTTTCAAAACTCTTTTTTAGGGCTAACATTTTGTGTAACTGAATATGTTTTTAGTATTATAATAATATTTAGAATGAATTTTTTTTCAAAAAAAAATAGAATTTGATTAACTAAGTAAACCATTGGATACGTTCTTCTAATGAATTGATTGATAAAAGGTTTAAACATTAATTAAGTCTAGTTCACAATCCACATTTAACTCATATTCTATGAAAAACACTTGAATTTCTGATTTTAGTAAGTGTATTGCTAAAAAGTGCTAGGAACCAAGTCTGGATATCCTTATCTACCTTAAAAATAATGAAAAAGAAAGAAAGAACTGGCTAGAAAATAATAAGATTGATGAAAAGACTTATGAAAAGAAGGAAAAGAATGAAATAATGCGAAAAGCATCAATTTAAAATTGAGAAGCTGAAAAATAAGTGAAAAAGGAAATGGGTTCGGAATCAATAACTTGTGTTGACCCATTCTGAGGTAATGAACATGACTAACATTATAAAATGAAAGATAACTTATATGGAAATGTGAGTTAGGAACCATTAAGCACACTAGAAACTTGATTTTTTAAATTCATTGTATTGGTTAATTGATGAAGGAGGACTTAGTCCAATTGTCTGCTAAGTACAATTAGGTCCTAGATTGTCAAGCTTTGATTCTTGCAAGATCAGGCATGTATCTTGTTGAATTCTCTCCCGCCTTCGTATGAGTCTTTCAAAGACACATTGTGCACCGGTAAAACGTCTCTTAGTGTCGATATCGTTATCGCAGTCCTCCAAGGAAAGGTGATGAGAAAGAAAAATGATAACATTAGGGCCTCTACTGATGCATTTTTTTACGAGGGGTGAAATTTTGAGCGAGACAGTGGATCCTCTCGATCGAGATCCAAATCCAAGGACAAGGGCAAGAGAAAGTTAAAGTGCTAGAATTGTGGGTTGTCTGGACACATGAAGAAGGATTGTAAAAATCCTAAGGTAACAAAAGAGAACACAGAGGCTTCTTCCAGCGAAGCCAACACCACCGAGTCTGATGAAGGTACGAGTGGAAGTGATGTGTTGTCAGTGTCTATGGTTGGATACTTATACGATGATCGTAAGGATGAGTGGATTTTAGACACTGGGGCTTCATATCACATGACTCCTCATCAAAGTTGGTTCACCAGTTACAGAGAGTGTGATGGTGGCCAGGTATTTGTGGGCAATGACAATGCCTATAATGTGGTGCGTGTTGGATCCGTGTTCAAGATGTTTGATGGCATGGAGCATACCTTAACTGAGGTGAGACATGTTCCTAACATGAGGAAAAGCTTAGTATCTGTTGGAGCATTAAAGGCGCTTGGGTGCAAGTTCACCAAGTTTGATTGTGTCCTTAAAGTTTCAAAGGGGGCACTTATTGTTATGAAGGCACATCGGAGCAGAAACCTTTACAGATTGATCGGGAGCACTTCATTGGGTGGAGTTGCAGCAGCTATAGCAGATTCCACGTCTGCACATATGCGGCATGCATGTCTGGGCCACATGAGTAACTGGGCATGAATTTGCTTTTTGACTGTTGTTTAATTCCAATTTTTAAAAGTTTATATCTCAATATATGTGAGCATTGTATATATGGTAAATAATCTAAGTTGTATTTTAAATCTAGTAAGCATGCTCGTAAGAGTATCCTTGATTATGTGCATTCGGATGTATGGGGGCCATTGCCCATGGTTTGCCCTACAGGGTCATCATGGTTTGTCACATTCATTGACGACTACTCCAGGAAAGTATGGGTTTATTTCATGAAAAATAAAACCGATGTTTTCACCAATTTCAAGCAACGGAAAAGCGATGGTGGAAAAGCAGTCAGGGCGAAAGGTGAAAGTTCTAAGGACATATAATGGTGGAGAATTTACTTCAGGAGAACTTAATCAATACTATAAAGATGAAGGGATCATGAGGCACAACACAGTGTGACATGTACTAGAGCAAAACGATGTGACTAAACGGATGAATCAGACTCTCTTGGAGATGGCCCGATGCATGATTAGTAATGTTGGGTTGGATAAGGAATTGCGGACTGAGACCATTAATACAGCTATTTACTTGGTAAATTGGTCCTCTTCTACGACCATTGATTGCAAAATTCCAAAGGAAGTATAGAGTGGTCAGCAAGTAAACTACTCAAGATTGCGTGTGTTTGGTTGTGATGCTTACTCTCATCTACAGTCAGTTGAGATAGATAAGATAGACCAAAGAGCCAAAAAGTACATCTTTATTGGCTATGGTGGTGGTGTGAAGGGGTACAGGTTGTATGACTGCGTCACACGAAAAATCATCATTAGCTATGACGTGAAATTCGACAAATGATCCTTTTTCTCTAAGGATGAGTAAGAGATACTAGAAAGGTTAGTCGTGGACATTCTGGTTGATACAGGTGATACTCATGCTGAGACAGATATGTAAACAGAGGTATAGGAGCAGGTAGAGCAACCACCTGTAAGAAGGAATCTGTCGTGGGATCGCAGGTTACCAGCGAGATATAGACATAATTCTAATATTGCATATGCCCTCATTATATATGAGGAGGATCTTTCTACTCATCAGGAGGCTCTTGATGAGTCGAAAGCCACGATGGATGATGAGATGGACTCCTTGTACAAAAATCAGATGTGAGAGCTGGTGGAGCTTCACGTCGGCCATAAAGCGATCGGGTGCAAGTGGATCTTCAAGAAGATGCAGGATAGGTACAAGGCAAGGTTAGTAACAAAGGGATAAACTTAAAAAAAGGCATCGACTTCACTGAGATATTCACACCGGTTATAAAGCATCTATCATATTTGTGTTGGCACTAGTTGCCCAATACGATTTCGAACTGGAACAGATGGATGTAAAGACCGCCTTCCTACATGGGGAATTGGAAGAGTAGATTTACATGAAGCAACCAGAGGAATTCAAAACAAAAGGGGCAGAGAACAAGGTTTGCAAGTTAAAGAGTGTTAGTGCACTGATTTTTTCACCCTATTTGTCAATCACATGAGTCATTGTGTCATGTAGTCGGTTGACCCTTTGGAAAGTGAAGACCGAAGACACAAGTGAAGATGGAGCATTAAGAAGCAAAGAATGTGTAAAACAGGTACCTTGGTGACCCTAACCCTTGACCCAAAACAACCCATATACCTTTAGATGATATTGACCTAATTGGAATACCTAATTAATCATCCCTTAGCCTTAAGAGACCAAGAGAAACATGATAAATAAGGGTAGAAGAGGAGCGAAGCTGCTATGTAAAAGTCTGTCCAAAACAGCAGTTTTCGATGAGTCTTCGATAGCATCGAGCTGCCATCGAAGTGCCTTCAATGACATCAAAGTCATGTTTGATGACATCGATTGAGAGTCAGAAATGCCCAACAACCAACTGAATTTTTCTGTGATTTTCTCTATAGCATCGAGGTTGTAACGTCTTAAATTTTCGCTATTTTGAATTTCTAAAAAATATTTAATTTTTTTATATAACTAGCCTACGTTGTCACTTACTGACCCTTGATGCTCGAGGTGAGCCTATACGTGGGTGATACCTATAAAGAACCGCACAAATTCGAGTAATTAACCGTAGGAAGCCAATGAATCTACCCGATCATTTAAGCATTGAGTTTAGCCTTGTGATTTGTTCACATAGGGCCCAAATCTAGCCGACCTATTATTGACTAATAAAGATGACCACAACTAAAATAAAAATCTACCTAAAGTCGAGATAACTAGAAGTCAGATCTTAATTAACGAACCAAAGTGACCCAATTATCCTTTTACCCTGAGAACCAACGATTTAGAGTAATTGTGACCGAATCACCATTTTTGCTAATTACGAATAGGCCACTCTATGGACTTAGCTAATCCAGACCATAATCATTGCACACAAGCAATCTCCTTACCCAGTTCATTCCAGAAATGCCCTAATTATCCGAACAAGCGCTAGACAGCTCATTAGTGGGCCACTATACCCAACACATTAGAAAGGCATTTGTCTTAGTGGGCTTGACGTCCATC
>JAJHSJ010000016.1:35961117-36224050 GCA_021015155.1 Magnolia officinalis | reverse complement strand
TTTAGATTTAATGTTTCACTTGTATCATCAATCTTAATGATAACTAATGAAATAATTAATATTTGTAAGTTAATTGTAGTATGAAGCTTAACAAGAAAAATCATAATTTAATAATTTTAATAATATCTAATAATAATTCTAACAATAGTAAAAAATAACGATAATTTGATTTTGACAATTCAAATGGATAAAAAGAATCGAAAGTCGGCATACCTAAGTTGAATGGATCAGGATCTTCATTAAAACTGGCGAATTTGAGTCTGAAGTCGCGAGGACTAAGTCGACTCAACTGGAAACTCGACAACCTCTAACTGCTCTCATCTTCTCCTTCTTTTCCTTCTTTTCTCTTTCCTTCCTCTTCCTTCTCTCTTTGCACCCTTTATCTGACTAGGTGAGTCTGGACTCAGCCAAACCTCACACCCAAACTCGGACCGAACTCAGAAAAATGGTCGCCGAGTTGACTCGACATCACCCTCTCTCCTCTTCTTCTCTTTTTTTTTTCTCTCTCTTTCTTTTCTGTCTCTCTCCTATCTCCTTTCTTTATTTTACTCAAATATCCACAACTATACTCAAACCAAACCCAAAACCTAGCTTGACCCAGTTGAACTCGGTGGATTTCAACCGAGTTGACTAGGCAGCAACAAGGGCTCAACCTCCCCCTATCTCTCTTGTTTCTCCTCTCTCTCCTTTCTCTCTTCCTTTTCTTCTATTTTCTGTTTTCTTCCTTGTGCAACCAACAACCGAACAGTGTCTGGATCTGACCAAACCCATCCCTAGCTCGGACCGAACTTGATCCAGTGAGTCGGACTCGTCAGGGAGTCAGGTTAGCTCGGTTCGAGCAGTGCAGTAAATACACCCACTCTCCTTCTTCTACTCTTCTTTCATTTTCCTTCATGCTCCTCTCTTCTTCCTTCCTTTCATCTGCTTAGGGAGGTCAGACGCACCCAGGCACATCAGGCCCATCTCGTGGCTCGGCCTGACTCGAGCACAAGTGCAGCGTTTGACTTGTACCACCGCTACCTTCTTCCTTCTTCCCTTCTCTCGGTTCAACAAGGCTCACTAAGTCCAAGCTCCACACGACCCAAGCTCAATGAGTCGAGCTCAGAAGACATGGCAGCGGCCCTCGCTGGTCCAGCAACTCAGGTGGGCTGAGTCGATGCCACACGAACACACACACACACCACACACACACTCTCTCTCTCTCTCTCTCTCTCTCTCTCTCTCTCTCTCTCTCTCCCCACCTTCTTCCTTCTTGTTTGGGAGCTCAAGAGGGTCTGAACAAACCCAGACTCAGACAGACTCAGTGTGGTGTGGCGTGACAGCAAATGAGGAAGAAGGTCGGCCTCTAATGGTGGATCGAAATCCGATGGGTCTTTCTTGATTCCATTGCTTCTGGACGGTTTGTATACACTTATAAGAGCTCGTGAAAGCATGAGATCGAAGCTCTAGAGGCATTTCGTCGATGGGTTTGAGTTTGGGAAGAAATAGCCGCTCTTGAGTGGCTGCCAGAAAATGAAGGAGGATACCCTACTGCTTGATCCTCTCCCTTTTATTTGCTTGCCCTAGCTCCCAGAACCGTCGGAAATAAACCCAACGGTCGGGATATAATCTGCCTGAAACCGCCTCCAAAACAGTGGGCAGGACCGAAACTGCCCATGGTTTTGTTTTGAAAGCCCTAAACCATGTTGCTTAGGTGGAGGCTGAGATTTTCCAATGGTCAGACAGCTGAGATTGAAGGGGACGTGCACATGTGGATTGCCAGCTAAGGCGAAAATAGTGTTTCTATTTTGGAAACCGTCCGAGTGCACCTCCTACTTGCGCTAGTGTTTCTGTGCATACGAGTGCATGCCAACGGGTGAAACCACCTAGGGTTCGTTCGGGACCGTCATCTGGTCGTGATGAACGGTCCAGATTGCCCGAATCGATGGTGAAAATGGGCCATCAATCAAGGACAACGGACGTTGTATACTAACGATGTTGTAGCGCAAGAGAGAGAGAAAAAGAAAAGAGGAGAGTTTCCTCTTTGGGTGGGGGCATCGGGTCAAACCCGATTTGACCGTGCCTATGGTCTGGTGCACACTCACCGTGGTACACACACAACCAATAGTGAGGTCCATAATGATTCTGGACGAAATCCACTCCATCCATTCAGTTTAGGGGTCCTTATCAAGGCGTCTGACCAAAAACTAGGCAGATACAAAGCTTAGGTGGGCCATGCACGTAGATGTAGGTCCTTATTTGTGGATTTTCATTGATCCGATGGTCAGATTAGATCCAAACTTATCATCAATGGTAAAAAAAAAAAAAGTACTAATGGGCTATATGTATGTTCAAGACCTTCGTAATATGTTAGTAACCAAATAGTAGTTTTAATATTAATTTTATTATTACTTTATTATAAATTATTGTTATCTAAATTTAGAATCATAGGGCCCACTTCTAAACAGAGTCGTCCTTACAGTAGATCAAAATCTACAAGTCACGCATGTAGCTCGCAAAGTATTTTAATTGTTAAAATGGGCCACACCATATGAACATATCAATTCTCAGTTCCCTGGCCATTCCAACAATCCGACGGTTGGATTGCCTCTAACTTAGCTATCGATGACCCTAGGGATATCTAAAGAATGTTTAGGTGTGATTTGGGAGTTGGATATGGAATTAGACAATTTGATCTGTGTTTTTAAATGATGAATCGTCCTATGGGACGTTGTAAACTTGGTGAATGGTGGATTTCATGATTTAGGGTTGTAAATCCAAAATAGTCGACTAGATTTACCCATTAATGAAATTTGGATCCTAAAAGTAGGTCTCTCTAGTGGCATGATGATCCATCTTGGAAATCGACGGATGGATAGCTTAATAAACGGATGGAGATTATTTTCAACGATTGGATTTATGCTAGAATATGACATGAATGTTCACTTAAGCTAGGTTTGTATTTATACTAACTTAGATTAAATGGTAACACTTGAGTACTGGAAAGTATAGGGTGTTATAATAGTACACAGCACCAATGTTAGTATTGTGTGCCACCAAAAATAAAAAAAACCTTTGCGGACTTCACCATGATTACGATTGGGCAAGCAACGACTCGGTAAACTTGACTTGTCCAACTCGATACGAACAGAGTGGGTGAGTCAATCCTAATCAAGCTGACTTCGTCCAATCCGAACTCAAAATGAGTCGAGTTCAAGTCACCTAGTAACTCGACTTGACTCGACCCGAAATCCAACTCGGTACTCACTCAACTTGATCTGAAACTCGACTCGTATATATATTTTTAATCTTCTTGATTCAAAACTTTTGTAGCCCCCAAAGTTTTTAATCTTCTAATCACCAATGTTTCTTATGGTGTGGTCCACTTGAGATTTGGATTTTCCTCAATTTTGTGCTCATGAACTACAATAATCTATAAAAATGGATGGACGGCGTGGATAAAATACATACATCATGGTGGAGCCAATAAAACTTTTCCAATAACACAGTACTGCAGTTGGTGGTATATGCTACCAGTGTCCCCTTTGTCAAAGACATTTGTATGAGAAAATAGTCAGTGGATCGGGTGGGCCGTACTGTGGTGTTTTCTAGAAAATCAACCTAGACCACAAGGTTGTGTCACCCCATTTTAGGCCACAGGCCAAAAAAATCAGTTCTATCTATAATTCAGGTTGACCACATGATTGTAAACAGTATATAGGCAATCCTCACCTTCTAAATTGTTTCCATTAGTGTAACGCCCAATGTTTCAGAACCCAAGTATAATGACTCGTTTCCTAAAAACCCGAGTGTTAATCTATAGAGAGCCGAATTCCATATATATATATATATAATATATTTATATAATTATATAATATATATATATATATATTATCAAGTTAGTAGTTTAGCGAAAGATGGACAAATAACATAAAGAAAAAATTTGCATACATTCAGAATGTACGAGTGGTTGCCCATAATGACTTATACAAACAAAATGTCTCAATAGTAACAACTGTAAGAATTACATAATTTAATTCATGAGAATATTAAAAAATGGCATATAACGAAAGCCGCAGATCGCGCGCTTTCTTAGGAGATACAGCACGCATCCTTGTCATCATCGATACAGCTCCTCATCAGTCTGAACTTGAATATATCTAAGCCACATGTACTACCTGTACGGTTATATATTTGATGGATGAATGACCAACTCAATGTGAATTCTCCTCAAGATTACACACCACCGCCTTAGACAAGTATAACATGAATGCAACAAGGCATACAAAGCATAACAAAATGCAGTTTTATTATATGCATGGATGCATAAATGCATCATCGACCTGAGGATGCTCATCCAGTCGGCAGTTGGGCTCATCACCCATGCAAAGCTAGCCATTAGCGAAGCACATCATGTGCGTACATCACATACTGCATAATGACTGCTCATCGTACATTACGTACGTAAATCGATAGTCGATGATCTGACAGCTAGCGAAATGATTACCCCCAATAACCTGGAGGGCACGTGCGACAGCATCCAGAAATATTCACCCATCATCGTCAATATGCCATGTATGCATGATTAGCCAGGCCATTATTAATCCAATTACAATCAGCCGGTTTAATAAAGCTTAAGGTCACTACGGGGGGCTCATCACCCAGCGTAGGCCGACGGCTCGGGCATAGTGTCCCATTTCCACCAACCCCGGCCCATGAGTCTACTGCCTTAGGATGTTGATAGAACCCATCAGCATGTGGCCAATCAACTCTCAATGTGTGGGAATCTATCATCGTATATTGAGTGGGAATGAATGCCAAAGATACTGAATACAATGATTAAAAGGAGTCGTTATGCATGCCTTAAATACGAATAAGCAACGGCGATAAAAACGATTAAATGGTTCATCCCACAGTCAAATAGGTGAAATCACCCCATAGATGGTAAGTCCCATGAATAACTTTGCCACTAACATAACCTCCATATTGAAGGTCTATTCATAATACAATCAATCTCATTACACCCAAAGTATGGACTCTCTTTCATAGATAGAGGTTCACC
This sequence comes from Magnolia officinalis, assembly GCA_021015155.1. Lineage (NCBI taxonomy): Eukaryota > Viridiplantae > Streptophyta > Magnoliopsida > Magnoliales > Magnoliaceae > Magnolia > Magnolia officinalis. The sequence continues at coordinate 36,219,009 of JAJHSJ010000016.1, read as the reverse complement.
TCACATATTAGAGAGATTTCGATTCATATGTGTCTTGCAAACAGTACAATAGCACATCCAAATGGCATAGAAATCAAGTATCGAACTAGGATAACATTCTAAGAAAGTATAACTTAAGTGCAAGTGTAAATACAATTCAAGAACTATTAAATGAATTAAGGTCTAGCATATGCATTTGATATTCATGATCAATTCTCAAACATATATCCAAGTAAGCTAATCATATAATTAATCAAGCTCTAAGGCATCAATCATAATCAATTTAAAAGTTATCCTTAATCTAATTTAGAGATGGAAAGCTTAAGAGGAAGAAATCATCACCTGATGAACCGAATCATCTTCTAGTGTCGCTAAGTGTTTGCGCCCTTAGAATTGAATCCTACCACAAATCATGAACTTGTACAATTATATCTAAGTTCTATGCACTACCTAGGTTTAAGATCATAACCTAGGGTTTGAATTAGGGGTGCACATTTAACCGGTAGAACCGTGGAACCGAACCAGAATCGTTGGATTAGTCTAGTTTGGTCCGGTTCTAGATAGCACCGGTTCCGGTTCCAGTTCCAAAATTGCAAGAACCGTTGGATACGGTTCGGTTCCGGTTTAGGGGCATGTAGAACCGAACCAAGCTGTTAACCGAACCGTGGACCCGAACCGTGGAACTGATCTGTTGAACCGTGGATTTGAACTGTTGATCCCAACTTAAATAGTAAAACAAAAAAAAAACCCTATCTCTTTCTCATTCTCTCACCGTCTCCCTCTCTCTCGTCGTCTCTCACCCTGCAACTCATGTGCTGCTCTCTCTGGTCATCACAAGACCCACATCATGTGGATGGTTTGAATCCCACCAGCATAGCTTCAAACAATTGTAGGTCAATCTGATGGTCATTCTACTTCTCCAAGTCACACATTATCGATGATTCCGACTTCTTCTTTGGCTAGAACAGGACTTAAATCACATATAAGGCCATCTGTTGCTCCTTCAAGCTTTGGATCTCTGGCCAATGTGATTTCAAGATCAAGTGGAATGCTTGGGCATCAACAGTCACAGCCTCTTAGACCTGCATCACCATCTGCACCATCATCTGGACACCGACGTTCCCTCTCACCTTCATCATCAGCACTCCATCGGCATCGACCACAATCACCCACCAGCTTAGTCGTTACCTCAACTAGGTGAAAGATCTTCTCGGCTTGCAGGATAGCCAAACCAAGTACCACACATTAAAATTGCTCAAGATTCTTTTGCTGATGTGCCTCAAAATCACATTCACTCGAGCATGTTGCGCAATTTACAGTTGCCCTCTTCATAGTCCACTTCTTGGCATTTGCAGAATCCATTGCATTTGTTAGCATTGTTTGATCAGCTAAGGCATCATCTAGCCCTCTTGCAGCAGCCATAGCCAGAAATATCACTACAACCGACGCAATCCCAACCATCTGGTCAGACCCAGAAGCTATCAGCTCAACTACCCATCATCAGTGCTACCCAAACAATAGGGAACCTAAGGTCCGGATTATTTTTTTTCACCTTTTTTTCCTTTTGTTGAATTTTCTAAAAACCTAGAACCGTGGAACCAATCTGGAACAGAACCATTTTTCACGGTCTGGTTCTAGTTCTGTTCTAGTGTGCTAATGGTCTGGTTCCGATTCCGAAAATCCCAGAACCGTTAGGAACAGTTCGGTTCCGATTTTGCCCCAGAACCGGACCGAACCAACTCGTGTGCACCCCTAGTTTGAATTATTTATCTTAAGATTTTTAATGTAAATTTAGGATTTTCATCCTAGGGTTTAGTCCTAAACTTATATTCTAGGATTTGAATTCTAGTTGGTGTATTAGTTATAATTTAATCTTAATAATTACAAGATAACTATTAGCGTTAGTATTTATATTAGCTAACATATTAATAATGATGGTTCATAAGTTCATATTTAAATATACTGACATTATCTATTATTCTTATAATGACTAATAATCTCTTAAATAATGCAAGTAATAATAAAAAAAAATTTACTAACAATAATATAATAAGGACTAATACTAATAATCATATTAACCAGAATTATACTAATCCCATCAGGAAAATGATAATATTTTCTAATGATAATAGTCATAAGTATCCATAATGACTCAAGTCATGATAATAGATACTATGATCTACTATGAATTATGAAATTCTACAATTAGATCCAAACCTAAGACACTATCTATGTTTAGGGTATTGACCTAGAGTTTAGACTACTTAGGTCTAGGATTTCATCCTAGAGTTTATATCTAGGTTCAGATTTTTGGATTGAATTTCTCATTGATGTACAATAGTAATATTATTAATAATCACAAAATCGCCATTGATACTATTGATATATAGTTATTATTAACTAACATGACCCCAATAATCGTTATGATAATAAATATTATGATATACTATTAATGCTAATATTTAAGAGCGATTAATAAAATAACACTACTTAATAATTGCAATCTTGTTTATGATAGCTAGTTTGAGCATAAATAATCCAATGTTGGCTAATTATATCTAATATTTGTAACCCTAATAAAAAATGGTAGTAACAATGATAACAATACATTAATATGAGTTTGGTCTAGGAAGGAAGCGCTGACTCACCTACGTCGACTCTGTTCGACCTGCAAGCTCGATTTGCCCCTAACTTGAACAGCTCAACTCAGCAAGTTTCAGCCGAGTTGAGTCGGTAACAGCTCTATGAAGGGAAGCAACGCCCTTCACTCCTCTCATTTTCTTCTTCTTCTTTTCTTCTCTCCTTTTTCTTCTCCTACTGGACTAGGCCAGGCTCATACTCAACCAAGCCTGGAACACAGCCCGACTCGCCAACCAGCACCCTGGCAACGAGTCGGCCCCAAACTTGGCTCAGTTCAAACTGGTGCAACAGTGCACCCATCCTCTCCTTTCTCTTACTGCTTTTCTTTCCTTTTCCTTCTCTCTCTCTCTCTCTCTCTCTCTCTCTCTCTCTCTCTCTCTCTCTCTCTCTCTCTGGGATGGATTGAACTGAGCTAGGACTCGGCCCGACCGCAACCCGAATCCACTGCCGCTCGAGCTAGTGCGGCAGCGGCGAGTGCAACAGCAACCGCACCACTCTCTTTGTCTCTCTCTCTCTCTCTCTGTCTATTCTCTTTCATTGAACCCTCCTTCCTTTTGAGACGTCCAGGAGGATCTGGACTCGAGCAACTCAATCCACAACCTACCCCGAACCCGGCAGATGTGGCGAAGAAGATGGTGCGGCTCCAATGGCGGATCTCCAACCAGTGAGTTTTTCTCCATTCTTCTTCTGTTGGACACTTCATGTTGGTCCACAAGAGCTTGTGGAAGAAAGATTTCGAAGGTCCGATGAAGATTTCCTAGTGGGTTAGAACTTGGAAGCTCTCGGCTCGATTCTCTCGAGCAACTGCAAGAATGGAGGATGAGCTCCTGTTGCTCGATCCATTCCCTTTTATCCACTAACCCTAACGCCCCAAAACCGTCGGATCAGTAACAAATGGTTCGAATTTGCTCTAGCTGAAACCGTCTCCAAATTTCAGTGGGTAGGAACCGAAACCGAACATGGTTTTGTTTGGAAAATGTGAGATCCGACCCGAGTTCGCATATGTGCATCCGTGTGTGTGAGTATGCATCTCGATTATTTTTGGTCCCGTGGTCCTACCGGTTAAATTTCAGCGACCCGCGACCTTCGGATAGTGATTGCGGTCACCCTTGAGTTCGGTCATATAGACTCGACCAAATTGACCCAAGACCTATGCCATTGCGACCGCATCGTTGTCGTGGTTCCAACGCGACGTCTCGTGCATAAATTCAACGTGTCCATCAAAAGTTGTAGGTCGTACGTTATTTGGGCTGTTGATTTCATTTTGGTAGGACCCACATGATTTACATGTTTCCCCATGTGCACGTTTGCCAATGGTGATGACATCACCATTTCCATGATGACCTATGGCCTAGTTTATGGACCTATAGCCACAAGCATGCATGAGATTTCTTTCTCCAACAAATAATCATGAGTTATTTTTTTCAAAGCAATTATGAGCTACCCTATCCCATGAGCACTTAAGTGTTTCTCTTTTCAAAGCTCACCTTTTTCTAAGAAATTCCATCATTTCACTTTACAACTCTCCCATCTCTCTCCCTCTTTCTTCATTTCTCTCTTCTCCTCTTTGCAAAAAGCCCTCCAACGTCCACCATTGCTGAAAATTTCCAGCCCTCTTCCCTCTCTTTTCCCTCTAAATCTAACCATCAAAGACCCATCATCACCATAGAATCTTCTTCCTTGAAGCTTGAGGAGTATGGTGGTTGAAGAATCTTGAAGATCCATCATGTGGGTGAGCATGTAAAATAAATTACATTGTTTTTCTTCATAGATCTTTTATTTTTTCATATGGAGAGTGTAGGACTCACCACATCAATGGTGGAGGTCCTACACCACTCCTTGGATGTGGTCTTTAGTCACCACTTGCATGCATATGATCTTGATAGGGTCATTCTCTATAGACCCCATCTTGATGAGATTTTCCTTTCATCTATGCATCATGGGTCATCTTGACCTTAGATTCCTAGCTGTAGGGCCCATGCATGTATGGGATCCTCCTTGATCTTGTATGTACATGTTGTTTCCTTCATTGTGGAGGGTTCACAGTAGCGGAGCCCTCCCTATGACCGGCATGTTTCCTTTCTTCTTCTCTTCTCCCCCTTCTGTAGTTTGGATGTGATGATTGTGTGGCCCACTTGATGTGCCATGCAACCAGGATTTTCAGATTTTTGGGACTTCCAGGCCCAAGTTGCTGGACGCCCAGGCCCAACTGTGCTGCCTAGTTTTGTTGCTGGATATTGGAAGGCCTTTGGGCCTGATTTTAAAGACTATTTTGGAAGGGATTTGGGCCTGAGGGTTGTGTGACACATCAGGGTGGACCCCACCTTGTGGAATCTATGGTTTATTTCCCATTTATTAATTTTATAGGCTAATCTAAACAGCAACATGTTGTTGTCCAAATTGCTGGAATTTTTTTTATGCTGTAATGTATGGGTTGTAGGCCTTGTTTGTGGCTTCTTTTTCTCTGATTTCCTAAACTTTTCTTTGAGGTGTGGACCCCACTTTGATGTGGATTGGGGCCCACATCATTTCCCCCATGTTTGAGGCCTATGGGATGGGCCAAAGTAGGCTGACTGTCCAGAAATTTCTGGATAGTCTAGCAACATTGCATGTTAGAAATGCTCATTTTCCATCTTGATTTGGGAGTAAGTGGGCTACTCCAGTGGACCCCATTTGTTGTCCATATGTGGGTCCATCAAATCCACCAATTCTCCAGTAATTTGGGCAAGTATAGGCCCACCCCATATGGTGCCAAACATGGGACAACAGTATTTTCTGCACCAGCAGATTTTCTGGATATTCATTGCTGACCATAATTTGTATGAATTAAATAAATTACTTATACTACCTAAAAAATTTTAAAAGTTTTCAGAGAGGTGTCCCACCCATGGTAGGACTTACCTGCAAAATTTTAGGGCCAATGGACCCCATTTGGGCATCCAAAAGGGTGGACCAACATAGTGGGCTGTCAGAACTTTCTGTTATGCAGTCCAGCAGCATAGTTCCATTAAAAAAAAAATTAAAAAAATTTATGAGAAGGTAGGCCATCTTTCTGGGACCCAAATTGTTGTAGACTTGATGAGGGATATTGGGTCCAAATTTCAGGAATTTTGGAGGCCCAGAACCCACCCATTTGGATGACCCAAATTCAGGACAGTTATTTCCAGCAACATTCCACCCTGTACAGATTGTAATTTTGAAATTTATTAAAATACTTTTGGGTGTCCAAAAATTATGAAAATTTTTATGGAAGTGCCTTACCCATGGTAGGACTTACCTACCAAATTTTAGAGCCAATGGACACCTGTGCATACCTTGAAAAGGGCCGGACTAGTCCACCACGTTGGGACGTCCAGGTCAGTCCGATTTTTTTGGACAGATTATTTTCTAAAAATAAATTAAAATACTTTTAGTTATCCAAAAATTATAAAATTTTGTGGAGGTGTGCCCCACCCATGGAAGGACCACCTTGCAAATTTTCAAGGCCATCGGGCCCCTGTACCGACCGTGGTGTGGCCTGCAATTTGGATTAGTTTTGGGCCAAATACCCAGGCCCGTAAGACTAACCACCATGGGACGCCCCTACCTTGGGTTGCTGGGCCTGCATTCCAACGGTATGGCTCACTTGAAGTAAGTGTTGTATATCCCCTTCTTATCTGGTGGAGCCCGCTGTGATATGTGTGAGTCATCATGGGTCAGTAACCCATCTAGATTAAATAAATTTCTGGACTCCAGCCTGCCCAGGAAATGGGTGGGCTAGAATTCCAGCAAGGGACCCAAATTTGCTGCATGGTTGATTGTTTTGGAGCTGTTGTAGCCCACCAGATTTAAGGGAGTGTTGCACACACTCTTTGCCTTCTTTCCTTAGACATTTTTGAGTTGTCTATAAGCTGATCATGTATTATGGGCATTAATGCTCTCATGAAGTACTTAATTATAGGCTGACTTGCAAGGCCCACATTGATGCATATTGTGGAGGGTCTCGCTAAGTCTTTGGGCTGATATGGCAAGGCCCACACTGTCAGTTTAGGCCCTGCCCATGTGTATTATTGGGTTTATGGGCTACCCTCTAAGTCCACCATAAAGCATTAATTGAATGGCTTTTGTTTTTGGGCTATTTCCTCAAGGCCCATTATGTGATATTATATGTATACATGGCCGCCCTTTTGTGTTGGTAATTAGGTCTTGTGGACCAAGTCCTTTTAGATAGGCCCATTGATCTTGGGCCTACACTGTCTCATCTATTGTGATGGGCTTAGGGGCAAGAATATGCAAGAAGTTGGCCCTTTGGCCACCCATTAAAATTGACCCTATACTTGGGCTAAAAAGTGAAGCCCAACTCACTTGTGTTAAATGTAAGAATTGCCCATGTAAATGAACTACCGGGCTGCCCATGAAGCCCACCACAACATACGGCTTTATGACCCTTATGGTTGGGCCCAAACCTCACTTGAGGGCCCACTACATGGTCTATGAGATTGGGCTTAGAGTATGGCCCATTAGACCATACATTACTTAGGCCTTAGACCTTACATTATATGCGTAGTGGGCTACCTTTTGGGACCCAGTTAAAGTTGGATGTCCTCCTTGGTAGCCCTAAGGTATGCCCATATAGGCCCTTATAGGTGGTTGAAGGTCCGCCTTGGGCCTGGCTAGGACCATTCCTTTTTAAGGTCATGACCCTCTCTTAGCTTGTGGGTCATCCCAAAGTACTGGGCCCCCACTAGAGGGTTTTTCTTCTCCTTACGACACCTGTCTATGTGCTTAGACCTTGACCCTCTTTAGGACAGAGGATTTCATATTCCACAGGAAGCACACTTACATTCTTGTGACCCATATGCATCATCTGTATGAAGTGATTGCATTGTGTGGTAGTCATTGAGGGAAGGAGTTTCTCCCCTTATGCACATTGTGTGCTTGCAGCTAGTGCTATGATGTGTCTCATGATGGCTAACATTCTGCATGGTATGCCATTTTATGCGATACCGTCCATCATTTAGGGCTACGATCGTACGCATTCGTGAGCTGGCAATGAGTGGAGTGATAGGATGACTCCAATTTGAACCACTCACATCCAGTGATATTCGCCACTTACTTCACAGGGCCTCACCACAGGGATATTCGTTATGCTCATAGCCGTGGACACGTGGAAATATTACTTGAGATACAGGGTGCATAGGATGCCCATGGGTGGAATTACTTACATGGTACCAAGGATCTACTCCACCCGTGACCAGTGGACATAGCGAAAGGGCCTTATACGTTAGGCACGTAATGTCACTGGTCATGGATCAGGGGATGTGGGTTGCTGCGTGGCGGCCAGTACAGTGCATGGCTATTCGTAGACTTGTAGACAAGTCTGACCAGCTCGTAATGGGTTCGCACCAGGCTTCATCTGTTGGTGATCGGCTGTCCAGAGTAGCGGGTAGTGAGGTCTCTTACGCTCGTTTGACTGTGCGGGGTCTATAGAGCGTTAGTCATTCAGCAGTGTAATGGACCCCGGTGATTTCCTTATGATTGGAAATGTACTTGATATGTGGTTTAGATATGAGCACTGACATTACTTGCATCACATTAGCATTGGCTGTGTAAGCCCCTTCATGCATTGCCTTGGTATGGTGTCCAGTACTCATTGCATCGTATTTATGATAAGCCTTGGTAAGGCTAGTGATATTCTCATTGAGCACATTTTTTTCCTTGTACATCCTGATGTGCACCTTTGTCACACACTTTCACCACCCTCTAAGCTTCTATAAGCTTATGCACGATTAATGCGTGCAGGAGACTCTAGGCAGGCGGCGTTTGTAGCAAACGGCGTGGAGTAGAGTTGGTTTTGAGGACTCCAGTGTTGCTGACTTCCCTCTTTTCTATTTCTTATGTCATGATGTATGATTTTGAACCTAATGTAAGCTTGTAAAGTTCAAATTCTTAGTGGATTTTGTGATGTTGTGCCCCTTGTTATTCTCAGATGTACTTGTTGTAATCTGGGTATACTCGTATAATAATTATACTGTTATGAAAATCCTCCTCGTAGGATCTCAGGATCAAACCTGCCTCAGGAGCCGAGAATGGGGTACTACGAAGGCTATTGCGGCCAGAACCGGCCATCGGGTTCTTTGTGAGTCCGGTTACCAAGTCCGGGGCGTGACAAAAAACCCTAAGCAAATGGACGGCTGAGATAACACCATATGGATGGATGGGAATGAGGAATTCCACCTCACTCGGATTGCCATCCTGACAAAACCGAAGGAGAAATGGAAATTTTCCAATTTTGGAAAGAATCTACAACACACGGTCAGTTTACGCCAGAGTTTGTACCCACGCATGTGCTTGTCATCGTGTGAAATAGGTGAGGTTTTGGTCAAGCATGGACACACTATCAGATGGGCGGTTTGGATCCTCCAACTGGGATGAGATGGTGGGCCACATCTCGATCAAACAAGGAGGGAGAAAAACAAGCTGTTTTAAATGGCCGCAAGCGGGAGAATCCCCTTTTTCGGATGAGCGCAGGTTAGCGCTCGTCTGACCGCATTGGAGGTCTGGTGCACAGCAAGTGCACCACTCTTGGTGCACACGCAACACTTGTGTGGGGTCCACGTGAGGTTCTGGCGAAATCCACTCCGCCCATTCGATCTCGGGGTTCCTAATCATGGCCCTAGATTGAAGATCAGGCAAATCTAAGGCCTAAGTGGGGCCCCAACTTGATTTAGATTATATTGGTGGATTCCCATCAATTTAATGGTCGGATCATCCCGAAATTGAACGTCAACGGTTAAAAGGGTCTTAATGGATCACGTGTACGTTCAAGACCTTCATAATATATCACTAGTCCAAATACTAATATTAATATTAATTTTATTACTATTATTATTTATTATTATCGTGGTTTATTTCACTTCATTATTATTATTATTATTATTATTATTATTATCTTCACATATGCATGTATTTTCTGTTGTGGGTCCCGCTCTGTAGGTTATTAGGACTATCTGTTTCATGATTTTATATTATTACATATTTAACTATTATTATTATTATTATTATTACCTATACCTTGTTATTTATTTATCTTTTTATTTACTTATTTATTTTTATTTATTTTTTTATAATATTATGCCTATACGTAAGATATGAGACTATTCGTTGTGCGTCGTTTAGCTACATACCCTAATATTAGGGTTTCTTTGCATTAAAATGAGCTATACCACCTGAATCCCTAATTACCAAATCACGATTTACTGAGCACTTAAACGATCCAATGATTGGATTGTCTAGCATTTAATTATCAATAACCCTTGGGGCCCTAACAAATGTTTAGGTGTGATCTGGGAGTTGGATATGAAATCAGATAATTCGATCTGTATTTTTTAAATGATGGATCTTCCTACGGGACGTTGTAGACCTGGTGAACGGTGGATTTAGACTGGAATGATCATATGTGTTTGAATAAGTTAGGTTTGTACTTATACTAACTTGTGTTACTTAGTAGCACCCGAGTACGGGAAAGTACGAGGCGTTACAATTAGTCTGGCCCAAGTGATTCATATATCGGTATGATTTTTGGTAAAATGCTTTAAAAAAAAAAAAAAACTAATCTAGTTGTTGAAGTGGATTTTAATGTAAGTATAATGTTTGACCCTTTAAAAAACGGGTGGACATCCCTCTCTCAACTATTTCCTTTAGTGCATATCTCTAGGCTCAATATTGGACTTAATAGCTAATAGTTATAATGGATATTACATAAACATCTCAGTGGGCCCGGAAAAATTGAGAGTCATGCCCTATATATATATATATATATATATATATATATATATATATATATATACTCTCTTTACAATTGGAGAAGTATGGGGGATTGAAATTTTGGTGGGGGCTACCATGATGTGTGTGGAAAATTCACTCTGACAATTAGATGCATATTTTTTAGGCCCGAATCCAAAAAAATTAGGTTAACACGAGATTCATGTGAGCTACAACAAAGAAAATATTAGGAAGAGAGACATCCACTGTTGAAACTTACAGGACCCACCATGATGATTATATAAAATGGACACATTAGTTTATCTAATGGAACCCCATCATTTTGTCTAATGGAACCCTATCACTTTGTCAAATGAACCCATCACTTTGTCTATTGAAACCTCGTCATTTTATTTGACAAGCTGCACTTTATCTAGTGAAATCTTTTCACTTTGTGGAATAACATCGTCACTTTGTCTAGTGGAACCAAGTCACTTTATTCGAAAACTCATCATTTTATCAAGCGAAATCCTATCAATCTATCTGGCAACCCCATCACTTTATCTATCGAAACATCATCACCTTGTCTAATGGAATCCTGTTACTTTGACCAATAATCACGTCACTTTGTCTAGTAGAACCTTGTCACTTAGACATATAGGCCTAAATGATCTACAATATGGTAAGTCCATAACAAATATTCCATTTAAACCATTAGACAAGTGGCCACTAGTTCGAGGACTTCCAAACATTCCATCAAGTAATCATAAATGATAAATTAGATTACGTATAATATCGATAGCACATGCATATCTAAAGCGTTCATTTAAAACCAGAATAGAGGTATTAATTTCATCACATGTTCAAATATTTGAATTTAAATCCAATCCATTAATCATTTATAAAGAACAAAAATCAATAAGAGAAATCAACCATATTAAGCAATCAATGAGGTAATGAACAAAGATGAATAAACATAGCTAGCTATTAAGATGTAAGAAAGCATGAAGGGTGATCCTCACCTTAGAGTTGAATTATCTCTCAATGTTATTAGAGTTGGATGTTTGTACTTTAAGATCAACATTTCTCCTTCTTCATTTTTCTTCTTTCCACTTCCAGATTAAAACGCTTTAACGTAAACAATCCAATAACAACTCTGGAAATTTAGCGCCAAAATAGATGACTGAGTCGACTCGGTAGACTGGAAATCCCTTTCATCTTCTCTCCTCTTCTCTTCTCTCTCTCTCTCTCTCTCTCTCTCTCTCTCTCTCTCTCTCTCTCTCTCTCTCTCTCTCTTTTTATTTATTTCTTCTACTTCCAAACTCCTTGGGCCACACTAGAAGAAGTAGTGGTGATAATGACACCCATCTTAGGGTTTTAAATCATTATCACCACTACTTCTAATGTGGCCCATTTGAGCTTCAGATCTACCTATTTTTAGGCTAAAACCCTAAAATGATTTGAAAAAATTGGCGGCATAGATAAAACCCATACATTACGATGCGCCCAACATAGCCCCTGCCTATAAGGAATATGGTATATGTGGGGGCAAGATGTAACATCCCGGATTTTCGCCAACCTGGAATTAGACGTCCTTGGGTGATGGGTCAATCCTAACACAGGTTTAGCTTCCCAAACGCTCATTAAAGCCTCAAATCCCGTCTTAAAACCATTTTCTTCACAAATCCCACCCTTCACTACCTTGTGCTTTCAATTTTTCAAAGCACTTTCGCCCTAGACACTATCTTAAACTAGCTAAGTAGTAAAACTTGGATCACTTTATATACAAACTACAATGGCCTAAGTACCATCTCAATCAGAAAATAATTAGGATTAAATCCTTTAGAAATGTAAAAGTTAACTAAGTGCAAAACTCGATTAGCCATGAAATCCGTTGGGATCGCTTTAAATACGATCTGCAAGACCCAAAACTTGCAAAATCAGTAACTTTAGGTTGCCCTAAAGTTTAGAACCAAACTCATTACCCGGCTGCTCTCGGGAATGAAACGAAACTTCGTATGAGGTCTAGATCGCACATCGGGAGTCCGATTAACACGAAGCTAAGGAACCAGGACCGCCCCACTGGGCTTGACAATCATCTCAAAAATCAGGCGATTCCGATGTCCCACGGCCATTTATTTCGATCCGGAGCGAGGGAGTGTGAAAAACACTATTCCCACCCAAATAAAAATATCTGGAATAGTGATCTGGCATCTTTCGATTGCGCGTCAGTATTAAGCAACCTGACCGTCGAATCAGACCAAATTACACCCTCGGATTAAGAAAAATTTCAGGAACATTTACATGTACTTGGAATTTCTGATCGTGGCCCACTGACCGTTGAACTGAAAGTGGTCCTGCCACGTGCGATCTGGGAATCCGATCGAGTCGAAAACGTAATCCCACGTAGATCCATAGATGGTGAGCTTAAGTCTGACGTTTGGCTCAAGGAGGGCCACCAGAACATCCCTTTTGAGCTTGGAAAGCGGCGAACTGCCTATATATGCAGCCACCCTTGAACCTGAGTCTGTTTTGGACATGTTTTTGGCTATAAAAGGGCTTAGAACAGCCCTCTCACAGCCATACGAATTGGGAGCAAACCCTTAGAGAGAGAGAGAAAAGAGAGAGAAAGTCTTGGAGATCGAAGCCGATCTTCCTCCTGCTGCTTCCACTCACATCCCACGGCCTACACCGCCTTGTTCCAGGGGTTTTCCCGGCGGTGTCCATCCCATTTGAAGGTAAGAAACCCTAACCCTAGGTCTGATTTGAGGTTGGATAGTGGTAGGTTATGAAAAAGCTAATCGGATACGCTCTTTAGGCTAGGAAACTCCCGTATACGGAAGCTCCAACACCCTTGCTGATTCGTTGGAATTCCAAGGGCTGAGGTGAGGACTTTAAGTGTATAAGTTACGTTTTCAACGCTTTCAATGTCAGATAATGATAGATTCATGATCTGCATGCAAATGCACATGTACAAAGTGCTTTCCGTTTCCTGTTTCGATTAGCGATAAAGAATATGGAATTTTACATACTCTTGATATAAGTAGAAATACCGTATACGTATTTTTGTTGGGAAAATGTTTGACATGTTTATTTAATGTTTGATTATATCATGTGTGGATAAAATGCTAGTTTGGCGAAAGGGATCGCAAAAATACATGTTCATGTGTAAATGTCATGTATGTTGAAATTGCGTATTCTAGAAATCCGCATACGTGCGGATTTTGGAAATGTAATTGTAATGGTTATTTGCTGTATGATTACGATATACACGGAAAAATATTCTCGTGGCGAAGGGACAGCCCTAACACGAACTTGGCTTACATACGTCATGTATGTTGGAATAGTGTATTCTAAGTGTTTGTGCAAATGCTTGTAGTGTACATGTGTATGTACTAGTGCCTTAGATAGGTGCTGATATGGGATTTCTCGACTCCCTTAGAGACATGTAGGATCCCCTCCATGCGGTGGTTCACCGCAACCACTCACTTGTAATGCGCACACAATTGTATCCCTATGGGGATAGTGCTTTATCACATGCCTTACAACATGCTTTGCAACATGCTTGACTTCATGTTTTGCTTCATGCTTTATAACATGCCTACTAACATGCTTATATTGCTTGTTTATCATGCTTTACTTCACATGCTATCAATGAAAACTGTTTGAGTTTGGGACTATGTATTTAGTCCACACATTTGGTACCAGACTTGCGATTGTGGCTGAGATTCATGTCGCCACAAAAGACGTGTCTGGCGAACCCGAGTCGTACTCGGTTGGCGATAGTGGTTGGCCACACGGAGTGCTTTTGCGCTCCATATCGCTCAACTTATGGTGCGCTCGAGCTAGTCAGGCTCGCCAACTAAACCGAAGTGTAATTGTGTGTTCACCCTGTTTGGTCGCTACTCTACTGCTTGAACCAGGGTACCAACTTACCAGTGGCGATCCCCGTTTAACCATGGTACCTAGATCCGCTAAGTCGCATGAGCCGGGCATGGTGGTATGGGACACCGTGGTCGAGCTGTCGGCCTACGCTGGGGCCATGTGCCTCCCCGTAGTGACCATTGCGCAACCAACTCGTGAGCCGAATACGGTGGTATGGGACACTGTATTCGAGCTGTCGATACTTCGGCGAGAGTCGAGTACGGTGAGATCTGTGCTCGTGCTGACGGGCGACGAGTCCTCCGAGGTATCACCGAGTACACTCCAAGAGTCTGTGATAGGCGACGAGTCTTTCACAGCAACTAGAGTATGAGTTGAGCCGAGTACGGTGAGACCTGTACTCGAGCTGACGGCTAGTGATTGAGCCGAGTACGGTGAGACCTGTACTCGAGCTGACGGCCAGCAATTGAGCCGCATACGGTGAGATCTGTATCCGCGCTGACGGGTGACGAGCCCTTTGCGATGCCTTCACTACGCTTCTCAAACCATAATATCGTATGAGAATCTAGGATTGACGACCCTAGAATGGATCATGTTTGGGAATGATACAAGGAGGTACCTTAGTTTCCCAATACTCTGCTGATTGAAATGGACTAATAAAAACTTGGTAATCATGAGCATCATCGCACACCGCATGTGCTTTGTAGATGTGGCGCACTGAGGGAGTTAAGCATTCGCGAACGTAAGATGATGTCGCTTGAGGGTGGTTTGGCAAGGGCATACAGCATCATGTCATATCATTTTTGCACTTAACAAGAGTAGTTAGAAATGCTTGATTTGTACTGCTTTATCATTACTGCTTGATTGATTTGATAACATGATAACTTATGCTTTACTGTTCCACTGAGTTGATCACTCACTCCCACGTTACGGGACGGTGTTGTACACACCAACCAGATTTGTTGAGTTTCAGGTGGTGGCGATGCTTGTGAAGCAGAGTCGGACTACTTCTACGATGATAGGAGGAATTCTCCTATCTGTATCTCTCTGGCAGGTCAATGAAGACCTGATATTGTATTGACGGGGCTATGGTCCATGGGATAGGAAGTATTACACTTCCTCACATTTGGTACATTTTAGAACTGCACCTGTATTTATTTAACCTGGTAATGTTATCACACTCTGGAGACTCATCATAAGTATATATTTTATCTATCTATCACAGTCTTCCGCTTGCAATTTAACTGTCTCTGGAGTATGATATGCTGTTTTGGCTTAATCTCACTCATGTTCAATGCACGAATACAGTCAACATTCAATCATCATTCATTTTGTTGCATAAGTGATGTTCTGGAACTCGGGAGTTGAGATTATGCTCGACCCCCGATTTTCAGGGCGTTACACAAGATGTAATCTACTTCCCCGCAGAGTTTACTCAGCACATTATACTAGTTAGCAATACAATGTTCATGATTTGGAGCCCCAACCTCTATTTATGTGAGGGCAACCTTTGATGTGAACCCTACATTATATAGGGCACAATTTAACGTGGGCCTTAAATCATGTGGAGCCACCGACAATATAGACCATCCATTGCCGATAATTTTTTCTTAGTCATTAAACAAAGTAACGGGGTTCATTGGACAAAGTCACGGGGTTATTAGACGTAGTGACAGAGTTATACTAAACAAAGTGACGAGGTTGCCTGAGAAAGCAACATGATTCCACTAAATAAAATAATAAGGTTAAACGAGACAAAGCAAATAGGGTTCCATTAGACAAAATTACAAATTATCGGAAAAAGTGATGGGTTACCGGACAAAGTGACTTGGTTCCACTAAATGAAGTGATGAGGTTGGAAGACAAAGTGACCGAGTTTCATTAAACAAAGTGATGAGGTTGCTAGACAAAGTAACGAGATTGTTGGATAAAGTGATGCGGTTTACTAGACAAAGTGATTGGGTTGCTGGACAAAGCGATGAGATTCTACTAGACAAAGAGACTATGTAGTAAGACAAAGTGACAAAGTTCTACTATATCAAGTGACGGGATTCTACTAGACAGAGAGTGACGAGGTTGTTGGACAAAGTGACAGGATTTCACTAGATAAAGTGAAAAGGGTGCTAGACAAAGTGACGAGGTTCTATTAGACAAAGTGACGTGATTATTAGACAAACTAACGAGGTTTCATTAGACAAAGTGATGATATTCCACTAGATAAAGTGATGGGGTTGCTAGACAAATTAATAGGGTTTTGCTTGATAAAATGACGAGTTTTCGAATAAAGTGACTTGGTTCCACTAGACAAAGTGACGATGTTACTGTCCAAAGTGACAGATTTCACTAGATAAAGTAGCGGCTTGTCAAATAATAGATAGAACTGATTTTTTCGGCATGTGGCCTAACAAAGTGACAATGTTACTATGCAAAGAAATGATGTTTACAATCATGTGGTCAACCTTAATTATAGATAGAACTGATTTTTTCGGCCTGTGGCCTAAAATGGCGTAACGCACCTTGTGGTCCAGGTTGATTTTCCAGAAAACATCAGTATGGCCCACCTGACCACTGACTATTTGCTCATACAAGTGGCTTTGACAAAGGGGATACTGGTAGTATATACCACCAACTGCAGTATTGTGTGTTATTGGAAAAGCTCTATTGGCTCCACCATGATGTATATATTTTATCCATGCCGTCATCCATGTTTACAGATCATTGTAGTTCATGAGCACAAAATTGAGGAAGATCCAAATCTCAAGTGGACCACACCACAAGAAACATGGATGATTAGAAGATTAAAAACTTATTGAGGGCTACAAAAATATTGAATCAAGCTGATATTTGTATTTTCTCTTCATCCATGTTTTTGTGATGTTATCAGTTGGTTGGATGGAAAATAAACATTACATTGGGCTCTACGAAGTTTATAATGGTATGTGTTCAATCAGCACTTTTCATATGGTGTGGTCCACTTAAGATATCGATCTATCTATTTTTAGACTCATGCCCTTATATAAGTGGGCAAAATGGATAAACGGTGTGGATAAAAAAAAACAACCATCATGGTTAGAGGTGGGCATCGAGTCGATTCAAATCGAGTTAGGGCTGACCCGACTCGATCGATTTTGAAATAGGCCTGACCCGAACTCGACCCAACTCGGTACCGAGTCCAACATGCCTAACCTGATCTGAGCCTGGGTCTGGCCTAGACTAATCCGGACTAAGTCTGACCCGATCACAAATACTGATTCGGGTCGAGTCTTAAAATAATATGAGAAAATGGATGTATGAAGTAAATATACAACACGCAGATCAAGGTGGGCCAACAATGAGGATCCTACGGACATCACTCATCCTGGGTCGCAGCTAATATTCCTTGCTAATCAAGCAGATTTTGTAAATATTTTTTTATCTTATAAAATTCTCATGAGATGACATGGCCTCTACCGACGGGTTGAGTAGCTAGACTCACTACTAAAGTGACGCCACCAAGTTCTGTGGTGCCCACCATGATATATGTGTTATATCCACACTATCCATTCATTTGGAGAGATCATTGTAGGGCATGATCAAAAGAATGATGTAGATCCAAAACTAGAGTGGACCCCACCACAAAAAATAGTGAGGAGAGTGACATCCACCGTTGAAGCCTTCCTAAGGTCCACCATGATTTTTATTTGAGATCCAACTGTTTACAACCCCAAGTATAAGGTTGCAATGTAATAATAATCTCGGTAAGACTGAGGTCGAATCCACAGGGATTGTACCTTGTATGTAATCTGAAAATAACCAGAACTAGAACTATAAGAAGATGTATCTAAATTAGGAAGAATTAAGAGAATAATTGTGAATTTAATTTACTAAAATTTATAGGGTGCCAAGGATCCACTTGTAGAGATCAGGGAGATCTATGCTTGATTCAAGAACACAAGTAGATTTAGAGTCTCATCTTCATCCAGTTGGAAGATAATTCATTAAAATCCATATGTGAACTTCCTTTGATCCAGTTTTCAAGAGATGAGAGGTATGAGAATTAGAATTGATTCCATCACAAAACCATGCCCATGAGACAAAGCAAACAACATAATTTAGCCAATCCACATCCAATCTAAGGGAGTTATGAACGTTAGGAAGGGTTCTGTCATCCAACCATGTCCATGAGACGATGGTGAACAACAGGGCTCCCACATTCATAATCCCTATAATGAACAGAACATGCTCAGAGCCAGTGCAGATCCATTATAATTTAAGTCACAATAAACCATTAAAGACTAGAAACATTCCATATAATCAAACTATAATAAAAGAGACTGAGTGAAAGATACCTCGTTTCAACACTGAGGTCTTGGTATCGATTCCCTAGTGGGGGTGGCTAACAGTGAACTGTGAATTGACAGTGGGTGTACTAACAAGCTTTTAAAAAAAAACTATAATAAATGAGGGTTCAAAAACATAAATCAAAACCGTAAAAAACTCCCCATCACGCTACAAGCTTCACCTCTTAGCCCTAGCTAAGAGGTTTAGGCAGACATGATCAAGCTAAATATCTTAAAAGAAAGCATAAAAGGAAAAGAAGAAAAAAACTAAGGAGGAAGAAAAACTCCCTAGCCAACAACTCTCTCTCTCTCTCTCTCTCTCTCTCTCTCTCTCTCTCTCCTCTCTCTCTCTTCTCTTCTCTCCCACTTCTCCAAAAGATGCCTCTCACATCCCTTTCTTTCTCTTTTTATAGCAAGAATAGGTCGGTGGCTGGAGTTTTTATGCACAACAGGCGGTGCACTCCTTGTGCAGCCAAGAAAATCTTTGCGTAAGGCTATTTACGCAGCCAAGAAAATAGGCAGAAACTTCCTCACTTTCCTTTCTTCTTTCCATAAAAATAACGTCCCCTAGGACGTTTTTGGATGGCCTACACGATGGACGGTCCAGATCGGCCATCCGATCATCGGTAATGGGCCACAACCTCCCAGAAATCCCGGATGCGTCCAAACATCCGTTTTAGAAAGTTATTGCGCTGAGATGCTCGGTGAGCCCCACGGTGATGTTTTCGGAGAGATCCACTCCGTTCATTGGATTCCTGGTGCGATTTCAATTGGAAAAGGAGTGGTTTTGGTTGAGTTTTGGTGCGGTCCACTATATCAACTCACATCGCCGTTCATCTTGCATTTTTCGTCGATCTACGTGTGTACACGTGCATGGGGCTAAAAGGCCACCATGGCCAGGGTCGTGGTCGCCCTCCGAAGCAGATGGACGGTCCAAATCGTCTGTTTGGACGATGGGTGTGGCCCACTGTGATCGATCGTCCGACAGCGCCCGCCCACTAGGATTGTTGTGCGAGAGAGGTCGGGTCAGCCCGACTTTAACCAGGCTGCCCGACCGGTGCACAACTTCTGTACATGTGATGTGCACACGCACACCCTCAGGGTGGGGTCCACAGTGATATTCATGAGAATCCACTCTGTTCATCCATTGTGTCATCCAATTTAAGGGGTTGAGACCAAAATTGAAGCATATCCAGAGATCAAGTGGGCCCTAGATCAGTGTTTTATGGGCTGATTTGTCCGTTGCGCAACTTCCACAAGGATCCAATGGCTGAAATTTGACGTGTACGGTTATTTTAGGGTCCTCAGGCCAAATATAAAGTTTTGAGCCGAACGGATTGTGGGAACCCTGTGATCTTGCATTCTGGACGATTTTCAGGCCTCTTTAACTTCAATCACTTGATTTTCTCGGATCTTTAGCATGTAATTTCTTCGATCTCGGTCTCCTAGGATCTGTCCCTTGCCTTGGTGATTTCTGAGCGTTAAATTCATACTTTTAGCACCCTTTTCAGTCCAAGCTCTTAAATTCACCTTGCAACACAAACATGATTAAAATAGGGCGTTAAACATTATCATGTACGTAAAATCATGTGATAACTGAGGTCTAATATGCAATATTTGACCCTCAACACAATCCCCAACCAGCATTTTGCTAGTCCCGAGCAAAATATGCGAAAAAATAAGTTGAGAACCAGATGATAATTTTATAAACTCAAGTGGCTTTTGAAAAGCAAATAGAATTAGATACATCAATGTTAGGCATTACCTTCTCCTAGACTCAAGTGCACAATAAACTTCCTAGTCAAGTTCAAAGTATTAATCCATTAATTAGGACAATTCTAAACATTGAGTTCCATGGGTGTATAGTGAAACCTAAACATATCACAATCAAAAGCTCAATTCTTTATTTTCATGATAACATTGATAATCACAAGAGCATTCAGGATAACCATAACCTAAACCAAAACTTGCCTTACAGTTAAACTTTTCATTCTTCCAGCTTTTTTATTTTTCCATCGATAGCTTTCATGCTATGTCAATCTTTTTAAAGATCTTTAATAGGTAGCCCTTTTCGAGGATAACTGTTTTTTAGCTGGGTATTCTTTTTTTTTTTTTTTTTTTTTTTCTTCAATTCTTTTTATTGAACATGATGGACAAATTCCCCAGGTTGGTTCCTACCATGCTTAGTGATTACCAGGTTAGCAATTCAATGTCGAATTCAAGCCTTAATGTGTAAGTTATGTGTGACATGTGAAATCATGACTCAATCAATGTTTAAAACTTCTAATCATGGATTAATGACTCGAACTAGACTGTGAAATCTAAGAGATAGCGGAATCCAAGAGTCATAAATTACCAACATTACATATCTTATACTTCTAAATTAAAGATGGCCTTCGAAATCACTTCGACTTCATAAGAATTTCCAGAAAAAAATTTTAAATATTTTTTCACAATTTTTGCTCAAGACCAAGAAAACACTGATTAGGTAACCTAATCTCCCATCCCCAACATAAAATCTATATTGTCCTCAATGTAAAAGATATAAACATGCCATGCACATGAGGCAACGAAATTGAAGGAGATGTGATGAAGGAGTTAAGAGGCTTTTTCTAAAGAGATCTCATCGTGAAAGTGGGTCAGCACAAGAGTGAAACCACAAAAAGCAAACTATCCTAACGGCATAAAGCCGACTATCCTTGAACGATATACAGCAAACTACCCTAGTCCTATGAAAGCAGGGGAAAAGCTACTTAGTCATGCCGCAAGGTTCCTCTTCCGGCCAATATTGTGATAAATTTCTCAGTAGGTTTCTCAGCAAGATCATCCAAAAGCCCTTTTTGCAATAGGCTTGGATGCCCTAAAGCATGAAATTCCAGAGAAATTTATGGATCTCATCAAAAATTTGTCATTGAATCGCTTGAGGTATCCAAAGTATATATGATTCACCTGTGATAGAAAAAGTTACAATGTTAGTATTCCATGATGAATCAGATATTACAGGTAGATATAATTTAGAAAAATTCTCAGCAAATGATGTAGTCTTAATACATTCCGAAGTTTCAGACTTCGGTTCAATTTTCAGCTCCTCCTCCTTTAATGGTAAGCATTCAAGATCTATAGAGGGAAGGATTTCAGAGTAAGGGTTCTCTCGGTCCGTAACAACCATCGAGGTATTGTCTTGCAAGGCATCCACTATTTCTTTTACCATAAGATAGTTTGAATCTACAAAGTGTGCTAAGCAATCATCCAAAGAGTTGAGAAATTCTACATTGAAATCTATAATGAGATGCTCAAGGACTCCATCGTCTATAAAAGTAGATGGAGGTATGCTCTCTTGCTCCAGCCCTACACAAACAAATTAAGGGTCAGTAGACGAAGTATTGATGTGAGGACTCTGTTCATTGATACTAAAAAAAAGGCATTGAATCGTCAAAATTTGATAATTCAGATGGTGATATCAACTGGGTGGTTTCGAATTTCATAATCTTATTGGGCAATTCATCCATCTCCCTAACTATCTTATAAGTCAATTCATGGGAGTGGTCTAAACATGCATCACAAAGGTTAGAAGGTTTAGGTGAAAGTGGTTCATCCTCCATATTTAAATTAGCCATGTCAGATAGGTGGAGTAGATCACTATGGTAGACAATTTCTCGAACATCTTGACCATTGATATAGGCCAAACTTGATATTGAATCTCAATACGCATCATCTTCCAATTCAGTGTAGTACACACTTGGAATAGGATCGCTTTCCTCACATTCTGTTCCAAGATTGGGTTGAGGTTTTAATAAACTAACCTCTTCCTCATAATTAAAATTAGGTGTGTCATGTGAGTGAAGTGTGTCAATATCATTATATTGGAAAACCAACAATGTCTCTTGATTATTCCTTTGGACCGTCATCGAGATCGACTCATCGGGAAATTGAGTCATATGCTTATTAATGGATTCCAACTCCTAATTCCAAATTCCAAAGTTCTCCATAAGCAAGTTAGGATCACTCTCCTCGTATTGTGTTTCTGGATGGAATTGTGGCTGGGATGAACTAGCCTCCACTATCTCATCATAAGTAGGGAATCCAAAGGAGTAATCAACAAAATCAATTGGCGATTCATCTCTCCAATGCGTCGAGTTGAAATCACTTTCCTTGCACTGTATTTGTAATTTGGGTTGCGGTTGGGATGAATTAGTCTCCATTAGTCTATCGAGCCGTGATTCAAGTGCTTCTAATAATTTCCTCATATCAGTAACATAGTGTGTGTAATTCGGAGGTGATTCCTCTTGGATCGTTTCTAGTTGAAATTCAAAAGTGGCTGATCCAAGAGGGTTTTCACCATGATGTTTTACTGACTCAACTTCGAAATATTTCTGTTTCCACTTATCATAATCATACAGGTCATAGGCCAGAAGTTGATACGCGTCATCATTCCAATAATCACGTACTGTTTTCTTAACTCATGGAGTGCAATTATTCTCCCGCAGATAATCACCGAAGGACTTCTTAATCAGTGGAGCATCATATTTCGATTGGTTGAAGAAATTTTCAGAAAATATTTGAGGCATATGCTGTTTCTCATCATAATCATCATACGTTCTTTCCCAAGATTCTTTAGCTATCTCAACATACACACGTTCCCACTCTTGCATGGTGAAGTCTTAACTCTAAATCTAAAAGAAAATAAAAGAAAAATCCTATAGCAATAAGAGATCTAGATAAAGGAGAAGTTAGAAAAAAGTTACCAGAATGGAGGAGATCTATGTTTAGAATCTTGTAGAACAAAACAAAACAAGTTAGTTTCTAAAACAGAAATTCTAAAAATAGAAAAAAAAAATGGGTTAGTTTCTAAAACTAGAAAAAGGAAAGTTTCAAAACTTAAAAATAGAAAACTACGTTAAATTCTAAAGATAAAGGGAATCCTAGAATTAGAAAGTTTCTAAAAATATTAAACGAATCCTAATCTAGAAATAGGAAGGAAGAAAAATTAGGAAGAGATTACTAAATCAGAAGTTTCTATGTCAGGGTCCTACAAAACAGGAAAGTTAGGTTAGTTTCTAGAAATCAAATAGAAAAACCTAAACCTATAATTAAAAACTAGTTAATCTAATAAAACCAGTTAATCTCATAAAAATGTAACCTTCAGTCCTCAGCAACGGCGCCAAAAACTTATTCACAACCCAAAGTATATGGTTGCGATGTAGTAATAATCTCGGTAAGACCGAGGTTGAATCCACAGGGACTGTACCTTGTACGTAATCTGAAAATAACCAGAACTAGAACTAGAACTAGAGGAAGATGTATCTAAACCAGGAAGAATTAAGGGAATAATTGTGAATTTAATTTACTAAAATTTGTAAAATTCAAAGGTGGGAAACTAGGGTGCCAAGGATCCACTTGTAGAGATCAGGGAGATCTATGCTTGATTCAAGAACACAAGTAGATTTAGAGTCCCATCTTCATCTAGTTGGAAGATAATTTATTAAAATCCATATGTGAACTTCCTTCGATCCAGTTTTCAAGAGATGAGAGGTATGAGAATTAGAATTGATTCCATCACAAAACCATGCCCATGAGACAAAGCAAACAACATAATTTAGCCAATCCACATCCAATTTAAGGGAGTTATTAACGTTAGGAAGGGTTCCGTCATCCAACCATGTTCATGAGACGATGGTGAACAACAGGGCTCCCATGTTCATAATCCATATAATGAACAGAACATGCTCAGAGCCATCGCAGATCCATTATAATTTAAGTCACAATAAACCATTAAAAACTAAAAACATTTCATATAATCAAACTATAATCAAAGAGGGTTCATAAACATAAATTAAAACCGTAGAAAACTCCCCATCACGCTACAAGCTTTACCTCTTAGCCTTAGCTAAGAGGTTTAGCCAGACATGATCAAGCTAAATCTCTTAAAAGAAAGCATAAAAGGAAAAGAAGAAAAAAACTAAGGAGGGAGAAAAACTCCCTAGCCGGTAGCTCTCTCTCTCTCTCTCTCTCTCTCCCACTTCTCCAAAAGATGCCTCTCACGTCCCTTTCTTTCACTTTTTATAGCAGGAATAGGTCGGTGGCTAGAGTTTTTATGCACAACAGGCGGTGCACTCCTTGCGCAGCCAAGAAAATCTTTGCGTAAGGCTATTTACGAAGCCAGGAAAATAAGCAGAAACTTTTCCACTTTCCTTGCTTTCTTTCCAAAAAAAAACAATGTCCCCTTGGACGTTTTTGGATGGCCTACACGATGGACGGTCCAGATCGGCCATCCGATCATTAATAACGGGCCACAACCTCTCGGAATTCCCAGACGCGTCCAGACGTCCATTTTAGAAAGTTATTGCGCTGAGATACTTGGTGGGACCCACAGTGATATTTTTGGAGAGATCCACCCCGTTCATTGGATTCCTAGCATGATTTTAGTCGAAAAGGAGTGGTTTTGGTCAAGTTTTGGTGCGGTCCACTGTATCAACTCACTTCGCCGTTCATCCTGCATTTTTCGTCGATCTACATGTGTACACGTGCATGGGGCCAAAAGGCCCCCGTGGCCAGGGTCGTGGCCACCCTCCGGAGCAGATGGACGGTCTAGATTGTCTGTTTGGATGATGGGTGTGGCCCACTATGATCAGTCGTCGCGACGACACCCGCCTGCTAGGCTTGTTGTGCGAGAGAGGTCGGGTCAGCCCGACTTTGACCGGGCTGCCCGATCGGTGCACAGCCTGTGTACGTGTGTTGTGCACACACACACCCTCAGGGTGGGGTCCACATTGATGTTCATGAGAATTTGCTCCGTTCATCCATTGTGTCATCTAATTTAAGGCGTTGAGACCAAAATTGAAACATATCCAGAGATCAGGTGGGCCCCAGATCAGTGTTTTATGAGTTGATTTGTCCGTTGGGCCACTTTCACAAGGATCCAATGGCTGAAATTTGACGTGTACGGTTAATTTAGGGTCCTCGGTTATATATAAAGTTTCGAGCCGAACGGATAGTAGGAACCCTATGATCTTGCATTCTAGACGATTTTCAAGCCCCTTTAACTTCAATCACTTGATTTTCTCGGATCTGTGGCATGTAATTTCTTTGATCTCGGTCTCGTAGGATCCATCCCTTGCCTTGGTGATTTCTGAGCATTAAATTCATGCTTTTAGCACCCTTTTCAGTCCAAGCTCTTAAATTCACCTTACAACACAAACATGATTAAAATAGGGCGTTAAACATTATCATGTACGTAAAATCATATGATAACTGGGGTCTAATATGCAATATTTGACCCTTAACACCAACCTGTTCATAAGTTAACACAGACATTAAAGAAGTGGAAACACAAATATAAGCTTGATCGAAAACTTTTGTGGCCCTTAGAAGTTTTTAATGGTGAGTGTACTCTCTTCACTATTTTCTGTGGTGGGGTCCACTCGAGTTTTGGATTTGATTCATTATTTGGCTCATGCCCTAAAATGATCTCTCCAAATAGATGGACGGTGTGGATACAAAACATACATCATGGTGGGACTGTCATAACTAGGTGACATCACTTTAGTAGCGAGTCTCGCTACTTAACCTGTGCGTTGAATCCCCAAATGAAAACTTAAATAAAATTCACGGTGGACCTTAAGTTAACATAGACATTAAAGAAGGGAAAACACAAATATTTGCTTGATCGAAAACTTTTGTGACCCTTAGAAGTTTTTAATGGTGGGCGTGACTCTCTCCACTGTTTTTTGTGGTGGGGTCCACTTGAGTTTTGGATCTGATTCATTCTTTGGCTCATGCCCTAAAATGATCTCTCTAAATGGATGGACGGTGTGGATACAAAACATACATCATGGTGGGACCCACATAACTAGGTGACATCACTTTAGTAGCTAATCTGGCTACTCAACCTGTGTGCTGAATCGCCAAATGGAAGGAAGCAGATTGCGTAGTGAGTAACTCACTATGCTTAACGTACTGAGTAAACTCTGTGGGGTCCATCATGATTTATGTATTTTATCTGCTCCATCCATCAATTTTACCAGATAATTTTAGGGCTTGAGACCAAAAATGAAGCATATACAATGTTCAAATGGACCACACTATAGGAAATAGTTGAATTGAACATTTACTGTTGAAAATTTCTTGGGGGCTACAAAAGTTTTGGATCAAGCTTATATTTGTGTTTTCCCTTCATCCATGTCTGTATGATCTTATGAACAGGTTTCAACGGTAGAAATCATTATCCTGGTTGTTTACTTTGGTATGATCCACTTGATATTTGGATATACTTCAATTTTGGGCTCAACCCCTTAAATTAGATGGAAAAAAGGATGGACGACATGGATAGACCACATACAAACAAGGTGGGCCCAACTGAGTTTACTTAGTACAATAAGAGCGTACTATATTTAGTATGCAATCCGGTTTCCGAAACCGTCTAATGCCGTTAGACTTTTCCTTAGATGTAATTTTTTTAATATATTAAAAAAAAACTGGTGATGTGGCGCTTACAGTGACATGGACCAATAATAAAAGTGGAATCAACTGCTCATTGTTTCTACGAAACGGAGGAACCACACTCTTTTTTTGTTTTGTTTTAAGTTTTAACTCTTTTTTTTTTTTAATACACACACACATATAGAAAAATGGTACTATGAGGTCAACCTCATGGGAACTTACCACAAGGTAGAGCTATGTGGGCCCCACTGTGATGTGTGCTACAGTATGCTCGACCTCGGCTCGTTTTCAAAATGAGCTTGATCATATCAAGCTTGCTCGCCTCAGGTCATCCTTCAAGCCCAGCTAGATTGAGCCAAGCCAAGTGAGTTTTTTGAGTTAGCTTGACTCGTGTAAAGCCCTAACACAGGACTCACCTTAATGTATACGTGGTATATTCAAGCCATTCATTAGTTTTGCTAGCTCATTTTAGAGCTTAGGCAAAAAATAAAAATGAATCAGATCCATATCTCAGGTGGGCCACAACATAGGAAACAGTGGCAACTGAATACCCACTAATAAAGCTTCATGTGAGCCACAAAAGTTTTAGATTAAGATGACATTTATATTTTAATATCCAGGGCTATGTAAGCTTATCAACAGGTTGGATGGCAAAAAACCATTACCGCAGGCCCTGGAAAGTTTTTTACGGTGGGAGTTCAAGTGGCCTTATTTTGGGCCAAGCCCTTGAATGAGCTGGTAAAACTGACAGATGGCATGGATATACATTCAACGTGTTAAGGTGGGCCCCATTGTCACAGCCAGGTAAGAAATCGGGCCATCCTGGTTTCCAATTGAAGAACGGGGGCGCGGCTTCGGTGGATCCCCGGATCCACCTAAGTGGGCGCGATCCCTTACCATTGGTATCCACATTGATATATGTGCCTTTTATCCTTGCCGTCAATCTATTTTGAGAACTACTCTGGGAAACAGTGGTAATTGACAATTAAAAACTTTTCGTGGGCTAAAATAGTCTTAGATCAAGATGATATTTGTGTGGTCTCTTCATCTAGGTATTTATAACTTTATCAACAGGTTGGATACGGAAAATAAACAATCCCAAGATGATCTTTGTGTTGTCTATTCATCTAGGTATTTGTAACTTTATCAACAGTGGATGGAAAATAAACAATCCCTTGGCTCCCATGAAGTTTTTAATGATGAAATTCAATCACGACGGTTTCCTGTCCTTGGTCCACTTAAGATTTGAATTTACTTCAATTTTGGGTTTATGCTCTTTAAAATGAGCCATAGAAATGAATGGACGGTGTAGATGTAAGGCATTTACATCAAAGTGGGACCCACATTTAGAGATGCACCTAAAGTTGGGCAGAATCCGACCCAATCCAACGGATCCTACCGATTCGATTCAAACCAAAGGCCAGGATCGGGTCGGATCGAGTAGGCCCACTCAGATCCGACCGTACATCGAGTCGAGTTCGGATCAGTGGCCAATCCGGACTGATCTGATCTGATTCGTTTCGATCCGTACAATGTTCATTCAATACTATTTCCTATAATGTTGTCCAGTTGAGTTGGGATATACCTCATTTTTGGTTTAATACCATAAAATGATCTAGAAAAATAGATAGACGGCATGGATGAAATAAATACATCATGGCGGGGTCCACGAAGCACCGACCACCAGCCATTGGCTAGTGGCAGGGGGAGTAGCCAATCCATCCTCTCAGGCCTCAGCTCGTGGCTCGAGGTGCATCGAGCACCGAGCTCTGCCAGACTACCCAAGAAAAGAAAGAAAATGGAAATGGTTCTATGCGGTCAAGCTCATGGGAATTCCCATGAGGTCGAGCTATGCGGGCCCTACCATGATTCATGTCTAACATCAACACCGTGCATTTGATGGGTCCCCTTTAAATTATGGGATATCTCAAAAATCAGCCGTATACGGAATTCAGGTGGGCCATACCATCTAAAATCATGTGAAGACATTCCTAAAACATATAAAAGCACTTGGTGGGGCCCACCTAAAAGTTGGATGCATCTGAAATTTGGTATGACCCCTCATCCAACTGGGACACACATAATGGATGGTCTGGATTTGTGAACCACACCTCGGTGGGCCCAAAAAATGATTACGAATGTTTTAATGGGAGGGTAACTCAGAACCCTCTCAACTTTTGTACGTGAAGCGATTGGCAGGTGTACCACGCTAGTGTATTGACGTCAGCAAGTTCTGTGGGTCCTATCATGAGGTAAGTGTTATATCCAAATTGTCAATCCATTTGGCGGGCTCGTCTTAAGGCTTTAGCCGAAAAAATAAGACAGATCTAAAGATCAAGTGGACCACATTGCAAAAAAATAAAATAAAAATAAAACAAAAGATTCGATCTGAACCGTACGCAACCCGATCCGACTCGGTTTCCCTGACCGAGTCGGACTCGGTTTGGGTTAGGTTAGTAGTGCAACAGATCGGATTGAGTCAGATGACCCAGACTCGGTCCCGAAACAGATCGAGTTCGGGTCAGTGCATTGAAAGTTTTGGACCGAGTCGAGTTGGACCCAATCCGGTCCGACTCGACTCGATGCCCACCTCTAGATGCACCGACCTCGTTGATCCGGGTATCCACCCAAACCGCGCCCAAAAAAGGTCAGACTTGGAAGCGGAGTGCGTACCGAGTAACTCGGTACCCTAAGCGTGCTGAGTAAATTCTGTGGGGTCCACTGTGATTTATGTAATATCCCGGATTTTTGCCAACCTGGAATTAGACGTCCTTGGGCGATGGGTCAATCCTAACACAGGTTTAACTTCCCAAACGCTCAATTAAAGCCCCAAATCCCTTTTTAAACAATTTTCTTCACAAATCCCACCCTTCATTACCTTGTGCTTTCAATTTTTCAAAGCACTTTCGCCCTAGACACTATCTTAAACTAGCTAAGTAGTAAAACTTGGATCACTTTATATACAAACTGCAAAGGCCGAGTACCACCTCGACCAGAAATCACATAGGATTAAATCCTTTAGAAATTTAACAAAGTTAACTAAGTACTAAACTCGGTTAGTCATGAAATCCGTTGGGATCGCTTTAAATACGATCTGCAAGACCCAAAACTTGCAGAATTAGTGACTCTAGGTTACCCTAAAGTTAGAGCCAAACTCATTACCCGTTGCTCTCGGGACTGAAACGAAACTTCGTATGAGGTCTAGATCGCACATCGGGAGTCGATTAACACGAAGCCAAGGAACCAGGACCGCCCCACTGGCTTGACAATCATCTCAAAAATCAGGCGATTCCGATGTCCCACGGCCATTTATCGATCCGGAGCGAGGGAGTGTGAAAAACACTATTCCCACCCAAATAAAAATATCTGGAATAGTGATCTGGCATCTTTCGGTTGCGCGTCAGTATTAAGCAACCTGACCGTCAGAATCAGACCAAATTACACCCTCGGATTAAGAAAAATTTCAGGAACATTTACATGTACTCAGAATTTCTGATCGTGGCCCACTGACCGTTGAACTGAAAGTGGTCCGCCACATGCGATCTGGGAATCCGATCGATCGTTGAAAACGTAATCCCACGTAGATCCATAGATGGTGAGCTTAAGTCTGACGTTTGGCTCAAGGAGGGCCACCAGAACATCCCTTTTGAGCTTGGAAAGTGGCGAACTGCCTATATATGCAGCCACCCTTGAACCTGAGTCTATTTTGGACATGATTTTGACTATAAAAGGGGCTTAGAACAGCCTCTCTCACAGCCATACGAATTTGGGAGCAAACCCTTAGAGAGAGAGAGAGAGAAAAGTGAGGGAAAGGCTTGGAGATCGAAGCCGATCTTCCTCCTGCTGCTTCCACTCATCCCACGGCCTACACCGCCTTATTCCAGGGGTTTTCCCGGCGGTTGTCCATCCCATTTGAAGGTAAGAAACCCTAACCCTAGGTCTGATTTGAGGTTGGATAGTGGTAGGTTATGCAAAGGCTAATCGTTCCGCTCTTTAGGCTAGAAAACTCCTGTATACGGAAGCTCCAACACCCTTGCTGATTCGTTGGAATTCCAAGGGCTGAGGTGAGGACTTTAAGTGTATAAGTTACGGTTTTCAACGATTTCAATGTCAGATAATGATAGATTCATGATCTGCATGCAAATGCACATGTATAAAGTGCTTTCCGTTTCCTGTTTCGATTAGCGATAAAGTATATGGAATTTCACATACTCTAGATATACGTAGAAATACCGTATACGTATTTTTGTTGGGAAAATATTTGACATGTTTATTTAATGTTTAATTATATCATGTGTGGATAAAATGCTAGTTTGGCGAAAGGGATCGCAAAAATACATGTTCATGTGTAAATGTCATGTATGTTGAAATTGCGTATTCTAGAAATTCCGCATACGTGCGGATTTTGGAAATGTAATTGTAATGATTATTTGCTGTATGATTACGACATACACAGGAAAAATACTCTCGTGGCGAAGGGACAGCTCTAACACGAACTTGGCTAACATACGTCATGTATGTTAGAATAGTGTATTCTAAGTGATTGTGCAAATGCTTGTATGTGTACATGTGTATGTACTAGTGCCTTAGATAGGCGCTGATATGGGATTTCCGACTCCCTTAGAGACATGTAGGACCCCCTCCATGCGGTGGTTCACCGTAACCACTCACTTGTAATGCACACACAATTGTATCCCTATGGGGATAGTGCTTTTATCACATGCCTTACAACATGCTTTGCAACATGCTTTACTTCATGTTTTACTTCACGCTTTATAACATGCCTACTAACATGCCTGTATTGCTTGTTTATCATGCTTTACTTCACATGCTATCAATGAATACTGTTTGAGTTTGGGACTATGTATATAGTCCAAACATTCGGTACCAGACTTGCGATTGTGGCTGAGATTTATGTCGCCACAAAGGACGTGTCTGGCGAACCCGAGTCGTACTTCGGTTAGCGATAGTGGTTGGCCACACGGAGTGCTTTTGCGCTCCATATTGCTCAACTTGTGGTGTGCGCTCGAGATAGTCAGGCTCGTCAATTAAACCGAAGTGTATCTGTGTGTTCACCCTGTTTGGTCGCTACTGCTTGAACCTAGGGTACCAAACTTACCAGTGGCGATCCCGTTTAACCATGGTACCTAGATCCGCTAAGTCGCATGAGCCGGGCATGGTGGTATGGGACACCGTGGTCGAGCTGTCGGCCTACGCTGGGGCCATGTGCCTCCCCGTAGTGACCATTGCGCAACCAACTCGTGAGCCGAATACGGTGGTATGGGACACTGTATTCGAGCTGTCGATACTTCGGCGAGAGCCGAGTACGGTGAGATCTGTGCTCGTGCTGACGGGCGACGAGTCCTCCGAGGTATCATCGAGTACACTCCAAGGGTCTGTGATTGGCCATGAGTCTTTCACAGCAACTAGAGTGTGAGTTGAGCCGAGTACGGTGAGACCTGTACTTGAGCTGACGGCTAGTGATTGAGCCGAGTACGGTGAGACCTGTACTCGAGCTGACGGCCAGCAATTGAGCCGCATACGTGAGATCTGTATCCGCGCTGACGGGTGACGAGCCCTTTGCGATGCCTTCACTAAGCTTCTCAAACTATAATATCGTATGAGAATAACTAGGATTGACGACCTTAGAATGGATCATGTTGGGAATGATACAAGGGAGGTACCTTAGTTTCCCAATACTGCTGATTGAAATGGACTAATAAAAACTTGGTAATCATGAGCATCATCGCACCGCATGTGCTTTGTAGATGTGGCGCACTGAGGGGAGTAAGCATAAGCATTCGCGAACGTAAGATGATGTCGCTTGAGGGTGGTTTGGTAAGGGCATACAGCATCATGTCATATCATTTTTGCACTTAACAAGAGTAGTTAGAAATGCTTGATTTGTACTGCTTTATCATTACTGCTTGATTGATTTGATAACATGTTAACTTATGTTTTACTGTTCCACTGAGTTGATCACTCACTCCCACGTTACGGGACGGTGTTGTACACACCAACCAGATTTGTTGAGTTTCAGGTGGTGGCGATGCTTGTGAAGCAGAGCCGGACTACTTCTACGATGATAGGAGGAATTCTCCTATCTGTATCTCTCTGGCAGGTCAATGAAGACCTGATATTGTATTGACGGGGCTATGGTACATGGGATAGGAGGCATTACACTTCCTCACATTTGGTACATTTTAGAACTGCACCTGTATTTATTTAACCTGGTAATGTTATCACACTCTGGAGACTCATCATAAGTTATATATTTTATCTATCTATCACAGTCTTCCGCTTGCAAATTTAACTGTCTCTGGAGTATGATATGCTGTTTTGGCTAATCTCACTCATATTCAATGCACGAATACAGTCAACATTCAATCATCATTCATTTTGTTGCATAAGTGATGTTCTGGAACTCGGGAGTTGAGATTATGCTCGACCCCCGATTTTCAGGGCATTACAATTTATGTATTTTATCCACTCCGTTCATCCATTTTAAAGGATAATTTTAGTGCTTGAGCCCAAAAATGAAATATATCCAAAGCTCAAGTAGACCTCACCACGGGAAATAGTGTGAATTGAAATTCTACAGTTGAAAAACTGTTGAGGGCAACATAAGTTTTGGATCAAGATGTTATTTGTTTCTTTTTCCCTTCATCCATGTCTGCGTGATCTCATGAATAGGTTTGATGACAAATAAACATCACTTTCGGCCCTAACAAGATTTCAACGGTGGAAGTCATTATTCTCACTGTTTCCTGTGGTGTGGTCCACTTGAGCATTGTATATGCTTAAAGTTTGGTCTCAACCACTAAAATGAGCTGAAACAATGGATGGACGGCGTGGATAAACTACATACATTCAAAGTGAGCCTAACTGAGTTTTCTCAGTACGAAAAAAAACTACTGAGTAACTCGGTACCCAATCGAATTTCATAAGACTTGCGGCTAAAGCTAGGCATCGAGTCGAGTCGAACCGAGTTAGGGCCGACTCGACTCGATCCAGTTTTGAAATAGGCCTGACCCGAACTCGATCCGACTCGATACCGAGTCCAGCATGCCTGACTCGATCCGAGTTCAGTTTGGCCTGGACTGATCCGGACCGTGTCTGATTCGGTCAGAAGTACCGAGTTGGGTTGAGTTGGCAGCGAGTCGGATTAAGAGATGAGGGAGGGAGGGAGTGGAGAGGAGGAGAGAGAGGAGGCGGAGGAGGAGGGTGATGGTGGTGGGTGGTTGCCGGGCTTGGAAGAGGAGGAGGATGAGGGAGGGAGAGAGAGGTTGGGATCGGCTCGAGGTAGGGTTGGAGAGTCGGGTCGAGTTGAGTTTTAGATTGAGTCGAGTCTAACCGGATCGAGTTTCGAGTCAAGTCGGGTGAAGTCACTGGGTAACTCGAACTCGACTTGGTTTGAGTTCGAATTGGGCGAAGCTTTCTCGATTCAAACCGACTCACCCATTTGGTTCGGGTCAAGTCGGATCGGATTGAGTCGAACGAGTCAATATAGCCGGATCGGGTCGTCTCATGCCCACCTCTACTAGCAGCTAAAAAACAACCTGGAACTTACTGCGCTGGAAACATAGGTGGACCCACCATGATATTTGTGAGACATCCACCCCATTCATTCATTTTGTGAGCTCATTTTAAGATATATAGCCAAAATACTCAAGTGGGCCGAAATTGCGAGGATTGAACGTCCATAGTTAAAATATTCTTCGGGGCCACGGAAGTTTTGAACCTGGATAATATTTGTGTTTTCAGTTCATCCCAGTAAGAATAGTAGGAATGACGGTATGAATGGCATGTAAACATCACTGTCGACCTCAGGAGGTTTCAACGGTAAGAATTTCCCTACCCAACTTTTCCCCAAGTGCGGTACACTCGAGTCTCGGATCCTGCTCAATTTTGATCTCAATACTTAAAATGATATCAAAAAACGTATGAACGGGGTGGATGTCTCACAAACATCACGGTGGGCACACCTAGGTTTCTAGCGCAGGAACTTGCTGGTAAGGCTTGGGCAGAAGTCCGCATCCAAAACAAAAAAGGAAACTTCAGATGACGCGGATTGCGTACTGCCCCTGCCCGGACGGTAATCCGTCCATGCAGGGATCCGTGGGGCCACCGTGATGTAAGTGTTTTATCCACACCGTTCGTTCATCGCATTTCTCAGATCATTTAAAGGCATCATCTTAAAAATGAAGCAGGTCCACGGATCCAGTGGACCACACCAAAGGAGTCTGCGGTAATAATGACACCCACAGGTGAAACCTTTCTGAGGGCCACCGTGATGGTTTTTAACATTCAAAAGGTCACGTAAACGTGGATGAAGTGAAAAAAACCAATATCAGCTTGATCCGAAACTTGTCCAGCTCCCAAAAAGTTTATAACGGTGGACGTTCAATCCCCACTTTGTGGTCCACTTAAGTTCTGTACCTGCCTAATTGCTTGGCTAATACATTAAAGTGATCTGAGAAAAGCGATGAACGGCGTGGATAAAACACTTACATCACGGTGGGCCCCACGGAGCGCTGCCCGGACGGATTACTGTCCGGGCGGGGGTACGACGCAATCCGCGTCAAAAAAACACTACCGGTTCGCAGAGGGAGAGGGAGAGAGCGGCAGCAGTTGGAGAGAGAGAGAGAGAGAGAGAGAGAGAGCTGAAATGGGGAGAAGAGGAAGGAAGAGAGGGACGGGGATCGGAACGGCTAGAGGTCGTGGCCATGGACTGAATAGACAGCTGCCGCTGGCGCTGGTGCCGGTGCCGGTGTCCATTATAGAGGCTGGGGAAGGAGAGATGGCGGTGCCGGTGTCCATTATAGAGGCCGTTGAAGGAGAGATGGCGGTGCCGGTCTCCATTATGGAGGTCGAGGAAGGAGAGAATTCCGATGATTCTGCATCAGAGAGAACTGGTGCGGGAAGGGGAAGGAAGAGAGGTACGGTGGCTGGAACGGCAAGAGGCCTCAGCCGCGGTCGCGGCCGTGGTCGTGGCCGTGGTCGTGGCCGTGGCCGTGGATCAAATACAAAGCTGCCGCTGGCGCTGGTGCCCGTTACCGAGGCTGATGAAGGAGAGAATTCTAATGGTTTTGCTTCGGAGAGATGTGGTGATGGAGTTACGGTCTCGACTTTTGATTACTCGGTTGAAAATCACTTCCGCAATATCGAATTGATTTCATCCCTCTGTGGATTGGATGGTGATGATAGCTGTGGAAAAGACGAGATCCATCGGTTCTCATCGACCATCACTTTCTTAGTGTGAGTTCCCAATTTCTCTTCTTTTATATTTCTATATAGTTGTTTAGGTTGGAACTCTAATATATGCATGAGCACTTAAATTGGGCATTCGACACGCATTCATCTGGTGGGTTCTGCCATATATGGCCTGATTTTCGCAAAATACGCAGATGAGACTACCGTGCTGATCCAACTGTTGGAACGTTTTCTGTTTGATGGAGATGGTTGCCAATGTTGTTTTCAATATCTTTCATTTGCAGTCCAATGATCCAACAGTTAAGATTGCTCAGTTAGTGAGATGTTTTCAACTTTGGCCAACCCACTCTGGACCTGCTCACTGGGTGGTCCAGATCATGGAGTGCTCTGCCACATGTCCTTCTTTTTTTTTTTTTTTTTTTTTTTTTTGCGTGTGCTCACAATAAGGAGCACCATTGCATGGTGCATGGAGTATGACACAATGGTTTGTGTATGCAGAGAATGGAAGCATTTTTATTATAAACCGAAAAGCATTAGGTTTGCTTACGAAACCGGAATCCCGCAAGTAAAAAAGGTTCTTAATGGGATAAGCTTACCTCAGTTTTCCTCTGCAACAGTTCCTAAGGTGTGTTTTATTCAGCTTGTTTGTGTGTATTTAGATGACTATCTGTATGAGGTGTGCTAAATCAGACGCTTGTATGAGGCATACCATTTGCATGCTGTCCACATATGTCAGACTGCCAGTATGGAAGTATGATATTTTCATATGGTGGGATCCAAGACGTCCATTAGCTGGGTGTGACTATGTAGATGCCTTGGCAGATAACAGGCCGCTTCACGATTAGGTGGACTGTAAATGTAATGTTAGAAAAAGGAGGATGTCTTTGAACAACTTGGCCATTTTTTTTTTCATACATGATACATCCATTTTCTTTGTAAACTGTGGCCCACCTGGGGACTGGACGACCTTATTCTTGGGCCAGGGCATCTAAATGGATGGCTTGGATCTCATACGCATATTTCATGGGGGCAAAGGTGTTGTGTTGCATGGATTAGTAGATGGGCGGCCTTATACACACATGCAGCATGGCATAACAAAACTCCTATTTTTTATGTTACGTTTTTTTCCCCTTTAACCAAGGTATTAAAATTCCCATCACACCTGATATGATGTTCTGGGGTCATTACTGTTGTGGGTAATTGCTGTTATAATGAGCATTCTAGAAGAAAGTAGAAGACACAAGGCAAAAAGAGGAAAAAATGATTGTTATATTGGCTGTCATGATAATATGCTGTTTTTCATTCTATAAATGCTGCTATTTGAAAAGTGGTTGCTCTTTAAAGGAAGAATGGCTTCACACTGATGTTGCATATACAGCTGTATGCGAACCGAGTTAGCTCGGTTAACTTGCTCGACTTGACTTGGCTCGAAACTGGGTTTGAGCCGAGTCGAGTTGATTTTTTGAGCTCGAAAAATTTCGAGCTGAGTCTGAGCTAGACCGAGCTCGACTTGAATCGGCTCAGAACTTGACTCGGTTCGAATCGATTCGACTTGGATCAGGTTCACTTAATATAAATATTTTATAAATATTTATATGTTTAAAAAATAAATTATATATATATATATATATATATATATATATATAATATATAGAGAGAGAGAGAGAGAGAGAGAGAGAGAGAGAGAAGAGAGAGAGGAGAGAGAGAGAGAGAGAGAGTAATGGTCTCCTGCGAACCATCCCGCAGGATACCTCAGTGCGGTACAGTTCCCACCGCCATAGACCCTTATGCGGGGGCCCGGATTGGCTACTGATAGGTTGACTAGCGAGACTGCTTCCTAATTTGTGGCCCCACCATGAGAAATGTTTGGCATCCACACTGTCCATCCATATGAAGAAATCATTTTAGGGTGAAATCCAAAGAATGAGTCACATCCAAAGCTCTAGTGGACCCCACTACAGAAAACAGTGGGGAGAGTGATGCCACCGTTAAAAACTTCTAAAGGCTACAAAAAGTTTTCGATCAAGCCTATATTTATATTTTCCCTTCTTTAATATCTTTGTTAACTTTTGAACAGGTTTGATTTTGAAAAAACATCATGGTGGGCCTTAAAAAGGTTTCAGCGGTGGGCATCACTCTTCCCGTTGTTTTTTTTTGTGGAGGGGTCCACTAAAGCTTTGGATCTGCCTCATTCTCTGGCTCATGGCTTAAAATAATATCTCCAAATGGATGGATGTTGTGGATACAACACCTACATCATAGTGGGGTCCACAGAACTTGGTGACGTCATCTTCCTAGAGTGAGGTCCGGTGTTAGGAAGCGGATTGCGTGGTGATTAACTCACTACGCTTGGCGTACTTAGTAAACTCTGTGAGGTCCACCATGATTTATTTATTTTATCCACTCCGTTCGTACATATTAACAAATAATTTTAGTACTTGGAGCAAAAAATGAGGTATATCCAATATTCAAATGGACCACACCACAGGAAACAGTTGAATTGAATGTCTACCGTTGAAAAATAATTGGAGGGCCACGGGAGTTTTGGATCAAGCTTATATTTGTTTTTTCCCTTCATACATGTCTGTATGATCTCATGAACAAGCTGGATGAAAAATAAACATCATTTGTGGGGCCTAGAATGGTTTCAACGGTGGAAATCATTATCCCCACTGTTTCCAGCGGTATGATCCACTTGATCTTTGGATATGCATCAATTTTGGGCTTAACCTCATAAATTAGATGGAAAAATGGATGGACGGCGTAGATAGACCACATACATTCAACGATGACCCAACTTTGTTTACTCAGTACGACAAGAACATACTGAGTAACTCAGTATGCAATCTGATTTCCGTATAGATTGGCGTGGCTGGTGGTCGGTGCTCTATGGGGCCCACCATGATGTATGCGTTTCATCCACTCCGTTCATCCATTTTTAAAGAAGAGAAAATATAAATATGAGCAAGATCAAAAACTTTTCATCGCCTTTAGAAGTTTTAAACGGTGGCATCACTCTCCCCGCTGTTTTCTGTAGTGGGGTCCACTGGAGCTCCGGATGTCACTCATTCTTTGGATTTCACCCTAAAATGATCTCTCCATAAGGGTGGACGGCGTGGATACACAACATATATTATAGTGGGGCCACAAATTTAGTAGGAACTAGCTAACTCGTGCCCGCACAAGGGTCTCTTGCGGTGGGAATTAGACCGCACCATGGTATCCTGCGGTATGGTTCGCAGGAGACCATTACTCTCTCTCTCTCTCTCTCTCTCTCTCTCTATATATATATATATATATATATATATTAAAAACCTTAAAACCTAAACTCAAACTCAGCTCATAGGTTCGAACTCGAACTTGGCTCGAAAGATCGAGCTCAAGCTCGGCTCGAGCTGGCCAGTTAGGCTCGAGGATTGAGCCAAGCCGAGTTCGAGCTGGGTTAGCCTACTGGCCTAGCCGAGCCGAGCTAGGCCAAGCTTGACTTGGTTCGACTCGTGTACAACTCTAGTTGCATAGTAGGTTATAAAGGACGTCTCTGCAGTTTTTTCCTTAAAAAATTATTTTCCTTTTCGGAGTTCATTTTTCTTCATTTGTTTATTATCTCTTTGGACATCTAATTTAAAAGCCTTTACCATTACATGATAGTTATGGCTGTTATAACAGTTAAATTTGAAGAAAATAAAACATAGAAAAGTCGGCAAAATCTACAATATCTGTTTTACATCAACCATTCCAATTTCTTCCATTAACGACCATTAATAAGATGGGTGTTTTTGAAGAAATGGCCGCTATAGCAGTTTCTACAACCATGCTTTTAACCTAAGCTACATTCGGATGTGCAATTGATTTAAATTAAATTCCAACAAGTAAGATATCCAAAATTGGATTACTCCCACTTTATTTAGTGAGTGATATGTTCCAAGTTGCAATTGCATTTATTTTAAGTTGGACTTGAAACAAAAACAATTGCAGCAATGTTGAGAGAAAACTGCATCTATAATCAGAAAATTGTTGCGATTGTTTATTTCCACTTTGTTGCATCTTATTATCTTATTTGAAGTTTGTATGTCCAACCTTATTGTAGTTTTTCTTTGAGGAAAACTATGCTTACATTGCAGTGTTTTAGATATTTTTTTCCTTTTCCTTTTTTGAAGTTGGATGTCGTATCTTGGATACCGTTTCTCATTTTGGTTATTGGATTGGCATTATGAATGCAGATGGAAGGACAATCCAGTAATACAAGATTCGTGAATTCCCAGTATGTTTGTTATCCTTGGGTTTTCATATTGCTTTATGGGAAGCTGTGCAGGCATTAAAATTAATTTACAAGATCCATGTTTGTAGTTTAAACTTTCTTGAAGAATTATTTTGTTTTGAGAGCTTATATAATCATCCCTAGAGATTTTTTGCTATTTTTTCACTTGATTTTGCAATTGATGTGGTCTACTGTCATACAAGTTAACTAGATGGTACTTTTGAATGTATTGTTTTATCTGGGAATTTATAAGTCATAGAGAATCTCGGCGTGCGTGTGTATGTCAGAGTCTATCTTTATCAGTAGAAAAAAAGTGGTAGATGGCTCTGTCCTTTTCTAGAGCCACTCCCTCTGAACGTTTTAGAGTTTGTGACTAGAACATATCTCTCAGGAAGATTGGAACTATGCCCAACAGTGGTGGCTTGCAACCAGCTTCTCCTTTGATGTAGCTGTAAACAGATTCTGAGGGTAGAGAATCTCTCCCAGGACTTGCACAATTTGTTATTCAAAAACAGCATCTAGCTTGGGCAAGAATTAAAAAATTCATTGTTCTTCAGTTTGTTTTTTGATCTCCTCTGGAGTACTCATAGCTGGCTGCCAGTGGTCTAGTTCCTCCCACTTCTGTTGCATTACTGTGGAGTAGACCTCAATTGATCCCCTTGTGTCATATTCGTCATTTCACGGTGCAATTGGTACACATGAGCCATATCCTTTCTTTGAGAGTATGTTTTGTCTACAATCCCAAATCTCTATGACAGTCTTTAGGAATAACAATCCATGGCTAATAAGATTGTTGATATTTGTCAAGGGGAGGCAGATTTTTTACGGAGTTCTAAAAATTGCTAAAAAGCATCTAAATGTGAGGTTTAGGGCCAGTATCTTTGGAGCTATATGTAAAGAATATTTGTAAAAGAATTTAATCATGTTGATTGGTGATTCCTTGTTAGTATGCTTGGGAGATTGGGGTTTGAGGTGAAATGTATGAAGGCTTTCATTTCTTTGACACTTAGTCGCCAAGGATTGGTCTCTGATTGAACCCTTTGGTTGCTTTTTAGTGGGTCAGTGGCAAATTTTGGGCTAATGAAGGACTTAGGGATGGTACTTTGGATACCTATCAACTTTGATTTGTTTCTCTTTTTCTTTCTGTCTTTTTTATTTCTCTTTTTATTTTTTCCAGTCGATTCTCACCTTCAATTTATCAAGAACATTATTCTTTTCCATGGTGTTTCTTTAGTGTGTAGACTTTGGAGGGATTGTCAATGCATGTATGGTTGTTCTGAAGCATTGTCTGATCTTGGAAAGGTTGTAAGTATTGGCGTGAAGGAGCGGATCCTAGCTGGTGTCGTGGCATTGTTTAGTTTCAAGAAGGATAATATAAAAAAGGGCCGTCCATATAAAAACTAAAAAGAAAGCTATCGACTTGAAAGCTTGAACTCGAACTCGGCTCAAAAGGTCGAGCTCGAACTTGGCTCGAGCTGACCCAAGCTGCTGGCTGAACCAAGCCGAGCTGGCCAGTCAGGCTCGAGGACCGGGCCAAACCGAACTCGAGCTGGGATAGACTGCTGGCTGAGCTGAGCCGTGCCAAGCTCGACTCGGTTCGGCTCGTGTACAGCTCTAGCGATCAGATAGGCTAATGGCAAGCTGCAACTGTTGTGTCAATCATGTTCATTGGGAGTCTTCCAGGGACTAATTTTCTGATGGTCCAAAAGAAGAAGAAGAAGAAGAAGAAGAAAGTAAAGTTGTCATATAGTCTCCACATATGATGTGTTATTTGGTAGCTCTTCCACCATCAGCGGGCATCAGCTCTCATTTTGGTTGCCCTTGTTTTTCGTTTTTGACTCTTGCATATTTAAGAATTTCTAGCAAACTTTACTTGGAAGAGATGCACCCAATGTCATAATCCCTAGTAGGGGCTGTCAGGTCCGCAGAAAGTTGTAGAGCTTTTGCTGAGCAATCATGAAATTCTTGTTTGGAATCTTG
Organism: Magnolia officinalis; assembly: GCA_021015155.1. Classification (NCBI taxonomy): domain Eukaryota; kingdom Viridiplantae; phylum Streptophyta; class Magnoliopsida; order Magnoliales; family Magnoliaceae; genus Magnolia; species Magnolia officinalis. The sequence continues at coordinate 36,176,556 of JAJHSJ010000016.1, read as the reverse complement.
TGATTAGTGAAACACAATTCATAGAGCTGATTCCACCTAGTTGGGAGTTGGGACAAGGCTTTGGTGATTCTGATTAATGAATTTCATCTCTACAATAATGAAATGAGAGGAAAGCACTACGAGGGTCTCATTGAATACCCATCTTTCAAAAAACAAAACAAAAAAAGGATTTTCTTTGAAGACCCAACACTTTTTTTTACAGCATTTGTACATTTCTTTAACGTAAGAGGTTTGCCCTATGTCATCAGACATAAAACATTAATACAATTTACAATTGCTGTTTGTTTCTTTCGTTTGTGACACTTGCCTTGTTATATTCATCTTGTTATATTCATCAGGATAGGAACAGATATCCTTCTAGGGTTTTACAACTATTCGGTGTTTAGATGTTTTTTCTCTTAATTGTTATTTTTTTAATGGAGGAATGTTCATTTGTGCCATGCTTTTGATCATTCTGGTTATACTCTAGCTGTTCACTCTATCATGATGTGTCTACACTGGAATCCTTTTTGTTGTCTCCACCCTTTATTCACATCCCTTCATTATCCTCTTCATGTTTTGTTTGTCACTCATATGATCTTGTTGCAGAAAAGATTTTGTCTTGCACGTTGGTGGGCATATTTGGGCATTGGATTGGTGTCCTAGACTTCTCCAAAGGCCTGACTGTCATATTAAATGCGAGGTACTTCCAAATTTCAAACCTGGAACTGTTATTTATTCAATTCAATGATGGATTTTCAATACCAATTCTTCAGCCTTAAATGGATAACTATTTTTAGCAATAAAGAAATTCTGAATATTGTGTTGTTTGGGGTTTTTTAGTTAGTTTCCCACTGTTCATGATTCTACCTGCTTTTGATGTGGATGCTAATGCCTTTTGTACTAATCTATTTAATTAGTAACTTTTTTCTTATGGTTCTTGCATTCATCATGTGATCACTGTTCCTTGAGGCTGGATGACGAAATAAAAAGCAAATCAATCAGATAGAGGTAGGTCAATTATAACTGATGGAAGTGGACTCTATAGTTGCTGGTATAAGTGTGTTGCTGACAACAAGCTATATGAGAATGGCACAGAAAACCAGCAACTTGAAGCAGTAAATAATCTGGCATCACATCGAGTGGTACCTTCGAGAGTAGATCTGGAACATGTGATGGGGGAAAAGGAGGAAAAGGAAAAAGAGGAGGAATATGGAGGAAAAAAAAACACCTTCAGTGAAGGATTCCAAAGCAATATACAACAAAACAGCATACAATGAACTTCATAATCATATGCATGCTTCATTTAGGTGGTAGTTTGTTGACACAATAAAAGAAATGAAGAAGAGAACAAAGAGAGAAAAGAGAAATCGTGAAGAATACTCTTATGCGTGTATTAGGGCTGCAATCCCCTACACACCTTTTATTATAACACTAGAGAGACAAAAACATGCTTCATAGGAGTACCTAACACTATGTACATGCACACACCAAAAAGCACATAAAAATACATTGCTGTAAATACATCACTTGCACTCTCTATACTCCCCCTCAAGTTGGAAGCATAGATATTGATTATGCCCAACCTGCCAATGATATGAAGAAGAGCATCCTGACTGAGAGACTTGGTAAGAACATCGGCCAACTATTCTCCGAAGGGAACAAAAAGAGTCACAATTTCCTTGTTAGCAACTTTTTCTCGACTGAAATGACAATCAATCTCGATGTGTTTCGTGTGCTCATGGAATACCGGATTGTTGGCAATGTGAATGGTAGCTTGATTGTCACAATGCAAAGGAATGTGACTCGGAGGATTATAACCAAGTTCCTGTAAGAGGGTTCCAAGCCAAATAAATTCACATGTCGCATGAGCCATTGCCCGATACTTAGCCTCGACAGAAGATCGTGCCACGACAAACTATTTCTTGCTCTTCCAAGTGACAAGGTTGCCACCTACAAATGTACAGTACCCGGATGTAGACTGTCGATCATTTAAACTTCTAGCACAATTGGCATTGGAGTAACCAGATAGATGAAGGTGGCCATGCTGTTGAAAAGGTAAACCTTTGCTTGGGGAAGATTTGAGATACTGAAGGATGTGTTACACTGTAGTTAGATGTGTGGCATGAGGACCATGCATGAATTAACTCATAACCCCCACAAGGCCACAACATATGAAATATCCAGCCGAGTAATAGTGAGATAGGTAAGTTGGCTAACCAACCGTCAATATGTCCTAGGATCAGAGATGAGCTCACTATCATCAGGACTAATTTTGTAAATAGTATCCATAGGCGTGGTGGTAGGCTTACATCCTAGCATCCCAGTCTTGGAGAGAAGATCAATTGCATATTTCCTTTGGGAGAGCACAACTTCAGATTTAAATCGAGCAACTTTAATGCCCATAAAATACCGAAGAGTCCCAAGATCTTTCATCTCAAATCGAGTCTTGAGAAAAGTTTTAATTTGCACCATTCCCTTAATATTATCGTCTAACAACACTATGTCATCAACATAGACAATCAGTACCATAATCCCTGTGTGGCGATGACAGATGAATAGGGTGTGATCGGCATGGCTGCGAACAAATCCAAAATCTAGAAGAGCACAATTGAATTTATCAAACCAGGCACGTGGGGACTATTTGCGACGGTAAATGGATTTCTTCAGGCGACAAACAAAGCGTGAGTTAGGAGGTATAGAAAAACCTGGGGGCTAATCTATATAAATCTCCTCTGCAAGATCACCATGTAAGAATGTATTATTCACGTAGAGTTGAAATAGGAGCCAAGACAAATTGACAGCCAATGAGATAACCACACGAATAGAGTTATGCTTGGTCATATGAGAATGTCTCAAAGTAGTCTACGCCATATGTTTGAGTATAACCTTTTGCAACTATACCATGCCTTATAACAATCAATATAACCATCAAGAAGATACTTGATGGTATCGGTGTTCGAAATATCGGTATCGCTACAAGTTTCACTGGCCGGTGATACGGAAACAATATCAATATCACCGATAATATCGCCGATAACTGGAAATATGGGAAAACATGGGAAAATGGTAGAATATTTAGTGAAACTTCAAGAGATGCTAAAATACACATATTTACGTAGTTAGGAATAAAAAAAGTTTCAAAAAAGAATGTATGCACAATGAGTTTCCATTTAATGGGGGCTTAAAAGCATGTGTAGTTGTAAGAAACAATCTAACCATCCAATCATCCATCCCGTCTAACCATCCAATCATCCATCCAAACAGCCATCGATATTGCAGAATATTAGCAACTCATGATATTTTGCCAAAAATCATCAACAACTAGAAAGGAAACGAAAGATTGTGGTCTTGATATTGCGCATGTTGCGATAACAATAATATTGAAATATTATCAATATTAGCAACGACAAATTGAAAACTGCATACAACAATGTGCTCATAAAAAATGGAATAGATTTTTTTTTTTTTTTTTTTTGTTTTGTTTTTAATAAATAAACTTTCTATGATATCTCTACGTTGGCAATATTATTGAAATATTGTCAATACACTTGTGATGCAAGTGTCAGCTAGCATTTACGCAGTAAAAAATATTGACAATATCGATACATTGACAATATAAGCGACACCTAGAATTTACACAACTGAAAATATTGGAGATATCGATATGTTGGCGATACACTGTTGATGACTAGAATTTCTAATACTATCGGTATTATTGGTATCACTACCAGTGTTATCGGTATCGTCAAGCTGGAGATAACGATAATATGGGAGATAATTCAAACAATGGATGGTATAAACCCATCGACGTCCAACTGTCCCTTTGCTTTCAGTTAAGGGAATTAACTCCCAAGTATTGTACTTCTCCAACGCCTGCATTTCATCCATCATAGCCTTAGTCTAGTCAGAACTACTCATAGCTTCCTTTAAGTTACACGGGGTAACCAAGGAGGATATGGAAGCTGTAAAAGATTGGAACGAAGGTGAAAGATAATTATATGAAACAAAATTGTTAATGAGATGCTTAGTGCGTGAGCGGGGAGGCTTGCGCAAGGCAATGGGAAGATCATTAAGAGATAAAGACCTTATATCTAAACCACCATAAGAAGCGGATAAAATGAGGGGCGGCTGATCAATAGAGGATTTAATTTGTCGATGATACACAAGGATGGGCTTTGAGACAGATGGAGTGGGGGCATCATTAAGACAAGAGACTAGAAGGGGTATAGAGTTAGATTGCACATTCTCCCCCTGACTCGTAAGAAGATTATGTAAAATCTCATTCATTAGAGAAGTAGGAAAGTCTTCAAAGAAGGTTACATCGACGGATATATATCCCTTACTGGTTTGAGGGTTGTAACATTCGTACCCCTTTTGCGATCGAAAGTAACCTAAGAAGACGCACTTTGTGGTTTGTGGACTCAACTCGTCATTACTAACATCAAGAATTGAGCAAAACATGTATATCCAAGAACCTTAGGGGGGTAAAGAAAAGGGTTTATTGTGGGTAAAGAAAAGGGTTTATTGTGCGGATGCAATATTTCAAATGAATACTTGTGGGACAATATTCGAGATGGAATGCGATTAATTAGAAATACAACGGTAAGCAAGGCATCATTCCAAAAACGTTTATGAAGATTTATACCAAGTAAGAGGGTATGTGTGGCTTCAAGAAGGTGACAGTTCTTCACTCAGCCACACCATTTTGTTGAGGGGTTAGTGGACATCAAGTACGGGATAAAATACCATGGCCCTGCAAAAAAGACAAAGCATGCGACAGATACTCGCTCCCATTGTTAGAATGTATACCTTTGATAGGACATTGAAATTGGGTAACCATATGATTATAAAATATCTTAAATATCGCAAATACTTTATGTTTAGACTTTAGAAGATAAACCCATGTCATTCGAGTGCAATTATCATTATAAACCTATGTCATTATCAAACACTTCATACCTTTGATAGGACATTGAAACTGGGCAACCACCTCATTGTAAAATATCTTAAACATGCCAAACACTTCATGTTTAGACTTAGAAGATAAACCCACGTCATTTGAGTGCAATCATCAATAAAGGTAACAAAATATTTATATTTGAAAAGAAAGATAATGATGAGGACATCCGAGCACCAGTCAGAGTATGCCAGAGGAGGAGGAGAGCTCTTGTTTGTTTATGGCTAGGTGATGCATATATGGGGCCCTGTGGGCCTAATTCGAGTGCCTAGCCCGTTGAAGACCCCATATGCATGATTATGCATCTTTGAATGCCCTATACTAGGAAAATGCATGTGGGTTACTTAGTTGGACCATTCTGACCGTTGGATCATTGTCATTGGACAACTTGATCGTGGGCCATGAAATAGTTTAGTTTATTTAATTGTTTATATGTTTGTTATTTTTTTGGTTTAGCTTATATTTTTGCAGAGTGTAGGGATTTAGGAACAAATTTTATTTTATTAAGCATCTTTATGTGAAAATTTTTATCTGAGAGCGTCTTTTCGTAAAAAGTCTTTCTTGAGACTATATAAGGTTTTAGCATCCACACCCTAGCCCATTATGGAGCATATGAAATAATTTTTTTCTTTCTCTTTGCTTTAAGATGAAGCAAAATCTCCTGTGAATGGAGGAGTGGTGTGAAGCCATGGAGTGATTCCACTTATCTTCCTTCTTATCCTCTTTAAGGTATTTCTTCTTCTCCATCTCTACATCCCACTTTTTTTTTTTCTTTATTATTTTTTTAAACTTTCATTATTCTTCTTTTTACAACCCCTTCATCTATCATAACCATTGTCATCAAGCCTTAACCCAACCTAGCCCTGACCACACCCCTATATGAACGCACCTGTCTGTTCATACGACTGTATGGACAGAGCCGTATGGATGTTCGTACGGACAACCCTACCTCCCTCTTTGTTTCTTCTTTTTTCCCCTCTCTCACCCAATTCCGTTTCTTCTAACCCTCACCCTAAAAACCCCACATCTAAACCCCCTCTAAAACCCGAACCCTAATTTCCTTAAAATCCCATAATTTTGCAAAAACCTCAAAATTTCCAAAATCCCCAAATCCCAAAACCCTAGTTCTTAAACCCTTTAACAAACCAAGAGATTCCCTTTAGAATTAGATCAATTCCTATGCTAGATGGAAGTCCTACCTTCCATGGGTCCTATCTAATTATGTTTTATAAGATCTAATTGACATGTTGTGATTTAGTCTTGAATCTGATCATAATTAAATATTGGAATTCATTAAGCTTGTGATTGATTAACATTAGTTTGTGCTTTAAATTGTTCTAGTTAATCTGTTGATGATCTTATTGTATCGTTCTACACTAGGCCATCTGTCCTGTGTTAGATAGCAGAAGCAAGATCCCAAATATCAGAGTGGACTAGCTCAAATGGTCTTAAGTTTCTTGTCAGATGAACTAGGAGGAAAGACAATCTGATGATGTCTGGAGAACTTACAAGTTTCATAACATAAAGGTTTAGATACAGAAATTGAAGGAAATAAGAGTTTTAATTTAGACAAGGATGGGTGCCCTAAGCGGTAATGCCACTTAGACACCGACTCTCTACCTAAGGACAAGGCACTAGTTCCTATCATATGAGCAACATCTAAGAAGTAAATGCCTTCACATTCATGGTCCCCACCAATCATCTGCTTCATCCGGAGGCCCCAAAACACACAGTGAGAAGTAAAGAATATTATTGAAAAATTCAAGGATTTCATAAGAGAATTAACAGATAATAAATTAAAGGAAAAATTGTGAACATGTAGAACTAACGACAAATGCATGGAGGAAGAAAGCTTGATGGTACTAGTTCTAGATACATGAGTTTTGGTTTCCATCAATAACAGTTGCAAACGTGATTGACTAGAAGGAAGGTAAGAGCTAAACCGGTGAGGCTTACCGGTCATATGAGAGGTGGCTCTAGAGTCAATGACACAAGAAGAAGGAGAAGACGACACATGGAGAGCAGTACCTGAGTGGGCTACAATGGCTCCGGAAACATTAGGAGTATCATGAACGTAAAGTCGCATATAGGCATCATAGGTCTCACGGGAGACGAGGACAATATCACCTAAAGGAGACCCTTTGAGGCACTCTAGGAGTGGGCTGTAAAATTGGGTTGGAACCAATGGATGCGCTATTAACTAAAGATGCAATTGCTCAGGATGGACGGCCAATAAGGTCCCAACATCGATTAACAGAATGGTTTGTGCCCCCAAAATGTATACAACTGCGAGATGAATCACGTCCACGTCCACGTCCACGACCACTTTGGCCACGATTGCGACCACATCCACCATGTTCGATAGCATGGCCCTAACCTTGATTGCTAGATCCAAAATCACGTCTATGCCTTTGTGCACCCCAGCCCGGGGCTCTCAATGTAGGGCTATAAGCAGACTTGCAACAACTGTTTATGCATATCCATTAGATGATACAAGAGTAGAAGAGGTTGAGGTTGTGACATGCTGAATCATAACATAAATCGCAGTCAGAGGAGGAAGTGGATCCATCACAACAATCTGCTCATGAACACCTTTATTCTCAAAGTTAAGGTCGGAAAGGAACTGCATGCTTCGGGTTTCTTTCCGTTGCTTCCAAACAAGATCATAATCTTTCTTAAACTCGGACGGAAGATGATGATAGAGGTCTAACTCATCCCACATACTCCGAAGAGCAGAAAAATACTCCTTTAGAGATCTAGAATCCTGTTGGAACCTGCCGATATCTAAAATTAACTTAAAAACTCTTAACGCATTCCATGCTTTTGAATACATGTCATGAAGGGTATCCCATATCCTTTTTGCAGATGATGGAAACATAACGGAGTTACTTATAGATAGATTCATACTGTTAAGTAACCAAGCCAAGACTTGGTAGTTCTCCTTAGTCCGGTCTGGAGCATCATTACTCCCAAAAACAGTTGCACAGATTGAGCCCATTGCAAATAATTATTACTGTCCAACTTGACTGTTGTAATCAACAAAGGATGCGATTCTGAAGACCCCGCACTAGATCCGAAAGACCTTTTGTCATCCATATGGGTCCACAAACACTAAACTTAAGTAACAAAACACTTATGGTGGTGCTCACAAGATTAGGTTGGCCACTAGACTATATCAGACAGATTTCCACACAAAAGATGGTCCAAATAATGGGCTACAAGTCCAGGAAAGATAGAAGACTCAAAATCCAGCACGAAACTTCACAAAAAGACTTGCATGAACACAATACACTGTCATACGAGGATAAGAGAGCATATTAGGTATATACCAGAAGTTCTGGTGTATGTCCAGGGTCCCCAGGGCCCAAAAACGGTGGAGTCGGACCACTATAATGCCCAAAAACCATCCAAAAAGCTCTTCCTAATCAGAAAAACTTCCATGGATACCTTAACATGGTAAAATTGATCCACCCTAAGAATAACCCCCTAAAAAATTCTTACTGATTTGGAAGAAATTGCAAAAAAAAGAAAGAAAAAAGAAGGAGATTTGGGGTTTTTCGACTGATTTTGAAAAACGGCCCAAACACACCTCAAATCAGCCCCATAAATCCTGCAAAAATCACAATAATTCCTCTAAAATCAAGTTGCATCAGATCACGTTCTTCCTGATGAGAAAGTGGCCGTATGGTATGCACAGTTTCTAACGTCAGCCGTACAGTTGTTGACGTCAGTAGGTCCCTGCAGCTCCAATCAACGTGAGTACCCTACTCCCTGATATTATAATACCAGAGATACCCAATGTACATGCACACAGCAAAAACACATAAACTACATCACTGTAAATACATCACTTTGCACTCTCTATAGCAGTTTCTATTCCCCTGCACTATATTGTGGCCCATGTTGAGAAACCACAGGCGACAGATTATGAGGCAATGCACAAGACTGGAGCGCTGTGGTTGCTCATGAGAATAGCAATATGAATCCCCATGTGGCACGTGTAGGAGACCGAGTCATTCATTTTGTGGGCTCCAATCTGAATGTTTTGTGGCCTGAAAACCCGGTCATTCCACTCATTAGATGGACACAAAATGTATGTTAGATGGGTACTGTTGGTCAATTTTACATCAGTATGATTTTTTCCCTGCAGGTTTGACCCTCATGTAACAGTTTTGCACAGGTGCCATGTGTGGAGTAGGTTTTGGTTGGCTACTCTCATGAATAGCCCTCACTGAGCTTCTTGTGTCTTAATTTCCTGAGATGATATGTTAGCACATAAAATTTGATGCAATTGCTAGTAATGCTCCATTTTATTGTTTCTCATTTAGTATGATTGGTGTAGTCAATTTCATATGTTCGTTTATATCCCTTATGGGGTTATGCTGTACAAGTTGCTATTGCTCAGATTGATTATTGCTAGATCTGTCTCAGGAGTTAGGATAATGTGCTTTGACATTTGAATGTACTCCCCGCAAGATGCTGATAATTTGGTCATGTACTCTTTATTTGAATTGAATTAGTGCAACCCAATTCAATTGAACAACCAAACATTGCCCCACATTTTTCCATTGAATAAAACATATTTATTGGGATTAACTGCCTTTATCTTCAGATATTATGACGGCTTGCTTATTCAAGATTGGATATAGAATCTCAGTTGAAAGTTAGTATTTTTGCATGCACACATGGCTAATGTTTCTGATTCATCCTTTGTGCATCTTGCATTTCAGTATCTTGCTGTTGCTGCTCATCCTCCTGATTCTTCATATCACAAGATGGGTGCCCCATTGACTGGCAGAGGTGCCATTCAGATATGGTGCATTATAAATGTTGATGTGAAAGAGGAATTAACTCCATCAAAGCCCAAACGCAGGGGTAGAAAGAGATTAGTCAGGACGGAGCCTTTAGATAATTTAAGTAGTGCTGAAGGTCTCAATGTAAATACTGTAACAGCAAGTGGTGATACAGAGGCAAGGTTGGAACTGGAAGCACGTAATGGCATCGCAGATGGTCCAATTACTCCTCTGAAAAGAATGAAAAATACGGTGATGACAGGGGTTTGTAATAACACTGGAAACCCGATGTTGTCGATTATGAATGAGGATGAATTGTCAGGTGCTTTTCTGCAAGAAAATAGCAACCATGATCAGGTTATGATGGCACCAAATAAAAATGTGCCCCCTAAAGGGCCCTTGTTAGCTTGCACGACTAGTTCTTTTCTTCCCAACGATGTTTCTTTGCCTAGACTCATGTTGTGCCTCTGCCACAATGGAAAAGTTGCATGGGATTTGAAATGGCGGCCTTCCGATGCTAACAATCCAGAGCATAAACATCACATGGGCTATCTTGCCGTGTTGTTAGGAAATGGTTCTCTCGAAGTGTATGTCATTCTTCTTTGTTTGTTTACATATTTCTGTCATGTCTTTCCTTTTTTCATGTATAGGAGATGCTCATGGGAAGGCTCAAGGCTCTTGGGGACAGAAGCTGAATTTCTCCAGCATCTACATGTTACACATGCCTCGGACAATGAGAACTGTTGATCTGGTGGGCTATCATGTGGATTGAACATGGTTTAAAATCTTACAATTTGATATTTATACCGATAGGTCTTTCCCGTCAAATGTAGATCGTTACATTTTTTTTTTTTTGGAACTTTTGTTTACACCCATCCATTTCTGAAACCATTGTGGTAGCTTGCTGAAAGTTTTGTTTTGTCATGCCTCCACATGGTGTCCCTCCTGATAAGCAGTTCTGATTGCCTACAAGTGTGTTATTAGTCATTGGAGATGCTATTGGCTGGTGAGCCTCTGTCCCCATGAGACGCTAATCTCTGTGGCCAATCTACATGTATAATCACTATTCATGTTCCATTTTTTACTTTGCTATGTGCTGCTTTTTATTTAGTTCTCTGTCTCTCAGGAATGCCATTAATTTACATCATACTCTGAGATGGTGCAGTAATTGATTAGTTATCCTGCAACAACTATGTAGAAAATGTCATACACGTTGTAATTTGCGGGTATGAGTAAATTAAGATGGACGACTCAATTCACTATAGATGAAGTTTCGAAATGTTTCTTTTAGGTTGTCTAGTATTGCTGCTTAGGAATGGATAGTGCTGGCCTGTAGCATTTATTCTCCTTCAGAAATATGTGACTATGAACCTCATGAGCCTAAAATGTTGGTCATTATAGCTAACTAATTTCACATGTCCTATTAGTTTACTTGGATTAAATTTGTATGAGAGACTCCCACAAATTTTTAGTTAAATAGGTAAAAAAAATCCTCCCTACACTAGTAGTATTTTTAACTTTTTACATTTTTTTTTTCATATGTTTTTTTTTTTTCAAATTTCCTTATCTTCAGTATTTTATATATATATATATATATATATATATATATATTATATATATATATATATATATATATATATAATATATATATATATATATATATATATATATATATATATATATTTCAGAAAATAAAAATAAAAATTGTTTAGGGGGTCTGCATGACCACTTATGCGATTATGCGATCGCACAAGCACACAGCCCTCCTAGGTCGTCTGGGATCGCTGATGCGATTTGACAACATTGCTGGCTTGTAACTTAAAACATTAGATGGTGATTTCCGTCAATTCAAATCTGAAAGTCCTCATTGTCATCTGTGTTAGGGTATGTGGGTGTAGTCCTCAGTTCTTTTATTTTTGCGACACATTATTGGAAGAAGTAGAAACATAAGATGCACTATTCGTGTAAGTATGGAAGTAGAGAATTTCTTAAAAATAACACAGCCTCTTGTATTTCTAATGTCCATTCTGTTTTTAACTCCTTGAATTCACTGTTTCTTTATTTTCTCAAAGATATTGAATCTTTTTTAATTGTTTTTTCAATGTGTGATTTCATAGAGGTGTTGCTCTTTTCCTTTTTTGTTTTTGTTGCAACTAGATATTTTTCGAGTTTCACCTTGCTGACCTTTCATAATGATTTCTGATGGTGCAATCTTTTGGATTCAGGTGGGAGATTCCTTTGCCTAGCATGATCAAGAAATTATATAGTTCTTTCTGCAAACAGGGTACAGATCCTCGCTTTGTTAAACTGGAGCCGGTGTTCAGATGCTCAAAGATGAAGTGTGGTGACAGGCAAAGGTAGATATTATTTTGGATGCCTTTCATGCGAGGTTTAAATTATATTTATTGTTCTGAAGACAAAAGACGAGTACCAATTGGCTCATTTATACCAAACATTTGGATGCTTTATAGATCATTTTATGATCACTCACCTTTTCTCAAGTGAACTTACGGAAAAGTCGGAGAAGAGATCGGATAACTTGACAAACATTTGGATGCTTTATAGATCATTTTATGATCACTCACCTTTCCTCAAGTAACTCACGGAAAAGTTGGAGAAGAGATTGAATAAATTGACAAGTCTTCTTCATAGCATGTTGGCTTCGTCAATGACTTAGTAATGTTTTGATAATTAACAAGCACAAACATTTCTTGATTGATTTGTTTGAGGACAAGAACTTGAGATACCTAAGGATGCATTTGGATGTCCTGATTTCTTTTTTTAGGCAGGCAGGAATGCAGGATGCATTTGTTATAATCGGTTATATGATATTTCTAGTAGTTTTTTTTTTTTGGGGGGGGGGGGGGGGGGGGGTTACTATACATTCTTGTACTCAACATGGGTCATGTCGTTAGAAGCATTTTTTTTTTCACAAGCTTTATGAAATGTCAATGCTGTCTTCATTATCTTTGCATTTGCCACCATTGTGCATTTTTATTCTTCACTGATTAACAAGTCTCTTGTTGGTAAACAGCATTCCTCTTACAGTGGAGTGGTCGACTTCAGCCCCACATGATTTATTACTAGTCGGATGCCATGATGGAACGGTAATAACGCTTAAACTTCTACAATGAATGTTTTTTGCGAGTGCCTATCTATAAACACAATGGCAAGCTCCCTATTTGTGTTAATGTGGTACACCTATCTTATTTTCTGGGCCGTTCATCATGTGACTTGCAAGGTACTTGTGAATGCAAAGGCAAGCACCCATATGTGTTAATGTGGCACGTGCATGTGAGTTCTTGGATTGGATCTTCATTAGCTTGCCCATCCTGTCCCAAAATATGCGGTTCCACTGCTGAGGTGGTCTGCTGGCCCCTTTTTTCAATACATGTGCAGCTCATGTGAGAAGAGTGGACTGGCCTGATTTTTGTCTTGGGCACACATTGTGGGGCCAGCTTGATGGCAGCCTGATCTTGCTCAAGTTTGCCACCTTAACATGTTTGAGACACTTTTGCATGTCTATAATTGGATTCTTGCAAGTAGCTTCCATCAAAACTTTTAGTTGCCTGAGCTCTGTACTTCTTCCTTCATACTCTATTTGCTTATTTCATGTTAGAAGTATGTGCTGATCTTTCTTATGAATCCTTAGGGCCTGTTTGGATTTATGAAAAGCATGTGAAAGGAAATAGTGGTTCTTGGGAAACCTTTCCAGGAAACTGTGGTAAAGGAAATATTGTTTTCCTTGTTTGGTTTTCAACAAGATTTTCGTAGAAATTTAGAATCTATTTTCAAGTTTGTTAATTGGCAAAACAAAAATTTTTCTTGAATTTTTTTTTTTAAGTAGTTAGTAGCATGTGCTAGACTAGCACATATGGCACATGTGGGATGTTTAGAGATGAACAGTGGCACATGCGCTATACACGGTATATGTGGGCACTTTAAGCTAAGTTGTGGCACGCGTGGTGCATGTGAGATGCTTGAAGTTGTACGGTGGTACATGTGGCCCAAGACACGTTGGCACATTTGACATGTGGGCACTAAAGCTAGATGATGACACTCGTGCACATTGGCATATGCCATATTTGGAGGATTGAAGATGGACAATGGCATGTGCCATATTTGGAGGATTGAAGATGGACGATGACACATGTGGCACATTGGTGCATGTGGGGTGCTTTGCATATGTGGGGCACAAGTAAGATGAATAGTGGTATATGTGGCACAATAGCACATATGGGTGCAAGAAAAGATGGATGGTGACACATCTGGCAGATTAGCACATTGGGGGTTCTTTATACGTGGGGCACAAGATGAGATGGGTGGTGGCACATGTGGCCTAGTGGCATGTGTGGGGCATGACTGAAGATGGACAATGTCTTATTGGGCACATCTGGCACATCACATGTGAGGTGATTGAACATGTATAGGGGTACATTTGGGCTTTAACCCTTGAGAAACCTATTTTCCTTTCACTGGGGGAAAATGCATTTCTTAGGGGTGGAGGTGGGAAAATAAATTTATTTATTTTCCAACAAAGATAGAATGTGGGAAATGGTGTTTCCCACAATTTCTCACAAAGAAAGACTGAGTTTCATGGGAAACACTATTTCCTTTCCCATGCTTTCCATCAATCCAAACAGACCCCTGAGGAAAATTTGTATTCTATTACTCTATAATGATTAATTTGTAATCTTGGATTAATGACAACTAATAAATTTTCCACAAATTCAGGTTTCTGTTTTGAAGTTCTCAGCAAGGGATTCCTCCCAAGGTATTGACATTATATTGTTCAGTAATATGCTCATCTTGTTATTCGTTTCTATCACAATTCAAGAGAAATTATTGGGTTCTGATGTATTGGGATGTGAAGGTGTCCTGATGACTCAGTTTCATACAGGTGGAGTCCAGATTGCGATGCTCGAGGCCGCCAATCTGATGAGCCCCACACCATGAACGGGGGATGCCGAAAAGTTTCCCTGATTGGAAATCCTGATATTTGGTTAGTGGATCACAAGTTGATGGTGAAGACATAAGTTAAACTTTGGAAAAAAGGTCAAATATTGAATTTCTATGATCTTTACATCTGGAATACTTTTTTGCCATTCCCCATCCTCTGTGGGGCCACATCAGATCTACGGTCTGGAGCCTTGATCAATAGGCTCTACTTGCTGTACGAGGTGTGTCAGGACAATTCCCATCATGACACATCAGTAATTCCTCATGATTCAATATGGTTCTCAAAAGTAGTGTTGAGCTAGCACTGCTTACATTTCATGATTGGATATGAGGAAGACCATGGAAATTTGAGGAAATGGAAAAGGTACCTTTTCCATTAATGTGACTTTTGCATTATTTGGATAACCAAGTAAAGAATGGATTCCATAAAACAATCATTAGCCTTTTCCCTAGGATTCTGAAGCACAAGACATGAGGTGACTGTTGTCTAACAAATAGGAGATTTTCTTGTTTTTCAAACAAGACATTAAAAATGGTATTCATGTTTCAGTAGTGCTTGTGGAAATAATCATTGGATTATTATTACCTTTTGTTTTCTTCCCCTGGACTCCCTGTGTCCAAACATACTCTTAAAACCATAGCAGTTTATTGTATCTTTTCATTGCATAGTTAGAAGGAAAAAAGGCATGGCAAGTTGTTATTTTTATTAATAATTTTAGCTTATATGATAATAGTCTGCACTATAGGAGCCTGTTCTTTCTTCAATATACAATTGAGTTGAAAAGTTGAGCTTCATTTGCAGCTGTGTATTTGCAGATACAAGGCCTTTGCTTCGCTTCACTGCTGATACAGTTCCTATAAGAGCTCTTGCATGGGCACCAGATGAAAGTTAAGTGGTGCTTTATTATTGATTTTGAAGCAGTATTCCTTGATATCCCTCTCCTGTCCAGTTCAATTTACTGTCATATCATCTTCTAGTACACAAAAATGTCCTTAGATGTTTCTCTTAGGTTAAATTACTGGCTAATATATTCATGATAAACTAATTTCAAGCATGGAAGTTGTGTTTTCTGCAGCATTACAAGACAATTTGAGCTTTTGAAAACTTGCATGTCGACAGTTCTCGTTGACAATTTTTATTTTTTTATTTTGGTCATGACAGGATCCAGAGCTGTCTGTTTTGCTTGGTCAGTGGGTGAGATTATTAAGGTCCATGTTTGTTGTTGGGAATCGGGATGTTCTTAAACCCTAGGGACCTATCTGATTCTCAAGTATTTGCTCCTCACCTGTTCTCCCTTGCTATATTTTGGTGCCAGTTTGGGTTTCTTTGTAGGTTTATCTAGGACATCATCCTGGGTGTGATTTATGTTTCCAATGCTGCAATTGTTGAAACAAGATGTAAATCTGATACCAAGCAGCAGGTACAAGGCTATGATGATGGTGATGATGTGCTGATGAATGATTCTGATTAATAGGATGAACCCATGAAGATTACTAACAAGAGGGTGTTATCCAATTCTCAAGCCAAACCTTTGTAGAGCACCACTCTAATTTTCTGTTTGTTCAATGGGCACCATGATTTAGTTATCCGAATTCTCAATATGTTGGGCCTTACTATCGATGGCTCACACATCAAAATTTTTATGAGACTGGAAGAAACTAATCATCAAATATTCGATTTTATTTTCAGTTGAGTGTGGATCATTGCTGTATTTTTCTCTCTTAGCTGTCTGTTTGTTGGTGACCAATCCAAGGGTTAGGATTTTCCTGTCTCTGAGATTTTGTTGCATGGGCAATCCACAGTGGAGCCCATAATATCAATGGTTCTGGTCACTTAACCAAGGGCTCTACCTGTACAAACTGAAACTGAAACTGAAACTGTACTGTACAAACATTCTGCCTGGACATTGTATAATATTTCATTGAAAAACTACCTGCTGCTGAAGAAATGCAACACCTACAAAAAGAAAGCATAGCACTCATTCCGCAGGCTGCATGATATGCTATTTCAGTTATTTTCTTTTCTAATTTTTTGGATCTTGCATAACACGTCATTGAAAAACTACATGCTGCTGAAATACAACACCAGCAAAAAGAAAGCGTAACACTCATTCAGCCACACGAGATGCTATTTCAGTTAATTTCTTTAAAAAAATTGGACTTGATGACTTATGGTCCAACTGAAATTATCGGTGTTGATAGAGTGGAATGTTAGAACAATATTCATGTAGCCAACCCCAATTAACTGGGTTAAGGCTAAGAAGAAGTAGACGATGATGATCTTGTATTTCTATCTTTTGTGTTTTTTTTTTTTTTTTGATTGATTTGTCTGAAATGCAAGTATATGATGTGCAGAGATGCAGAGAGTGCAAATGTAATAGTGACAGCTGGACATGAAGGACTAAGATTTTGGGACATACGGTATGGATGAATGCTTGGTTCACTAGTCTTTTCAAATGAAAGATGACTTTGCTCTGTTTTTATTTTGATATATTTGTATGCTTATTGATCAGCAAGATGTGACTTGGTGACCAAGTTTTGTTATTGGCGATTGCAATCAGATGCATGTCTTTTTTGGTGTTAGTGTAATTATTGAGTAAAGGTTCTATATTCTTTAGTTCCTTCTTACTGTTGGGAAAGATAGTAATTTTTTTTTTTTTCATGTGTTGTTTCAACTTGTTACGGTTCATTGGAATAAGCGATGCTTGTTGGTTTGTTCAACACATGATAACAAACTCATTTCTAAAACTATGTACAGTAGTACAGGTAAGTGAAACAAACCAAAAAAAAGAAAAAAAAAAAAAGAAAAACAAGAAAAAGTTAAAAAAAAAGAACTGCCAGTATTTTATTGGGCTTTTCAAAAGCCTACTTCACAATTCTGACATGAACAAAAAGGTTGTAGAATATGTCTATATGAATTAACACGTAAGCAACATGTTGGAAATACATACATGTGTAAAAACATATTTCTCTGTGGATGTTACAGAAATAAAGATACATAAATACTATGCATCTAGAACAATATGCACCTGTTTGGATACAAGAATAATGGGTTTAAGTTAAGATTTTGACCAGTTATCCAAAAATTAACCATGTTTGGTAAATGCAAAAGAAGTGGAAAAGTTTGTAACTCGGTTAACATTTTAACCCGAAAAGGTCCTGTTTCTTGGTTAAAATATTAAACTAAGAGAAGTGGTTTTAGCATTTAACCAGTGCCGAACAAGTGTTGATGAGTGGGGGCTCAGGAGTCGGGTGTTTGAGTCCGTGGTGAGCAAGGTATTCCAAAACGGTAACGGTGGCCATAACGGCCACCACCGTTACCATTATGATACGGGCCGTAATGGCCGTTACGGCCATTTTTTATTTTAAAAAATAACTATTTCTGGACTGTTACAGGGCCGTTACGGCCCGTTTTTCTGTAACGGCCGTTTCGACCCCGTAACGCGTAACGGTTATGACCGTTACCATTATGTAACCAATTTTGAATACCTTGATGGTGAGTTTGATGTCTGTTGACTGAGAGATTAGAACACATGAGAGAGTTGGGGGGGTTATTCTTTGGGGAAGTTGATCAAGCCAATAGTGTCTTGAATCTTCTAATCATGGTTTCCCACTTCAAAATGTTGAAATCTAGGGACATTTGGGGGTCATAAAATATCTTTTTCTTCTGCGTTCTCCTTTCTTTGCACCTAACACCCACTCTTCAAAAGACTTCTGTTAACCAAAATGAAGCCTGAAAGATTGGTACAAATTTGGGCAGGATTAAGTTGTCTCATATTTGATTTTCATGAATGCGTATCTTGTCTAACTTGATGGTTAGAGCTTGACTCTGCCCTTGCTTTGATTTGTGCTTAAAAGCATGTTGTTCTTTGAACCGCATCAGGGTGTGGGGATGGAATGGATGACCTGTCCCTTAGAATATATATTCATCATGCCTTATTGATGCACGTCCACGACCTACTTAGGCCATCTAGGTCCATTTTAGGGCCCAACCTAATTAGGCCCATTGTAAGGGCCAACAAGGCGTTGGCCCATAGCCCGCCAAAGGGCCCAACATGTGTTGATATTTTGACTGTTTATTTATAGATTTGGGGCCATAAATCAAGGATTGCATTTTACTATTTTAAGAAGATATGGGGGTTGATTTGAAGATTTAATTCATATGATTGAGGATATGAAGGCGGCGTGATTGAAAATATGAGGCTAATTTAGAGATGTAATTAGGGTTACTGATGCAGGACTTGAGATCTAGTATGATGAGTTGCTGAACTTAGCCAACTAATTATGTAAACAATTAAAGTATAAAATGAAAGCAATTCACTCACAAATCAAAGTAATCCCAAACAGTAACTATGCTCAAATTCGGGTCCCGAGGACAATTCTGCAGTCCAAAACTATAAAATAAAGTTCAAAAGGACCTATGGTAGTTAGGACAACCATTTAACATAGGGTATTAGCGCCAATTAAATGTAAATTTGATCAATTTAGGACTTAGGGCTCAATTGGGGAATTAGGGTTTCCACAAGAAGAATTAGATGAGGGGAGAAGGGGAAGGAAGAATTACAAAAAGGGAAGGGGAGGGATGGCTGTACAGACTAGTCCGTACGATCTAGGTTGACCGTACGGTCAAGCCTAAGGTGGGTTTGGGTTGGAGAGAGTTAGGGTTGTGAGATGGGTTAGGGTTGGTGTTGATGGGTTGGGTATGTGATGAGATAAGAAGAAGAAGAAGCTAAGAGAAGAAAAGAGGAGGGTAAATACCTTGTTGTCGAAGAAAAAGACACAAAAGGATAGGTTGTGGCTTCACACCACCTTGGAATCACATAAAGAGATCTCTAATGACAAGAGATTTTCCATGAATAACACATGGGAAAGAGAGAAGAACTCGTTTCTTTTTCACAAAGTGTATATATATATATATATATATATATATAAAACCCCTAATGGCTAGATGTCCAAGCCTTAAATAGGCTTTTGAGTTGCCAAATTACAATTTTCCCATTTCAGTTCTTTTTAAAAAAAAAAAAAAAAAAAATTTATTTATTTCATGTCCCAAACCTCTCAAAACATAAAATAAGTGTACCAAATATGAAATAAACTGAAATAACGCCTAATCTAAGCTGAAAAATGAAGTCCTAAAGTATGTAATATCCGATTATGTCCAATGATGACGATGACCCACGATCAACGTTTCAATCAAACTGTTCATGCGATCCAACAGTCCGATCATTGTGTCGTTGCGATCCAATGGTCCAAATCTCCTAACTAAGCAACCCACATGCATCTTCCCAGTGTGGGGCCTTCGAAGATGCACGTACATGCATGTGGGGGCATTTATGATCGCTAGAAACTCGATCTGGACCCGCTTGTGGGTTCCACATGAAAATCACCGAGCCACAACGAAGCCACTAGGGCTCTCCTCCTTTAGTATACCTTATTGGCTCAGATGTCCTCATCAACTCCCATTGGTTGAGAAGCGTTCGCCTCTGACAAAATGAAGCAACGGTAGTACTCGAGGATATCTGAGTCTAAACGTCGAAGCTCAGTCTCTGTGATCCACGTACTGTCTGTCTCTGGCCTGTTTTTCCACCTCACGAGATACTTTTGGTATCCTCCATGTCTAGTGGAAACCACTTGCTCATCCAAAATGGTCTCTATTTCCTCTTTTCTCACAGGTATGGATGGTAAGGGAGGTAAAGGTTGTGAAGATAGGTTAGATACATGCCATGGGTCATGGAGAGAATGGGGAGAACAGGGAGAATCACCTCTAGGGTCAATGTGAGGGTTAGGACAAGGCACAAAATCATTCACATTAAATGTAGAACTAATCTCCTTAGAAGGTGGTAGATCCACAACATACGTATTAGGACCTAATCGTTTCAATATTTTATAGGGTCTTGCACTATGGGCTTGTAATTTCTTAACAGCCCCTTGCGGAAACCATTCTGGCCTTTACGAACTATCATAGTCTCCGACTTGGAATTCCTTAAATCTGTGGTGTGAGTTAGCAGATATCTTATACTGTTCATTACTTACATTAATTCATTTTCTAATTTCAACATGCAAATCATGAATATGTTGTGCTCTGCGGACTCTGATGGCCTATGAGACACTGACATGGGGATGGGATCTATAGGCTTCCTAGGTTTGTAACCATGCACTATCTCGAATGGACTCATGCCTATGGACTTATTAATCGACGAGTTATATGCAAACTGGACGATTGGAAGGATTGCATCCTAGGTCTTGATATGGCCACCCACAAGACACCATAACAAATTTCCTAGACTCCTATTAACCACCTTTGTTTGACCGTCTATCTACGGATGGTACGCCGACGAGAAATGAAGTCTCGTACCCATCATATGTCAAAGTGTCTTCCAAAAATAGCTTATGAACCTAACGTCTTCGTTAGATACAATGGTCTTTTGCAAACCATGCAGACAAGCTACCTCTGCAAAGAAAAGCTTTGCGATGTCGGAGGCATCAGATGTCTTGAAGCATGGGATGAAATGGGTCATTTTCGAGAAACTGTTCGCCACAAAAAAGATGGAATCGTGCTTTTTAATCATCTTGTGAAGCCTAAGCATGAATCCATGCTAATGTCTTGCCACAGAGCATGTGACACTGGCAAAGGCATATATATAAACCCATTTCTGCCATTTCTTCTTTGTCAGCTGACAAATCCTACACTGCCCAATAATTTTGGCTATATCTTGCTTGAGACTTGGCTAATAAAATCTATCTTCGGCTAGGGCAATGGTCTTGTCTCGACCAAAATGACCAATGACCCCTCTGACATAAAGCTCCCAAATTAGAAAGTCTCGGAGGGAAGTACGAGGAATGCAGAGTCTGTCTCTTCCAAATAAATACCCATCAATAATGACAAACCCCCGGTCACTCCTCGACTGGCCATCTAACAGTGACGCATATACTTTTCTAAAGTCTGAGCACAAAGAATACTCTTCTTTCAAACGCTCAAACCAAGTGACTTCTACACGCATGGACTGAAGTAATGTCACTTTGCGACTAAGGGCATCGACAGGTTTGTTCTCGACCCTGGCTTTGTGTTTTAGAACAAAAGTATACTCCTAGAGGAATTCAACCTACTTGGCATGCCTTGAGTTTAGCTTCTTCTAGGAGTTCAGGTATCGCAAAGCCTCGTGGTCTGAAAACAAGATAAATTCTTGTGGTAGCAAATAATGTCGCCAATGTTATAAAGACTGAACTACCACGTAGAACTCCTTGTCATAAGTGGAATACTGTTGCTTTGCCTTATTCAACTTCTCACTAAAATAAGCAACGGGGTGCCCTTCTTGACTAAGCACTCCACCTATACCTACTCAAGAGGTATTACATGCCACCTCGAAGACTTTAGAAAAGTCAAGAAGATGCATGACATGAGCCTTGACCATCTTGCCCTTAATCTCTTTAAAGGCTTTGGAGGCTGCGTTAGTCCACTTGAACTCTCCTTTTTTATGCACTCTGTGATGGGAGCCGTAATGGAATTAAATCCTTTAATGAACCACCTATAAAAGATCGCTAAGCCGTGAAAGCTTTGCACCTCGTGGATGTTTTGCGGTTCAGTTCAATCTACTATGGCCTTGACTTTCTCGGGATTTGTTGACGTGCCCTCTTGAAATAATGAACCCTAAGAAGATAACTTTATAAGACATGAAGGAGTACTTCTTTAGGTTCGCATACAATTTCTCTATCCTAAGGATCCCACAAACTTGCTTCAAGTGGTGGAGATGTTGTTCCTTAGTGATACTATAAATAAGAATACCATCAAAGTACACCACAAAGGAACTTACCGATAAAAGGGCCTTAACACTTGGGTCATTATTCTCATAAATGTAATCGGGCCATTAGTTAAACCAAAAGGCATGACTAACCCCTCGTATAAACCATCCTTTGTTTTGAAGGTGGTCTTCTATTCGTCTCCTGGCCGAATACGTATCTGATGATACCCACTCTTGAGGTCTATCTTTGAGAAGATTGTGGCCAGTGGCCATCATGTCCAACATATCATTAAGGTGTGGTATGGAAAACCGATACTTGACTATGATTTTATTGATGGCTGATTATCCATGCACGTGCGCTAAGCAATGTTGTCGAATCGCATATGTAGTCACATATTTTTTTTTTTTCGAAAAATTAAAAAAATAAAAGAAATGGGAAAAAAATAGAAAAAAATGTAAAAAAAATATAAGAAAGTAGGGGGAACTTCCTAAGTTAATAGATAACTAATTTTACATATTTAAAATACATTTGAGTGAAATAAAATTAATTAAACAATGAATTAAGACAAGAAGTCATCAACATTTAACAATATAGATAACAATTAACACTTAATAACTAAGTACTAAGAAATAATAAGTAAACTAACATTAACAACAAAATGAAGATTGAAGAAGCTATTTATTTATTATTGATTGTAGAAAATGAAAATCTAATTTATAAATTACAAGTCATATACTAAATCACTAACTAAATAATACTAAATGCTATATATATTGATCTATTTGCCATTGTGACATTTGATCACCACCATCGTCATCGTCGCCGTCATCATTGGAGTCATCTCCTTCTTCCACATATACTTCCTCTTCTTTTATTTTGTCATCATTTGTATGTACTAATACTTCATCAACATCCAATAATGGATCTTCAACTTATCATCATTTCCTTCTTCTATCTCCTTAATCTCTTCAACGGGCTGACTGCTACTACTTGCCCCCCCTCTCATTCACCTTCGAGCGGAAGTACCTTCTCCAGGTGTCAATTCATGTGTGGTATCTTCAACTTGGGCTCATGTTAGGTCCTTGCTAGCAAAGATCGGTTCCTCCGTCTCTACGAGCCACTCATTATCTGCATCCAGCTCATCTAAGTAGATATAGTCAAAGAATCCATGCTTTCCTTTCCTAACTTGGAATTGTTCTCGTAATTTCTGATTGCATTGGATGAAGACCAAGTCGTTGAGCTTCTTTTGTTCAAGGTGATTCCTTTTCTTGGTGTGAATCGGCATGAAAGAAAATCCATTAGGCATTAACTTAATAACTTAGCTTACACTTATAAGAAATTGCAATTATCCCAAATTATAACTATAACATATTAACAATTTCATTTTTTGCCAAACTTATCGCCTCGAACGTGCTCTAGTTGTGCTCACAACCACTAACAGAACACGTGAGTCCAAGAATCATAAAGGCTAGCTTCTTTAGAGCTGGATCCTCCCTATTCGGGTCCACTCCATAAGCAATCCACCGGTTAGTTGAGAAAATAGTTTAAGTTAGACTTTGTATATTAGATCGTAAATATATATATATATATATATATATATATATATATATATATATATATATATATATATATATAAGAGTTGAGAAATTTATACTACTTATTTGGCAATTTCATTGTCCGATGCCTGACGATGATCTCCCTTGAGAATATGCCCCCACTCTTTGTATAGAAGTCCAGTAGAGCTGAGATCTTGTCTTGTTCTTCTCTATCTAGAACCATTTTTTCTAACACGTCAATAAAACCAAGCATATGTACAGTTTGTACTTATGCTGGATTAGCAGAAGTGAATAAATAGTCTAGGTTAAGGATGTAGGCAACCGAATACAATGGAGATGACTTTTGACTGCCCCATCTTTTATCTATAATATCTATAATGAGCTTGTAATCACGCTCTCTGTAGTTAAAGTGGTCCATGATTTTATTTCTCGCCCTCTCCATCGCATCATATATGTAACCAATTGCTGGCTTCTCATCTCCGACCCGTCTACCAACAATTGGCAACTTTGGTTTTTTAAGACACCAATGATTGAATCCTTCGATTGTTGGAAGGTGATAGAGAGCCTGAAATTAAGATATAAATTTTGGAATTCCATGTCCGGTTGCATGTTTTTGACTTCATCAATTGGCTGAGCAAGGTAGACAATGTGTTCGAGTAATGTTAGTAGCTGTGAAGTTTTTTAGTCATGTATTAGCATGGTGGGATGATCTCCAAGCCAAATGAATTCGTTGAGGTAAGAAAAAAAAAAAATTCTTGGAAAAAGATTAAAAAGAAGTTCCTACCTGCGACTTTGATTGTGACCTTTATAAAATATGTCAAAATTTATGTCAAGAGAATGAGTTGGTAAATGAATACACCGAGGAGTTCCATACGTTGAC
Organism: Magnolia officinalis; assembly: GCA_021015155.1. Lineage (NCBI taxonomy): Eukaryota > Viridiplantae > Streptophyta > Magnoliopsida > Magnoliales > Magnoliaceae > Magnolia > Magnolia officinalis. The sequence continues at coordinate 36,151,689 of JAJHSJ010000016.1, read as the reverse complement.
TTCGTGGGTAGTGTTCCGTGAGTATGAAGATCAAAATATTTCAAGATATCTTAATAGTCTTAACTCGAATATCAGAAATGAATTGTCTTTCAAAGATGTATTTAAAATGTTTGATGCATATATGCTTGCGTTAAAAGCCGGGGAGATAATTAATTAGAGACAAATGGCCAGGTTAAGTCGATAAAATGCAAATTAGATAGATTCTTTATCTCCTCAGAGTGGGCAGAAAAATTTTCGTTGATTAACCAAAGAGGGCGTCGTAGACCCATCTCAGATCATTGTCCGGTTTTGTTGGAATTGGGCAAGGAAGATTGGGGTCCACGTCCTTTTAGATTTGAGCTCGTATGGCTAGAGATAGAAGGTTTTGGGGAGAAGATTGTGAATTGGTGGTCATCATTCTCAGTTGAAGGGGGCGCAAGTTTCACATTGTTTAAGAAGCTAAAAAAACCTGAAAAAGGAAATTTGTGGGTGTGGGTGGAAAAAAGACGTCTTGCAGGCTAGGGAGGAGGAGACCTCTACTTTTCTTTAAACGATTCAACATCTCGATTCCAAAGAGGATGTGGTAGAATTATCAGTAGAGGAAAAGGCGTGGAACAAGGTATATCGGGTTAAGTACAATGCTCGATTAAGCAAAGAAGAAATCAAATGGCGACAAATATCGAGAGCTCTATGGTTGGAGGAGGGAGATAAAAACACAAAAATCTTTCATGCCACTGCAAGTGCCAGAGCGAGGGCAAACAAGATCAAATCTATAATGGAGGAAGGCGAAAGATTGGAAGGTAAGGATAAGGTCTGTGTGTCTATTGTTAATTTTTATAAGAAGTTGCTGTCCAAAGTAGGGGTGCACATGGGTTGGTTCGGTCCGGTTCTGGGGTGAAACTGGAACCGAACCGTTAGCAACCTAGAACCGAACCGAAACTGGACCATTAAAACTAAATTGGTTATACAGTTCTGGGCTTTTTATAATCCAGAGGGAGAGAACCAGCGAGATAGTGAGAGAGAACCAGAGAGAGAGAGAGAGAGAGAGAGAGAGAGAGAGAGAGAGAGAGAGAGAGCCAGGCATAGGCAGAGAATGAGAGAGGAGCATCGGGTGGTGGTCGATGGGTAGATGGTGGGTGGAAGGTGGTTGTTCGGTGGGAGAGAGAGAGAGAGAGAGAGAGAGAGAGAGAGAGAGAGAGAGAGAGAGAGAGAGAGAGAGAAGAATGGATGGGGGCAGCCACGATAGGGGCAGCGTGAAAACTTAAGGGAATGAATACTTCGGTTTTTTTTTTTTTTTTTTTTTTTGAAATTTATGGTCCGGTTCCTGGTTTGGTTCCAGGTTTAGTTCCACGGTTCGGATCCATGGTTTGGTTCTTCGGTTCAATTCTACGAATCAATTCGATTCTACATACCCCCAAACCGAGAACCGAACTGAACTAATCGGTTCTTTGATTTTTGGAACTAGAACCGGAACCGGTGCACTTTAGAACTGGACCAAACCATATGGTTTGGTCGGTTCCGGTCCGGTTTATCGGTTCTACCGGTTCCATGTGCATCCCTAGTCCAAAGACGTGTGGAACAGGCCGGTGCTGGACAATTTGCATTTCGATTCTTTCTCTCTTGAAGCGGCATCCGGTCTTGAAAAGGAGCTTACGTAGGAAGAAATCAAGAAGGCAATTTTAAAACTAGGCAGTGATAAAGCTTTGGGGCCGGACGACTTTCTTTTAGAAATTTTGGGAGGTGGTCAAAGAGGATGTGGTAGGCTTTATGAACGAATTTTATGATCAATGAACAATTGCGTAAGAGCTAGGGGCCACGTTTATAGCTTTAATCGCGAAAAAGGATGGTGCGGAATGCCTTAGAGATTATTGTCCCAAAAGTTTGTTAGGCAACCCCTACAAAATCCTAGCTAAAGTTTTGGCAACTAGATTCTATACAATTCTGGGGAAGTTATTTCTCAAGGGGCTTTTGTGGACGACAGGCAGATAATTTGCAACTCCTTATTGGCTAATGAATGTATTGACTCATGTAATAAAAGAGGAGACAAGGGCATAGTCGTCAAGTTAGATATTGAAAAGGCCTATGACCATGTCGATTGGGTTTTCCTGGACTAAATGCTGAGTAGATTGGGCCGTGGCGTCAAATGGAGATCGTGGATGAGGAAATGTGTGACCTTGCCAAATTCTCAATCTTGGTAAATGGAACACTGAACAGTTTCTTTTCAGCTTCTAGGGTCTTAGAAAAGATGAACCTTGCGCTTTTAGGGAAATGGGTTTGGATGTTTGGGGTAGAGGCGGATGTTGGATGGAGGGAGGTGATAGTGAGGAAATAAGGGGTGGATGAAAGGGTGCGGTGGACCAAATCATTGTCGCTTTATCGTACTTCTTATTTGTAGGAGTCGGTGGCTGCTCTAAAGGATCGGGTTTGGGAAGGGATAGGTTTTCAATTGAGGGATGGGAAAAATATTAGATTTTAGGAGGACAAATGGTTGGGGGATTCCAAACTTTGTGATGAGTTCCCTGGTCTAGCTCGGATATCGACGGAGGAAGGTTTAAGGGTGGTTTCTTGTTTCTCAAGAGGCAAGGATGTTATTTCCCACCCTTGAAGAAACCTCTCTGATGAAGAAATTGAGGATTTGGTTCAGTTACTTCGAATGCAAGATAAGGAGTCTCCATCGATAGCAATCACGAACTTGCTTTGTTGGAACAAAGAAAAATTGGGTATCTTCTCGGTGAAATCTTTTTATAAGATGGTAAGTGGTGATTATATAGGCGAAAGGGATTGTCCAATGAAATTTGTATGGGAATATGGCGCTCCATTAAAGGTGGTGGCCTTTTCTTGGCTAGTGGGGTGCAATAAGATCCTTACTCCTGATAACCTTTGTAAAAGGAACTTTATCTCCTGAATGTCTGCCTTCTTTGCCACTAAGATGCAGAATCGGTGGATCATCTTTTCATCCATTGGTCTTTGGCGAGAGATGTTTGGAATGGCTTCTTCAGGCTCTTTGAAGTAGATTGGGTTTCCCCATGCTCAATAGATTCTTTCCTTTTATCTTGGCACGATGGTGGTTTTGGGAAGAGAGGGACAAGAATTTGGAGATTGTGTATGCTAGCTTTGGAGTCTTTGGTGAGAAAGGAATGATCGTTGTTCAGGAATAGAAAAGGTTCAGCTGTAATCATTTTTACTAGAGCCAAATTCCAAGTTAGTAGAGCCAAATTCCAGGTTATGGAATGGGCCTCGGCTTCAAATGTTATGACCAATTTTCCAATTTCTTGGTGGCTCTTGTAATTGCGTTGTATTCTTGTTTTTTCTCTTTTGGTTTTAAATAATATTGTCAGTGTTTAAAAAATTATAATTGGGGACTTGGGAGATGATTTGGCACTCCATGTGTGCCGTCATCGACCACAAGGCAGCATGCTAACTTCTCATGTAAGGCAACCATAGGGCCTCCCATAGGTCGAGGGACGATGGGCCAATGTTTGACAATGAAGCCAACAAGGTGTACGCCCATAGTCCACTGAAGGGCTCAACGTGTGCTGATTTTTGGACTATTTAATTTTAGATTTTGGGGCCTAAATCAAGGATTGCAATTTACTTTTTTTGAGAGATGTGGGGGCTGATCTAAGTATATGATTGAAGATATGGGGCTAATTTAGAGATGTAATTAGAATTAGTTTCTATGTTTGCTTAAACTATTATTAGGCATTTACCATCATAGGTAGATTAGATTGGTTTGAAATAAATTATGATTGATTCTGAAATCAATCTTTTAGTTGGATGGATTTTCATTAAATATTCATTTAGGGTCTATAAAAGGGGAGGTGGTGTAGGAGTCAATCACTCAAAATATTTTTTTTTTTTTTGCCAAGTGTGAGTTCTTTTCTTAAATATTGTAAGAGGAAGTTCGATATCAATAAAGTTATTTCTCCCTCTTGAGTCAAATATTCTTGTGAGTGTAATTCTTATCTACTTCTTTGCGATTCGGTGTCGATATCTCATTTATTCAATAACTGGGTTGCATTACTTATGCTGACAAAATCTTGCAGTTGACATTTAGTGTCTGCTTATCTCTCGGATGTTTGTTATATGAGTCAAATAATATAGTTGCTCAGGAATGCTGGCAGCAAAACTTGCTTGCTATGTATTATAGTTTGAATTAAGAGGAAGATCTCCAATGCTTTGTCTATCAACATTTACTCTGGTAGACGGCGTTCCATGTTTTCAATTACAATTCTTTTATTTATTTTTTGTATTTATTTCAGGAGTTAAAATTCTATCTACTAGCCATATTAAAAACAATGGAAAGCTTCTCTTGTCCCTTGCAGTGATCCATACCGGCCTTTGTGGGACCTTAACCCATTGCGGAAGGTTGTATTAAGCCTGGATTGGTTGCATGACCCAAGGTAATTTATGAATTTTCTTGATATTGAAGAACATGCAAGATAATGGTTATCCTTGCTACATCAATTTGCAATAAAAGAATTCTTGACTTGAATGCCTCTGGTATAAATAAGAGAATCTAAAAACCACAGATATGTATAGCATCCCCATGGCCTTTGAGCCTCAGGAGTTGAGTGATTCAGACCATTGATATGACAGGGTGACAAGGCCATACACTGAAAAACACACCAATTGACAATCTAGTAACCTTTGATTAGCATCATGAAAATAGACGGCCAAGAAAGAAAGCAACTGTGGTCCTCATTCCAGTGAAATTGGTCAAAGATTTGATGGCTGGAATGATCCAATCTGAGGAAGTTTCGGGCATGGTCCATACATGGTGGGTCCCATCAGATCAATGGTCTGGATCTCTGAACCATGGACCTCACTTTGCACAAACTACAAACTGGAAACTCGAGGATACTATGCATGTCTTCAGGCCGAGGATCATACAATTCCTCTTCCCACATTTCCTATGTTATAGATATTCTAATTTGTTGTTTGCTTCTTGTAGATGTGTCATTCTGTCCATTGATGATGGAACGATGAGGCTCCTTAGTTTGTCAAATGCCGCACATGATGTTCCTGTGACTGGGAAATCTTTTGCTGGGACACAGCAGCAAGGGTTGCATACTTACTATGGGTCAGCGTTTTCTATATGGAGTATTCAAGCATCAGGACTGACTGGTATCTTCCTTGCGCCAGCAGACAATTTATGTTAACGGAGAGCATCAAGCGAAATAACTTGGACATGTACAAGTATGTTGGGGTGAGGAATTATACATTCCTCGACCTGCGAATATGAATGCTATGCATGGGTCTTGAATACATAATGGGCCCCATGGTTGGGTGATTCAGACCATCATTCTAAAGGACCACCATGGTAGGGCCATGATCCAAGAGCCTTTCATATTAGAAAAACCTAGCCATTTATTTGCAGGCTGGTGACTGAAAGTAATAATGATGCATCAGGGAGATTTTAGATCACATGCCATGCACTGTAGGGCCCATCAGGTTAGTGGTCTGGATCAGTGAAGAATGGGTCCCACTGGTATAAGCTCAAGACTTGCTATTCATATCTCAGGTGGGGATCAGATAATTCCTGTCGGTGCTGGATATGTACCTGGGTGTCAGATACGGATACTCACTTTATCATATGGTTCCCGTTGTTTCATATCATTTCCCCCTAATGCTACTGCATGTATCTTGCCTTTTAACAACTTGCAGTTGCAATTAGGAAGGAATTAAATATGTATGTTTATTAAAATGCTCATATTTTGTAGCTGAGTTATCTACTACTTACTGTTCTTTACCAACACTTCATCCTTTATTTATGGCCTAGACTGGCATTTGTTACTTTCTTTTAGCGGACATATCACTGACATGATTTTTGTCTCTGTTGGATGTGGCAAACAGGGACATGATCGAAAACGATCATGAGGTAGGCTATTGTTTTAAAACCTGGACTGGACTGCACGGTCGGACCAGTTTGGACTGATACTGGCCACAGATTGACCAGGTCACTGTAAACTGGGCATTTGGTGTGTGTGTGTGTGTGTGTGTATATATATATATATATATATATATATATATATATATAGTATATATATATATGAAAAGAAAAAAGTGAAAGATCGCAGGTGAAACTCGAACCACAAACCAGTGTTTTAAATAGCGGTAGCGTGTTGCGTAGTGTTCAACCCTCCGTAGCGTGTAGCGTAAGCTACACAATACTTCTATTTTTTAATTTTTTTTTTTTTAAAGAGAAAAATATGATAAATATTAAATAGTAAGAAAAAAGCAAAATATATAAATGTCACATTCTTCAAAAAAACATACATCACAGTGGACCCCACGCATGTGGGCCATGCCATACACACACAACAGTTTCATGCCATACACACCACAATGGACCCCACGCGTGTGGGCCATGCCATACACCGCAATGGTTCCCACGCATGTGGGCCATGCCATACACACACCACAGTGGACCCCACGCATGTGGGCCATGGCCACGCATATGGGCCATGGCATAAAACACCACGGAGGAGCCCCACACGTGGCCATGGCATAGAACACCACAGTGGACCCTACGCATGTGTCCCACGTGATGGTTGGATGGGTCAAATCCATGCCATACACACCACAGCTCCCATAAAAAAAAATTTGAAAAAATGAAAAATAACCACAACATTTCAGCATAAATAAAAAGAAAACTCATTAGTAATGATTAAAGGGCCAAAATATACCTTAAATAGAGATTTAATCAATGGAAAATTGATTTTTGGGAGCTACGTGTCCTCGCGGTTGTGAAAAGAGGGATACGCAATTTCTCCCTTGTTTGGGCTTCAATGCTCATGAAATTCCTGCAAGATGATGCTCTTGTAATTCCGATTGAACTCCAAAAATCGGATTTGAGAAAGGGAACTTTGAAATCTTGGAATCAAGCTTCAAAAATGGGGAACCTGCGGCTGCTGCGGCACTGCAATAGGGCTGTTCAAAAGCCCTATTGCGATTGTTTTAAGTTAAAAAACAAAAGACTTATAATATGAGTCTCCCACCACCTACTCAAAAGGAAAGATGCCTAGTCACCACCATTTAAAAACAAGTTTTTTAACTAACATGACTTTTATTTTAAAATTCTTATGGTAGTCCTGAGGCGTATGCGATATACGCTACACGCTACGTATATGTAGCGTATGCTACAGCCCTTATAGCGTACGCTACTGCATATTTACGCTATTTTATACGCTACGTAGCATTTTTTGTACGCTACGCTACGTAGCGTACGCTACACGCTACACGCTACGCTACCACGCTATTTAATACACTGCCACAAACTGAGCTTGAAAAGCAAATGTCCTAATGACCATGATGGAACCAGATACTCTGTCAATACTGTTTATTTTAATTGTTGTGAATTAAGTAGATTTATGGGCAAGAGTGGATTAGAGTGTTTGCCTTGGTTTGATCAGATTTTGAACAGCCCACAAAAAATGGATCAAGGTTCGGTCTGGGTTTTGAAACATTGATAGGTTATAGCTTGGGTGGACCCAGTGTTTAAAGTATCGGTATCGTTACAAGTTTTGCTAGCTAGGGATACGGAAACAATATCGATATCGCCGATAATATCGCTGATAACCGGAAATGCGGGGAAACATGGGAAAAACTGATGGAATTTTCTGCAAAACTTCAGGAGATGTTAAAATGTACATATTTGCATTTTTAGAAATTAAAAAAAAAAAATTGTAAAAAGAATGCATACATAACGAATTTGCATTTAATGGGGCCTTAAAAGCATGTGTTGTTGTAAGAAATCAGTCCAACCATCCCATCCTACCTATTTAACCATCCAACCCTCCATCCAAACATCCATCGATATTGCAAAATATCAACAACACATGATATTTCACTAAGAAATCATCAACAATTGGAAAGGAAGCGAAAGATTGTGGTCTGAATATCGCACGTGTTGTGATATCGATAATATCGAGATATAATCAATATTATCAACAACAAATTGAACACTATATACAACCATGTGCCCATGAAAAAAAATTGAAATATATTTTTATTTCTAATAAACAAAATTTTGATGATATCAATACATTGGCGATATTATTAAAATATCATCGATATACTTATGATACAAGCATTACATAGAATTTACATAGTCGAAAATATTGGTGATACATTGGCAATATTGATGCATTGGCAATACAAGCGACACCTAGAATTTACATAGTTGAAAATATTGGCGATTACATTAATAATATTGATACATTGGTGATACTTAGCGATACATGGCTAATACCTAAAATTTTTTATACTACCAGCATTATCGGTATCGCTACCAGTGTTATTGGTATCGCTGAGCTGGAGATAAAGATAATATCGGAGATAATTTGAACACTGGGTGGACCAAGCCCATGGATATGAATATCGGTATCGTATCGGCCAATACGGTTGTATCGTATCTGTATCGACACCAGATATATGATACGGGGTCGTATCTGCTTGATACAAAAAAAAAAAAAAAAAAAAAAAAAAAAAAAAAAAAAAAAAAAAACCCTGACCCGTATTGGCCAATATAGGGCGTATCGGCACCGATACGGCTGATATAGGCCGATACACCCATAAAAGCCCAATTTTGATTTTGATTTTGATTTTGATTTTGATTTTGATTTTTTTTTTTTTTTTTTTTTGTCGTTTAAATGATGGAAGAAGCTTAAAAACTCATTTTAGGTTAGATCTGGACCAATTTTATGATCAAAACAAATGATTTGAATGGGAATCGACAAATAGAAGCAAAGTGGACCATTATGGGAAAAATCGAAAAGAAGGGTAAACCTTCACTTTCTTCTTTATATTTTCATCTATGTTTTGTTGCATTTCAATGTAATGGGCCATTGTTCACTAAATCATGCTTGATTTGTGTTTAATTAGGGCCTATTTAGTTGACCTTCAACAAGTCAAATCGTCAGACAACATTTTCATCAAATAATGGTCCAATCCACCATTGAATATATGGTCAAATACAAAAAAAAAAAAGAAAAGAAAAAGAACGAAGAAAGAGATTCTTGGATACCTCATTTTTTCCTATTTTTCTAATATTTTTCTAAATTATTTTTGCTTAAAAAAATCTGACCGATATGGGCCAATATGGCCCCAATATTGATACGCGACGCCGTATCGTATCATTTTTCCACCAGGCTGATACGCCAACCAATGCTGACATTCAGAACCATGGCCAAACTCCAAATTACATCCTATCTGACAATCCTGACCATTCCACTGGATGACTTTTGGGGAAGTAATTGATGATTATGGAAAAGGTCAACCATGGTTCCTTTCACTTTCCATTTTTTCCTGCACAAACCTGGGTGTGAATTTTGAGACATGGCCCATCTAATGTAGGGTTGATGTGATGATCAGTTTCAATCCCATTCCTGTAAGCCATGTTTATGAAATTGAGCAACTGACAAGTGAATTAAAGCAAGTGACATATGTTCTAGGTTTTCTCATTATTTATGGTTCTGAGAAAGATTTTTCTTTATTGATGTTCAGGTCAGGTCGCATATTGTGGTGCAGATGGTTCAGCTTTCTGTTTCCAGGTAATTTTTCTCCCCACTTTTTCATATTAAAAAAAAAAAAAAACAGATAATACACATGCTTGACATCCACACCAATAGAGGAGTCCTATCTGCATGCATAGATGAGGTAGCTCAACATCCCTGATTAGTTGACAAACTTTTGGCTAAAGACCTGCTTAAATGTACCTCCAGATGAGAATTAAATGGAGCATGGCCTGATCAATGTGCGCTTGCAGCCACTGCAACAAATATTGCCAATGTTATGAAAATCTTGCAATATTGTTGTGAAATATCAACCAAACGATGTTACCGTGTTAATTTTGTGATATTAAAAAACTTTGGAACATTTCAATTTCACACAATTTTATTGCGAAATTATCTCAAAATTATCAAATCTTTCTAGTCAAATTCTGGTGTATCATCATATGAATTATGCATTAAAAATTGTTTGTTTATTTATATAAATATTTTAATTTTTACTTTTAAGTTAAGATTGCAGACCAAGAAGTTTCCCAAAATTGACCACTTTTGTTACCTTGGGTAAATAATTCATGATTGTGGAGAAATTGAGAAAGATGTTGCTAATAGAATTCAAGCTGGGAGGAAGCATTGGGGATGTGCCTCTAGAGTTTTATGTGCTCGTTATGTACCTCAAACTGAAAGGGAAACTTTACATGATAGATATAAGACCATCCATGCTTTATGGGATATAGAATATTGGGCAGTTATGGAGCAACATGTTCATATGATGAGTGTATGGCAAGACGAGGAAGGATAGAATTAGAAATGAATGGACTCAAGGGAACTTAGGAGTATACCCAATAGGTAATAAGATGAAGGAAAGTAGATTTAGATGGTTTGGTCATGTGCAACAGAGACCAAGAACTGCACTGGTCATGTGTGAGTTGGTACAAATTGAAGGCTTTAGAAGGGCCAAGGGAAGGCCCCAAAAGGATGCGGATGGAGGTGGTAAGAAAAGTCTTGATGACTTGTGGTCTAACTGAAGGTATGGCTCTTGATGGAGTGGAATGGCAGAGTAGGAGTCATGTAGAAGATCCCAATTAATTAGGATAGGGCTTACATGATGATGATGATGAAGATTTTTAATTTTAATTTTTAATGATATATTTTTTTAAGGATGAAAATTTATTAATGGGTGCAGCAACAACCCAAAAGAAAACAAACAGGAACTATACAAACCAAAGGGCCCAAGAGAGGCCCAATTAATGCACAAAGAAAAATGAAGAAAAGCAAAGAACTGCACCAGTTAGGTGTGAGTTGGTACAAGTTGAAGGCTCTAGAAGCGCTAGGGGAAGTCCCTAAAAGGATGCGGATGGAGGTAGTAAGAAAAGACTTGATGACTTGTGGTCTAACTGAAGGTATGGCCCTTGATGGAGTGAAATGGCAGAGTACGAGTCATGTAGAAGATCCTAATTAATTAGGATAGGGCTTACACGATGATGATGATGAAGGTTTTTAATTTTAATTTTTAATGATATATAATTTTTTTTTGAATGATGAAAATTTATTGATGGGTGCAGCAACAACCCAAAAGAAAACAAACAGGAACTATACAAACCAAAGGGCCCAAGAGAGGCCCAATCAATGCACAAAGCAAAACGAAGAAAAGCAAAGAACCGCACCAGTTAGGTGTGAGTTGGTAAAAGTTGAAGGCTCTAGAAGGGCCAGGGGAAGGCCCCAAAAGGATGCAGATGAAGGTAATAAGAAAAGATTTGATGTCTTGTGGTCTAACTGAAGGTATTGCCCTTGATAGAGTGGAATGGGAGAGTAGAAGTCATGCAGAAGACCCCAATTAATTAGGATAGGGCTTACATGATGATGATGAAGATCTTTAATTTGAATTTTTAGTGATATATTTTTTTTAAGGATGAAAATTTATTAACAGGCACAGCAACAACTCAAAAGAAAACAAACAAGAACTCTACAAACCAAAGGGCCCAAGAGAGGCCCAATCAAAGCACAAAGCAAAACAAAGAAAAGCAAAAAACATACCTTGGCTCAAATGTGGGCAGAAGAGCTGGAGCGGATGAAAAGGAAAAAAAAAAAAAGATTGTAGAAGAGCAACCCAACACAAGAGAAGCAAAAACAAAAAGGAACTAGAGGACAATTAGCCCAACAAAAAGGAGAGATCATCGTTATCCATCGTAGCAAGAGAGGAAGCCCATTCCTTCACCACTATTGTGATTCGAAAACCCACTGAAGGAGCAAGGGAGGACAAGTTTCTGAAGCATTGAGCGTTCTCTTCTTTCCAGATTTCCAAGAGGGAAGCCAAAAGCGTCATCTGCTACACAGTTCTGAGTGCAATCTGGATATGAGCATCCTGCCAAGCGTGGAACAATGCAGAAATGTCTATTGGCATAACCCAGAAGAGTTTGAATTTAGAAACAATCGAGCTACATATGGTTGATACAAATGACCAATGTAAAAAGAGGTGAGGAATGGATTCTGCGTCTCTGTAGCAAAGGGGACATGTTTGGAAGGATCATTCACGGACGGTAGAGATTGTCGGTCGTAAGCGTTCTTCCTCTGGTAAGAATACATGTAAAAGTCAATACCTTAGGAGAGGCCTTTTAGGACCAGAAGAAGGAAGGGAATTGAAGAAGAGGGGTCGGTCTTCCCTCTCTGATGAGACTCCAGAAGGATTTGTAAGAGAACATGCTAGAAGAAGAGAGAGACCAGCAGGGGCAATCTTCCTCTCCGGGGACTGCCTGAATGCCCTATAACAAACGTAGAGCTCTAGAACTTCAGACTCTAAAGGGCTCGTTTGCAGGGGGGACCAAGCACCCGAGCCATTGACAGAGAAGTAGTGAGCCATAGGGATGGAGGTATTGGAAGACACTCTGGTTAGAGAAAGGGAGAGTTTTGAGAGGGGCCTGTTGGAAATCCAATTGTCCAACTAGAATCTTCTCATAGATCCATCTCCAAGGCTGAAGGAAAAGCCGTCGCTAAAGCGGGGAAGATTGGAAGAGATGGCCTTTCAAGTGGTTGAGGCTCTATAAAGCGAGGATGGCTTAGTGAACCATCCTCCTTCCTGAACTCTGTATTTTGGAACAATGGTTTCGTGATATTTTCCCGTTGATATCTGGAGAAAAACCACAAAATTTGAAATATCCCAAGAAACTACCGAGCTCAGAAATTGCCAAGGATGATAGTTGTCATTAAGCTTGCAGGGGGAGATTTCCTTTGGCCCGTCCCTCAAAATGCAAATGGTGGGATTTGGTAAAATCTTCTTTTAACAAAATATACTCCAAAACAAGGATGTATTGATAACATGCTAGAGTTGTTATCATCAAGTTCTCATTCTGAGGGTGGACGCATGGGAGTCTGCCCATGTTTTTAATGTACAATGCAATTGGTCCTAGAATTGCAACAACTTAATTCTTCATTCAGATTTAGAATTTCTACAAAGACATCAGCTACACTCCAAGAGATGTCATTATCCTTTTTGCTCAATGGATAATGTTTAGGGTGTATTTGGATGCTCAATCTGAATTCAACTTGAATCGTTCAAAGGAATTGATATCACTAACCACCGTGGTTGATAGAAATAACCTTGTGTTTCTACTTTGGCAATGGACAAGTACAAAATTCACTCTTACACTGCCAAAAGTGAAAAAAAAATGGTGAACCCATCAATAAAAATGGATTGGCTCCCTAAATTAATTCAATTAAGAGGGCCCACCAGATTGGTTGCAACATAATTTTAGTTCACAATGATGACCAAACCCCTAATATATTTCGATTGGCTCAAGCTTGGCTTGAAACAATTGTAATGGTATTTGGAGGCTTATTCCTTCTTAAGGATAGAGTGGGGGTAGCCCCATGCTGGTTATTTTCACTTCATCAACTGAGCAATTATATGGGTGAATCTCAATCTTGAGTTCCTCAATCTGAGCCACAGTCCAGTCTGGTTCTTCAAGCGTGCCAACAAAAGAAAGTAAGACGCTAGGGCATGGTACTCCCATACGTAGCATGTCTAGGGTTGCCTTTACTAACCCATTGAAGAGAAGCTTGATTACTTATTCAGAGATGGATCTCCGGCAATTAAGAACCCATTGTGATGTTCCGATTCCCTTCCGCTTACTACATCAAGTATCATTGGCGAGAAGCTAGGGGTGCTTGTTGTGTCAAAAGTCCCCAAGATCCTCATGGAAGCATTTTAACTAACCATTCTATTCTTTTGCTTGATTTCCGTGGTTGCGTCTTTCTGCAAAATAATAATAATAAAATAAATAATTAAAAAAAAAAAAAAGATTTCTAGCATTGCAATTGGCTTGGTTTGGCCTGGTCCAACCCAAAACTGGACCATTTTGTACTGATCGGAATGAAGGCCTGTGGATCGGACCAGGTCATGAGTTTTAGGTCCAATAACTTATAGGGCTGGACTCATGTTTTATTTGCACAATGGTCCAACAAGTAGGCCCTACCGAACCTAACTGATATGGCACTAATGGGATGAGTATTTGGTTGTCGGGTTTGGTTTGGCTTTGCTAAGCAAGATTGTTGATTCATGGGCTTTGACTGTGACTCAATTTGGTCCTTAGCTCATGGCATGACCAGAACATGCTTTTGCGTAGCCCAACCAGTTGCATACCGAATGATTTCCATGTTTACCTTGAAAAAAAAAAAAACTTGATGATCTATTTCATTAATTTTACATTGCTTTTTTGCTTTTAGCTTTACACATGCTCAAAGCAAAGAGCAACTGTGTCATCTTGGGCACATGTGAAGAATTCTGTACATTTGAGCAACTGTGTGATCCTTAATTTTGCCATGTTTGGTGATCTTGACCATTGTTCTAAGGTGCACTACCTAAATGGGGAATTGATGTAAACCTGAGATCAACTAGAATCGGCAAACACCAAAAACTCAATATCATACAAGAAAGGGAGGGATGGGGAAGGGAAAAATTAGGGAATTGCAATTTGCTAATCCAAACGCCACCCAAACAAGAGGAGAAAGGGGCTCTCTCAGCTCTCTTTCAGACTCTCTTAAATTCTCATTTAAATATCCCAAAACTCAAAGCTATCTCAATTACAGGGAAATGGGGTACTTAACATTGCATATCCAACTAAAACTGAGGTTATAAAACAAGGTCCATGGTTTGAATTAGCAAATTCAGCTAAATCCGCCACCCAACACTAGATTGTTGGATGGTGGGAATGTCGTTTCTGCCATGTAACATGCTCGAGTTGCTAATTGGCAAGAATGTCCACCACCCATCATTCTTCTTTATTGGACTCCACTACTTGGAGAGAACTCATCATCGAGTAATTGTCTTCCTTCCTCTCTCACCGAATCACCATTTAGCACGTTGTGGTGCATATGCAACTCGGCAAATGGAAGTGATGGGCTTAATCATTAATATTTTTGATGCGTCAACACCTTTGGTCCTCTCAATAGGTGGCTATTAGATGATGATGTGACTTATTGGTTGGTTGTATCGTTGGGGTCTCTTGCACACCCGGGTATCCTGAAATTTTCCATGGACCTGAAATAAAAGGGCTTCACCATCCCTCAGATCAAAGACGACATTCTGATGTTGGACCTTTAGAAATCCGTCACCCATTGGGCCATAATTAGGAAGACAGGTATGTAGCTAGTGAGATATAATTGTGGCATGGATGCTCTTTGTAAAGTCGTGTTACAGGAAACTCCAAAATGACGCAAAAATCCCCTAAGTATTCATTGCCGGTTCACTACACCACATATCAACTGGCATGGAGAAAGTATCATTGACATCAAACTCAACTACTTTGATGATGATGCCCTCTTGATTGAGGTAGTGGCCAATAATAACAAGCCTTGATCGGCGTGAAAGGATGTAGTTTGGAGACGACTACCATCACATGAGTGCAACGGGTCTCTCTTGATGGTCACCCATCATATAACCACCTCCGTTTATAATTGGATATTGGTTGTTGCCATGGTATTAAAAAAATGGTTACTTCACAACTATTACGTAGTGGTAATAGTGAGATCCGTTACGCGATATGGGTCGTAATGCCCATTCGGGAAAAAAAAGAAGCCCATAACGGTCCTGTAATGATCGTGACGGCCGTTATGGGCCCATAAGGGGTTGTAACGAGGCTGATACAGGCCTAGAATGGATCGATATGAGGCATTTTCTTTTTAGGAAAAAAAAGGTTACAGGCCGTTATGTTCCATATTGTAATGCCGTAAGACTAGCTGTTACGACCACCATTACCGTTATTGAATACTTGAAGCAAAAATACAAAAGTACAACAACACCCAATGGGATTCCCCCAATATGAAAAATGAAGAAAAAACTAAATTCACTTCCGCTCAAACCTTCATATTAAGAACTGCCCTTTTGAATACTTGCACCGGCCCACTCAATTTTGCTCCTTAAAACAACGTTGATTCCTTTCCCACCCTAAGGCCCATAGAGTTGTTAATAGGCTTAATCGGACCGCCTTTACCCTTCTTTCCCTATCCCCCTACCATGCCAAGCTATGAGAAACTCCCCAGTCGTTTTTGGGAACACCCATAGAACCTCAAAATATTATGAACAAGATCCTAGACCTCTTTGGCTAAAACATAACGAAGGAATAAGTGATCTGCTGATTCCACATCTTTGAAACACAACAAGCAAACATTTGGGAGATACATATTCCGCTTGCAAAGATTCTCTATTGTTAGCACTTTGTTCCTGCCTACTAGTCAACCAAATGCTGCCACCTTCAATGGAGCACCACAATGCCATAGATATGCCGTTGCCACAATCTCAAAATGATCCTCACCCGCACACAAAAATTGATAGAAAGATCTAACCGAGAAAGAACCTGTCTTCGATTTGCACCATCGCAAGGAATCCACTTCCAAAAGTAGTGTGGATATCTTTCCTAGCATCTCAAGAAATATAACCATCTCTTCAAACTCCCCATTCGAAAGATTCCTTTTAAAATAGGGCTCCATGTAACTTCCCCCCCTCTTATCGAATAACAATTGCTCACCACCTCCCCCTCAACCCTAGCTATCGTAGCTAAAGATGGAAACCTCACAGCTAGACTCTCATCTCTCACCCACCTATCCTCCCAAAATCTAATTCTTTTACCATCCCCCAAGTGGAAACCAATTCCATCCCATAATCACTCCTTTAAGGATGCTACTGTCTTCCAAAGGTGAGAAGAACGATATAAAGATGATCCCTGCGTCCACCACTCTTCATCCTCTACCCCATATTTTTTTGCTATTACCTCCCTCCATCTAGCCTTTCCCTCCACTCCAAACCTCCAAACCCATTTTCCCAAAAGAGGTTATTTCATCTCTTCTAACTTTAAGATCCCCGCTTTTCCTTAAATCGTTGGTTTATGTACATCCTACCATTTCGAAAAATTCTCACATGAAACCAATGACATCTCCTTTCACGCGCTCCCCGAATTTATGAAAAAATGCTATCGGGAAACTGTCTGACCCTGGAGCCTTATCACTGCCAATTCTTCCATTGCTTGCTTGATTTCATCTTCGGAAAACGGTTGTTCCAACGAGTTTGCCTCTTTAGGCAACATTGATTCAAAATTCAAATTGTCGAGCGCTGGCCTAATGTTCGTATCCCAAGTTAAAAGGTTTGTATAGAATTTTATTATGGAATCACAAAATTGTCTTCCCCTCGATCCTTTCCCCATCTACCACTAACGAAGAGATCTTATTTACCTACGCTCTCGCACTAGCCCTCGCATGAAAGAACTTGGTATTCTTATCTCACGCTTTCAACCATGTTGCCCTTGACCTTTGTCGCCATTTGATTTCCTCTTCTCTCACCCTGACATTATATTTAGCTATGTACACTTCCCTCCAGGCCTTTTCCTCCTCCGATAACTGCTCTTCCTCTTATTTAGAGTCTAACAGTTGGATATGGAGAAGCATTTCATCATTTTCCCTCTCTCGACCAAAAAGAACCTCCTTTTTCCATTTCCCGATCTTCTGTTTTAACTACTTCAATTTTTGGAATAGGGAAACACCGGCTCCCCCTTCAATTGAAAATGAAGACCACCAATCCACAATCTTCAACCCAAAACCTTCAATTTCTAACCATGCTAACTCAAAGCAGAAAGGCCGAGGTCCCCAATCCTCGTCTCTGACTTCCAAAAGAACTGGACAATGATCCGAAAAAGGTTTAGAAAGGCCCCTTTGACTAATCATCAGATATTTCTCCGCCCAATTTGTGGAAATAAGGAATCTGTCTAACTTACTCATAATAGGAGTCGCTTGTCTATTCGACCATGTGAACTTAGCTCCACCTAATGGAAGATCTATCATCTCATTTTGGAAAATCCATTTAGAATTTTTTTTCATGCTTTTAGTAATCTGGCCCCCATTTGACTTTTCGTGAATCTCCTTTATAATGTTGAAATTGCCTCCCAGGCACCAAGGTAAGCCCCACCTCTTACAACAAGAGTCCCAACTCTGCCCACAAATCATTGTGATATTTTGATTTACATGGCCCATGCACTGAAGAGAAACACCACCTGAAACAAGACCCGTTTTCTTTCAGCACCACCGATACTGTGTATGTACTGATCCAACTATCTTCTTTTGTCCAAATATCCGAATTCCAAATCACCAACATACCCCTAGCTGCCCCATCCACGTCTGCCACTAACCATTGACTATCCTTGCCCCACCAAATCGAATCGATCATGCTTTGATATGTTTCTGGCCATTTTGTTTCCTGCAATGCTACCAACTGAATTTTGTATCTTTTTCAGATATCTTTCAACTGCCCTCTTTTCTGCGCACACTCAAGCCCCTGCACATTCCATATCATAATCTTCATTTACCGGTTATTGACCACTCCTTATTTCCAACTGATGATGCGGCTACTGCTCTAACCACTGATCTGCCAATGACATCCCTGCACTCTATTTGATTATCACTGTTTCGGGCCTATTTTGGAATGAGCAGTCTGCCTCTTTCTTCTACCCATTCGAAGTATGATACGTAATCCTCCGGTCTATCCCCAAAGGTCACTCCCACCAAGCACGCCACCTCCATCGTAGCCAGTGTAATCCTCTTCATACCTTGGGCCATAGTAATTCTACCAACCTGCAACTGTCTTTCCTCTACCTGACTGGGTTTATCCTGAACTGATCTTGTATCACACTCCTCCCTTCTTGCCGAAACCTGCCTAATTGCTAAAGGGGTTACAAATGCTGGGCTAACACAATTGCCCAACCCATGTTCGACCAGACTTGGCTGACACAGATCCCCTTCTTCATTGTAAGGAGCGTTCCTTTATCTAATTTGTTGTTACTGCCGAAATTAACCAACTGCCCTGAGGACGCCCCCATCTCTGAGCCTGTTGGAAGTACTCTCTGCGACGAGTCTGGCCAGAATTGAGTCTCGAACGGAAGGGGCAAACTGAGTGTGCCTTGCACCGTGCTGTTCATCCTGCAGACTATCGCGCTATCCTTCGCTCTCCACATAATGTCGTCATCCTCGAAGGACCATGTCGTATGGAATCTTGGAGAATCTGAGTCGCACGTTTGCTCGCATTCCGGAAGAAGTTTTTGGTGAGGTCCACTTCTCTGTTCTGATGAAGATGGGGAAATCTCTGAGTCTCGAGCAATTGTAGGTAGAACCAGGCTTCTGGGTTCGCTTATGGGACTAGGCCTTAAAAGATCCCTGCACATCTGGGGACTTAAGTTGTCCCACATGTGCGACACTCTGTTGGATACACTCACGTGTTTGAGTTCCCCTGCACGTACCATCTATTTCAAGATCCTCTCGGTTTGAAATACTCTATTAGGTATTAATACATCCTGATGCACTGCCACGTGTCAGCATCATGTTCGATGGGGTGGACGACTTTTGTGCCCCCTTTATTAATTTCTCTACCACACGTCTGCCTGTCTATTCCGAATTCTCCACGTTTGCTGCTCAAATGGTACTCCAACACCCTTTTTGTTCCCACGCCTAGAATTGAGACACGTCCTCTCTTCAGTGTAACGTAATCCACCGGTGTATGGAATCAGAGCTCCTTCATCATTCCTTCAGGCAAACTCCATGTGGGAGTCGAGACCTTCACCGACACCTTTCTGAATATCGGTATGTTCCTGTATGACAGCAACCCTAAGTTTTGTCGAACCGACCTTGAGACCTATTGAAATCGGGAATTTTGACAGTTTCTTCTTTCTGATTCTGATTCCAGCGAATCTCAGCTCTTTGCTATTATCTGTGCGGCCATCAATACCCACTGCCGACCCTATACGAGCTCTGATCTCTCTGATCACATCATCTATCCAGAGTTCTAGGGGGATATACCAGATTTGGTGCCAGTGTTACTCCCATCCAAAGATCGACCATTCTTCCGATCTGTAAATCTCTCTGACAAGGTAACCTGATTTTGACCTGCATGCTGCGAAAGCACTTTCTGCATGTTCCTGACATCCGAGAGAAATCAACATTGTGTTTTCTTCGAGCAGCTTAAAAAGAATATCTTCTCCCTCTATACCTTTGCCTATATGAAGTAGCCATTGTAGCATTTCAGTGTCTTGAGCTCCTGGTCTAATGATTGCTACCAAACAGAACTCAAATGATTTTAACAATTCATTCAGGATCTTCTCTTGGATTCTAACTTCCGGGCCTTCATCTGTCTGACCTTTCCAAACCATTCTGGTATCTGTGTTATCTTGATATTCAGGAGCTTCTGTTCTATCATTAGATGTATTCAATACTACTCTTTGAAGGATCTTCCTGATTTTGTTCCTGTTGCTATCTTGGTAGATTCTGAGCTCTTCGACACTTTCTGCTTAAGCGTATCCTGGATATTTATTTTCGATTTTTCCAGACCATATTCTTTCTTTTTACCCTCTATTTTGTTATACCTCTCTGGTTCATACCTCGCCTTGTGCACTTTTAATTTGTTACCCCCAAAACTCTCACCATTAAATTCGTGAATTGCTTTTGCAAGTTCCCCCTCCAAACTCATTTGGACGAAGGCAAAACCTTTGCTCGTGATCAAGTTCCTTTTGGCGTGGCATCACTACCTCCATTACAACCCCTGCAACTGAGAAGATCCTTTCGAAATTAACTGGTTTCCATGATTCCAGAAACCCTTCGACAAACAGTGTTGGGTACGCCTCAAGAACTCGTTTCATCTTCCCTATTTCTTCTTCTTCTTCTTCTTCTTCTTCTTTGTGAGACTGTTTCCCACTCTCCTGCGTTGTCCTCTCTTTCATTGATTCTGTCGTCTTCACTTTATATTTCGATATGAATACTGGATATTGTTGACATACATCCCATAACTGGCCGTAACAAGGCTGATACAGGCCCATAATGGACCGATATGAGGCATTTTCTTCATAGGGGAAAAAAACGTTACAGGGCATTACATTCCATATTGTAATGTCGCTAATGCCATAAGACTAGCTGTTACAGCCACCTTTACCGTTATGGAATACCTTGGACATTGTTTACAAATATCCATAAACCATGATCGGGTTGTGATCCTTTCTGAAATATGGTGGTTCATAGCGAAGTGATGTCATAATTAAATTGATTGCAATGACCATTGCGCCATGGCCATGGATTCTTCCTCAAACTTGTCAATGCCATGGTTGCCCATAAAAAAAAGATTGATTCTACCAAGAAGCTTGCTAGCTAGATTGTTTCTGTAACAAAGGACAGACCTCTTAAGATGCTTTGATCTGTACCGATTCCTTGTCATAGATCGTGTCTTTGATGATATCTTGAAACTTGACCAGTTTACCATTGAAAATTGGATCTACAACAAAGGGTCAACAACACTAATTTTCTCATGGTAACCAAATCCCTGAGGTTGTCATGTGAATCAATGAATCTCCCATTATAGATCAGGTTTCGCCAAAAACAGAACTCTCTAATACATCTAATGCACCATTTCTTGAATGAGATGGTGATCAATTTTCTGCAAAAATTCAATAATAGAAGAGGGGCTATGCTCTTCCATCTGGTGGTTTCTGTCGGCTTCATCATCAACACAACGACAATACAATGGCTTGAGATTGTGGTCATCGAATTTATGAAATTCAGGCCAATATTCTACCACTTTTTCTGTTGTTGTGATGTTCAGACTTCTTGTAAACACTAGATCGCCCATCTCATACTACACCAGGTGCTCTTTTCTCAGCCTTGATGCTCGACCGATAATGCCTCTTTTCACACCGGGCTCGACTGGGGTGGCCTATGGGATGCGGGGGTACACTTGGGGTGGGCGGCCCATGGAACCCATGTGATTTGGGGCTGTGTGTGGTGGAACCCATGGATTTGGAACCTATGAGGAGGATTTGCCCGAGGACCTAACCTATGGATGTGGGGCTTGGGCTATGAGATAAAGGGATTAATTCACCATGCTCTATCAGTTCGAGCTTTTACAACAAGTGGTTAATTGTGGCACACTCGGGGTGGGCGGCCCGCGGAACCCATGTGATTTGGGGCCGTGTGAGGCAGAAACCATGGATTTGGGGCCCCCTAACCCATGGATGTAGGGCCTGGGCTATGTGATAAAGGGATTAATTCACCATGCTTTATCAGTTCGACCTTTTAGAGCAAGTGGTTAATTATCCTGTATCAACCGAACCGCTCTCTTTTGTTGGATCTAGATTCGTCGTGAATGACTAGAAATTCATCATTAGGAGATTGGATCGTGTAACCAAATGGAACTCCTTGGTCATCAATTACTGCATTTCTGATTATGAGGAGATGTTAGACTGTCTGGTGCTTCTGTGTATGTTGGATTTGCGCCCACCATGCAATGCTAGGCTTTTGAAGAGTGACACCACTAGCTTGATGAACTGCTCCTCTAGGATCATGTTAAACTTCCAAGATCTGCTCTACCGTGTCAGACCACTCTTCAAACACTTTGGCATCATATCTCCCTGCAGTATTCCAGGATCTTCATCCTCTTCGATCTGGATCTTAAGATTGTGTTGTTGCTCAGTGACTCGTGGAATTCTCAGTGGATCCTTTCACCCATTGACATCTTGCAGTAATGGTTGCTGTTTGGGCTAGCTTTTGGAATTTAGTGGTAACAAGTGACTTTGATGTGATTGTTGATGATGGGTTTTATGTTGAGAATGATGATGGATGAGGTTCTTGGAGGTATGGGTTTGAGACGGGGTTTTCGCATAGCTGAAAATAGGTGGTATGGGTTTGAGAAGTAGGGTTGTAGTCATCAGAATCTTGGTTGTGTTGGTTGAGAAGGGGAATGATCGCGGCAGATAACCTTGGTAATGTGGGTTTTGAGATGGATGGTTGTGATAGTGGAGGAGATGGTTCATGGTTGTGACATAATACATGATAATAATGGTGGTGGTTGATTTTTTGCTGAAAGCTCTAGTTCATCAACATTGTAAGATAACGGAAGGTTTTGCACAGTGCATTGCGTTTCAAATTTTACCTGCCTTTTGCAGTCTTTAGATCTCCTCATCTGTTGGATCCAATGCCAGTCCATCATTTACCAATGCACGATCACAACTGTGCCATCCTTTTGTTCTCCACCAAAATACCTCAGATCTTGGCATGAGCAAACTTCAATTTCAGATCATGAAGCTACAATCAGTGCTCCTGAGTGAATTTTCGCTTAGATTTTGTGATTTGTTGATGGTTGGCGTTCTCACCTCCGAATGCTTCATAATGAAGATTCTTACGAGAAATTGAGAGACTCACAATCAGGTTTTTATTGAAACCAAAAGCTCAATATCTCAGAACTCAAAGCCATCTCAATTACAGGACATGGTATTTATTGATTTTCTGCAGCTAACCATTAACTAACTTTGAGAGTTGTGTGTTAATACAACTATTCCTCTGAACTTCATAACTACTTCTATAAGGAAAAACCTGAAAAAGCCCTCATACAAATCCCATGGTTCGAACATCACAAATCCTACCTTAACAGAGGTGAGCAGGTGCTGTTCCTGGCTGGCGGAAATGCCATTTCTGCCACCAGGCATGTTGGCTGGCAGGAATGCCATTACTGCCACCTAGAACTTTTTGGGTGGGAGAAATGGCATTCCCACCACCCAGCATGCTCTTGCATCAGGATTGCCCTAAAATCTCCAGAACCAATTGCCACCCAGCAATTGGCTGTTGGTTGGCCATTACCACCACCCTGGAACTTGCTTGGCGGGGGAAGCGGCATTCCTGCCACCCAGCATGCTCTTACATCAGGAATGCCCCTAAAATCTCCAAATTGGAAGATTCTAACCCTTGGATGATTAGAGTACAAGTAGGTGACTGTGAAAAGAAAGTACAGCAGCAGTTCACATTCAATGGAAAATAAATGCTGATGGGTTTGGATCTTCAAATAGGGATATTTTTGGGGCATCCTCTATCCAGCGCAAGGCCCACAACATTGATGGTCTGGATCACCTACATATGGGCTCAACATTTCACCCATTCCCTGATGTGAAGGAGCCTATAATTCCACTAAAGCAAATACTAGAAAGGATTAGCCTCTGTTATTGCCTACCTGATCCTTGGGGTTTACTTCTTTGGGCCCCACATACAACTACGCATTACGGCACACCTATTCACTGTTTCTAACCTTGTGGGTTGCAATCTGTTTCTGTGCTCACTTGTAATCAGCTTACACATAAAGCGGTGGTGAAAGATCCAATAAGGAATCGGCCACCGCAATTCTTGTGTGGGTCACTGACTGAAGAAGACTCAATACTCACCCTCAACATCCCTATGCCAAATACTCCGCTCCCTATGAAGAAACCTCGTCCTCAAACTCCAGGTGAATTATTGTGTAGCTAGGTGCAAACTCTCCTTACACATGAAAGGAATTATCCACTCCTGATGCAACAGGAAATGAGTGTCCTGATGTGCCCATTCTGTACAGATGGGGACCTTGCCTAGGTGATCCAGACCGTTGAGTCGATGGGCTCCACAGCGGAGGGCAATGCTTCAATAATCTACCAGCTTAGATTGTCCCACTGTCAGTGGCCTACAAATAGACAGTTATGAAGAAGTACAGCAATGGTGCAGAAAAAAGGCCACAAATTGGATGAAAAGAAATGCATCAACTCTGGGAAAGTTATGGGGTGTCACCTGTCCATTGTGGGCCCCACTTGTAAAGAACAGGCATGTCAGGACTATTCATATCCACGTTTTAGATCAAGGCTTCAATGTCTAATCACTTCTCTATTATCAGCTGCTCCGAAGAGCAAGGCAACTCCACCGGACAAAGCCAACAATGGGAAGGAAAGGAAGGATTCAAGTAAAACAATAGCGAAAAACAAAACAAGTGATGCTATGAGCTTGGTTGGAGAGGAAGAAGAGCAGGAGAATCCACACAGTGGGGAGGACGAGATGGGGAATTCAAAGCCTGGAATTGAACCTTTCCCGCCTAAGATAGTGGCCATGCATAAAGTGAGGTGGAACATGAATAAGGGTAGTGAGAGATGGTTGTGTTACGGAGGAGCGGCTGGGATCGTACGGTGCCTGGAGATCGACTTGTCTACTGCTCCCACTCGACCCCCACGTAAGTGATGAGTATAGTGATGGAGAAACAGATGCATCTGTAGACTCTTATCAACAGGTAGAGCTGTATATAAATGGATTGATTATTTATATCAAGGTAAATTATTCAAGTTCTAGAGATTTGTGGTTGTTGTTGTTAGTCTGACCCCACCAGCAATGATACATGGGTGCCCACCTTGTGGTAATATAAGCCATTGATCAGGTGAGCCCCATCATCAGAAAGGTCCATGTTTCCACTCTCTCCCCGTTTAGGTGGTCTTAGTCATTGGATGAAAATGGCAAATTAAAAGCCAATGGTCCACAACTGGGGGCCCATTGGATGATGGGATCATCCGACATGGCGAGCCATCAAATGATTCAGATCACAGATGGTGGGTCCCTGCGCCTTAAGTTTTTAAGGCCAAGTAAATGCTGGATCGAATGTTGTGTGCTCCTTATATGTGGCTTGCAATGTGATGTTTTAACTGTGGTCAATGTTTCCTGTTGCCTTGCGGCCAGTTTTGAATGTAACAGCAAATTACTGTTTGGATGGAGGTGGCTCCAAATGGAAACCACGGCTGTCCAATGAGGGAGATGATAAGATAGAGTGGTGAGTATTGGAATATCGTAAAACCATCTCTCTGAAACACACAGGTGGCACAGTAATGAATCAATCAGGACCACTCATCTTGTTTACAGCACTAGGGATGGAACTTGGTTCCAAAAATAAATGGATTAGATGATGCTAGGTATTTATCAGTGTCCGTAAAAGCAACGGTATAAAATGATGCAAGTGTTATAAGTGAAGAAAAGTGATGGGTGTTATTTTCAAATAAGTACTCTTTTGGAAATATCAGCCACTAGAGACAGGTTCCCCTGAATGTTGTCCTGACTGATGGGTCACCCTGCGGTGTGTTGTGGAGAGATGGTTCTCTTATTCTTGTTTAACTGCTTCTCTTGTATCATCTGCCACACACTTGACAAGGTTAACACAGGTTCTGCCCATTAGGTGTGTGCAATTCAGGCAGGTTGGCCTGCAACCCTACCCACAACTCGACCTGAACCCAATCCAAAGTCCATGCTCAACCCAACCCACAGCCCAAATGTGTGTTTTTAATCCCAACCTGAGCTAACCTGACACATTTGCTCAACTTGAACCCGACCCAAATTCAATTTGGGTTGGCCTATTCCAACCCGAACCCAACCCGACCTGACCTGAACCGACCATAACTTCAGTTGACTTAATCGATAAAAATGTATGTTGACTGGGACTGTCAATCTGGTGGGATGCTATCTAGTTGAAACAAAGGAGAAAATCCTGTGTTCGGACAATGATAATCTAGTTGTGTGTTCGACCATTTGGATCGGCTGTTCTCTATTCTGAACTGATTGACCTTTCAGGCCACTGATCGGTAGTGCCAGCAAAGGGCTGGGACTATAGGGACTAAAATCATGGAATTTCGAATAGGCCTGACGCAATAGGCAGGCACCTCAGTTCAATGATATCCGGGCTTGAACCTGACCAGGCCCAAACAATTCAATTAGAAAGTTACACGGCCCAATCTCCTTGATTTCTCAGACATGGCCCATCCATATGGTAACCCACCAAGTTAACCATTGATATAAAAATGGCATTTCATGTTAACCTTGTCGTGTTGGACATAGGCCAGTGGGGCCCACTGGTGAGCAATCACTAGTGGGTGGGTCCGTTCATCTGCTCCAGTAGTAGTTAGGCGGACCTCTAGATCTAGACCATTCATCTTAGGCTTTGTGGAGGTTCCATATCGTGTAGACCGTCGGATCTTAAGGGCTCACACTTCCGCACATCCTACAAGTGGTATCAGAGCAGCTCAACCGCAGATCTCTGATTATTATTTTCATCAAAAAAGACATGCTCATAGTGGGAGCTGCCACGTTGGCATGTTGGTGCAAACACTCCCAGGCTTCTAACCAGCAGCTTCTAACCCAGGTATATCTTTATACAAAGATTCTTCGGTGAGAAACCTAACCTCATGTTGAAGATCTAAAGTTCTGGCCCGGGCTTGAAAGCTAGGCCTGGGTTAATGATGAATGGCCCACGAAGCTCATTGGTCCAGTCCAATGTTCAAGTGGGCCACCTTAAAAGAAAAGAATGGACGGTTTAAAGACACTTGTGACTAGTTCCAATTTACCAGACCTACTTAGTCTAAAGGCACTCGTGGGAGCTGAAAATGTGGTTGAGCTCTGTGGGCCCTACATAACTGATCTATGTCGTCGGACCCATCCGATCAACTAGATGTACCCTTTTATGGTGGGACACGGGCCTAAAAATTAGGCCAATCAAACTTATGTGGGCCACACCACTGACAATAGTGGAGAGTAGATACACATCCATTATAACCTTTATGATTATTTATAAACCCACTGAAACGTGGTACGGATTTCTAGCCCTTCACATGGTTTAAAATGGTATGGCTCACTTGAGTTCTAGATAAGGTTGATATATTTTTTTTTTTGGATATCTCATGTCCTAAACTAGACGCACTCTAGCCACAGAGCTCAACATTATAGTACCATTTTCATATATATAAATGGAGATCCCATATCCTAGTGCTTAGCTGCGTACCAATTTTCTTGGATTCTCCTGAGAATTATTTGAGAACTCATTTCTAGCCGAATTAGAGCCGGTGCAGCATTTTCTCAAACATATGGAGTGCACCTTCAATTTTCTCACAGTATGCAAAATAGTAGCAACAATTCGCTATTGATCAAAAGATCATTAGTGATCGAAACGATCATCAACAATGATCATTAACGGTAATGATCGGATCCATCGCTAATGGACATGATCACTGGTGATAATAGAACTCTCTTTATATCTAAGCATTTTCTTAAAAAAAAAAAATATGATGATAATGTAAGGCCCGTATCCTAGTCCGTACAATTCCTTAAAATCTCGCGATCTTCCCGGTCGAATTCCGGCAAACCGCGACCTGTAATCGGCGTTTGCGCACGACCCTAAGTTGTATCCCGAAGATCTGAGTCGGCTCGACTCGAAACTTGTACCATCGCGACCGCACCGTCATCGCGGTTCCAACGCCGCGTCTTGCTCATCGATGGGATACCCAGGCCAGAAGTTGTGGACCCGTATATTTTTTGAAGAAATGCCGCGCGTTCCGAATTCCGAGAGAATCTCTACAACCCATCACATTAATCCATCAATCAATCAAGTCAAGTACAACTCATACGTTACTCATCCCTCTCTCACCCAAAAGTCAACAACACCTATACCTATCCCATCCATTCTTACCAAAAAGTCAAGACAACCCATCCTTCCTATGACATATCTCTTACACACCTCTTCTCTCTCTCTCTCTCTCTCTCTCTCTCTCTCTCATTCCTCACTCCATTCCAAGTAACTCCCAAGGAGAGGACGTCCAAGCTTCCCATGGAGAAGTTATGGTGTGGCCCACTTCCTACCACCCTATCTCCCATCCTAGCCATCCAACCTTTATAAACTTCCATCATAGGGAAAGCTAAGGAGTTTAGGAGTCCAAGGAGCCAAGAAGGAGTGAAATCGGTGGGTGATTTTGGGATTTCCTCTGACGATTTCTATTTGTGGGCCGACTTATGGTGGGACCCACTTGATGTATGCATTGTATTGAGTGTAGGGAGGGCCCATAGTGGCGGGGTCCCTCCCTCTCTCTTTCTCTCTCCCTTTTTTCTTTCCCCTTTCTTTTATGATGTTGTGTGGCCCACCTGATTTGTGCATGACATACCTAGACCGTCCATCTAGTGGGATGTCCACAGTCCAGCAAGCAGGCCCATTTGCTGCCCTTTTTGGGCCTGTGTGGCCGGTCGATCACACAGGCTTGAATGGAGGGGAGAGCTCAAATACTAGCTTGATTCAGAACTTTGGTGGGCCACGCTGACGTGGACCCACCCTGATATATTTATTTTATCCTCACTGTCCATCTGTGGATGGTGAGATGGAAGTTGATTGGTTGGCTTACCTCACTCCACACCGTCTAGTCTCCTGGACGGTGTGACCCACCTCACAGTATATGTTTTTATATATATATATATATATATATATATATATATATATATATATATATATATATATATATAATATAATATAATATAATGGTGGGCCCCACGTGGGACCCACCTACCTGGAAGCAGATTGGTTGGTCTACCGCACACCAGCTATATTAGCTGCATCAGCAATGGGGTCTGATCATCCGGACCGTCCGTTTGGGGATGTGGACCCCACCACCATGGTGTAGTGTTATATCCACACCTTCCATGGTAGGGATGGTGGGTCTCCACTGTGATGTATCTGATTATCCAGGCCGTCCGTCCCTGGACGGTCATGTGGGACGCACCATGAGATATGTGTTATATCCCAGCCGTCCATCATCTAGACAGTGGGCTAACAGCCCTCCCAGCTGCTATAGATGACGTCAAAAAGCTCTGTGGGTCCCACCAACAGTATAACTGATGTATTAACGTCTGGAGATTTTGTGGGTCCCACATGGTGCATGTATTTCATCTTACACTGTCCGTCTGACAGACCCACCGTGATGTAAGTGTTTATCTACACCGTCCAGTGGTTTGGACGGTGGGGACCACCCTCCTAAGGCTGCTGTTTGACGTCAGCAAGCAGTGGGTCTGATCATGAGGTCTATGTCACATACAGACCGTCCATTTCCTGGACATGGGCCCACCTTGTTTGTATGTATTCTATAGCCACACCGTCCATCCATTTCCTGGACATGGGCCCACCATGTTGTACGTGTTTCAACCGCGCCGTCCGTCCATTTTCTGGATGCGGACCACACCATAATGTATGTATTCTATCTGCGCCGTCCACCGACAATGGGGTCCACCCGATGTGTTTCATTCGTACGGTCCAGTGGTAGCAGGTCCACTGTGATGTATTTTATCTATGTTGCCCAATAGATGTGGACCCCGCCGTGATGCAGTTTATCTACATCGTCCAGATTTGTGGGACCCCACCTTGATATGTGTATTGTAAGGACACCATCCATCTATTTTTCTAGACTATAGGGGCTGACCCATAAGGCCCACCTTGATGTATATGTGATGCATGTTGCCATTCCATTTTACTAAATCGTGGGCTGCCCCATTAGGCCTAATATGATATTTGTGTGGCCTATGAATGAGGCCCAATGTGATGAAATTATGGCCCATGAGTGAGGCCCGACGTGTTGTATATGAAACCCATGAGTGAGGCCCGGCGTGTTGTATATGAAACCCATGAGTGAGGCTTGACATGTTGTATATGAGGCCCATGTGATGCAGGCCATTGTGATGTATTTAAGGCCCAGATATCAGGCCCAATGTAATGTATATGAGGTCCATATGGTGAGGCCCGATGTGATGTATATGTAGCCCTTGAGTGAGGCCCATTGTGATATATGTTAGGCCCTTGTGCGTGGCCATGAGCCCACTATATGTTTGGCCCTATGAGAGCCATTCCTTGGGAGCAATGTTGGTTGAATGTCCACATTGATATGCAATGATGGTTAAATGTCCATATTGTGACCTTCCCTTAGGCCTCGTTAGGTTGCTTATCAATGCCAATTATGAGTATGTGATAACATAACATCATGATACATACCCCTATGCATCATCTGCATGCTTGATATGAGATGTGATTGATCATTGGATATACTATTAGGCAGGTTGTTATGGGACTTCCTGATAGACGGAGTTGCCCCACATGAGCGCGCGGTACGCGCAGGTTTGATGCATGATTGGATGGTATGACTCATGCATCTCACATTTTGTTATATGACCACCGTACGCCTTAGCGACATTAGGGCGGTAGCCTCTATAGGCATATCGTGGATGGCCAGATGGGACACCGAAAATCTTTTTCTACATAGGGTGCCATAGATATCCCTGGGTAAAAGTCCCTAAACCCTCTAGGTACCAGAGGATGCCCTAACTTTTAGACCGAGTGGATACATGAGCGCCCGATTGCCGAATACCAGTAGGTCGCGTCTCCCACTGTGTCGTGGTCGGTTGGGAGGGGGTGTGGCCTTACCCGCCCGAGGGAGTAGGCAATGCTAGGCTGAGTCTGACCAGCTCATAAATGAGTCCGCTATCGACGAACCGGGTAAGCATTGGTATACTGTTGGTAGGCGGGTAGTGAGGTTTCTTCTACTTACCCAGTTGTGCGCTTGATGGGGCGGCAGGTGACGTCGAGTGTACTAGATCCCAGTGATGATCCCAGAGATATACGGTACTGATATGTGGACTTACTGAGTAAGAGTTGCATACTCAATACCTCATTCATTCATTCATTCACTATTCACTCTAGCTAGTGGTACGTAACTAAATCATTATGTGTACCTTCGTAATGACCAAGATTTCGGTTGGGCGCGCGACCAACCTGAGATCAGGAGTTTACTACATTGAGTCTAGCTATCCAAATTTAGGTATGTGACTGGTTTGGATAGAAGCCCTTTGTGATGGACCCCATAGCTTGCGATACTACGACTCCACACTACAGCTTGGTCATTTCATTCGCACTGCATATTTCATTACATCCTCAGCACATGGCATTTGGTTTACTACGACCCTGCATTACATAAGCGATCTGCATTACATACTCTGACATTGTACGACTCATGGACTTGTCAGTATTTCTTCTTACCCTGGTATCGTATGACTGATGAACTTGCCAGTACTTTCAACATTGTATGATTTATGGACTTGTATCACATATTTGGCTTACTATGTTTCCGTATTGTTCTGATATTGCATACTTGGCACTTATCTTGCACACACTTTCACCACCCTTTAAGCTTTCCATAAGCTTATGGACGATAGATGCGTGCAGGTGACGTTAGGTCGCAGCAGCGTTGAGCTTGGAGCGTGCAGCTGTCTTCTGGAACTTTTATTTTCGATATATGTATTTCTCTTTCAGCACTGTATTCAAATGTTTATATTAGTGAATATATGATTATGATGTTGCCTTTGTGATTTGGGTAAACTTGTGGTTATGCTTATTACGAGTTAAATGTACGTTGGAAAATCCTCATTGTAGGATCCCAGGATCAGAATCTGGCATATGGGTGCTGAGAGCCTAGAATGGGGTACTACAGAGGCTGTTGGCATCGGATTCTACAATCAGGAATTTGTGAGCCCGGTTTCCGAGTTTGGGGTGTGACAGATAATGTTTATATGTGCGACATAATTAGGCTTGATGTGATTCGATCTAAGCCCATTTTTCATTGGAAAATAGAAAACTTAATGCTAGAATGTTCCCTAAATGTAAAGTTTGTGCATAACCTGAGTACTGGGAATTAATTCTCCTCCACCAAATGATGTAGTAACCTGCAATGCAAGGTCGCACATTATACAAATATATTCTTATAAAAGCATCAATTTCATCTTAAAAAGAGAACTTAATTGATCTACACCGCCCATTCGGGTATGTGGACTTTCAGATCTCGTTAAGATGTGTTGACTACTTTTATTCATTGAAAATTTGAATAACACGTAGAAATGTAAATGATTAGTGTCAATTCCTTAGATCATAACTATGTAGTGATACTAGATGCAATGTAAAAATGGCCACCAAAGCTTTAATCGCAGACCAGCTCAAAGGACAACAATTCGACAGTAACAACTACGAGACTGGTCCCGCGCGGTGCGAACCTTCTAGACAAGGATGACCTATCGCATACACTCGATGAGGTTCAAGAGGAACCTTTATTAGCTGAAAATGAAAATTTAGGAGAACATAGTGCTGCAATGAACCGCCACAATAAGTGGCATAAACAAAATCATTCTGCCTGTAATGTCCTAATTAGCACTATGCATAAAGAACTCATACCAATATATGAAGTGCATGACACCGCTAAAGGTATTTAGGAAGCATTGACAAATGCCTATGCGTAGAAGTCAGATGCAAAAGTTCAGGCAATGGAATTAGAATTCCAGGAATATAGAATGCCAGTCGGCTGCCCCATCAAAGATTATATATGTAAGTCGGAGCAGATGATAGGTGCCCTTAGGAATGTTGAGTGCAAATTGACTGAAAATCAAAAGATAATAGAATGCATCGATCCTTGGTCGAATCTTGTGCCCCAATCAAAAGAATTTTGAACCATACTGATTCTATCAACATGTTTAGAGACTTTTGTAGCCATTTGATACGAGAGGTTGAAATGAATGCAATTCAGCTAGGTTTGGCCAAGGCCTTTGCAATAGAGACCCATAAGCGGAAAGCTAACAAAAAATGGTTCAAAGCACGCAAGAAGGCGAAAAAGCATACTAAGAATAGAAGTCCACAACACCTCCTCCAAATCTCAAGAAGGGGAATGGAGAGAAGAAGCAGAAAAAATCTAACATTATCTGCTTTGTTCGCAGAAATTTCAGTCATTATGCCCGACAGTGTGCTCATAAAAAGACGATAATTCCTATGTCACTAGATACTTTATATGTAGGTGTTTGTTCTGAAATCCTTTCCGTTGATATTATATCTAACGAGTGGATTTTGGATTAAGGCGCAACAAAGCACGTGACACGAAGTCGTCGAGGACTCAAAGAATTCTGACCTGTAGCCAAGGGAAGTTATAAGCTGTATATGGAAAATAATGTTGTTGAAGACGTACTAGGAATTAACATTTACCATTTCCTTATGCGCATAGGGTGAACAATAATCCTCCGTGATACTCTTTATGCACAGGGCATAAGTCGAAATTTAATTTCTGTTTATAAGTTATTATTTGATGGTTTTGATATTTATTTTTTGAGGACACGAGTTTCTTTGAGACTAAATAACCTCATCTTTGCATGAGAAAATTTAATTTCAGATTTATTTATTATGAACATAGATAATGATAATGCACCTCTTGCTTTATCTGCTATGTTGAATGAAACTGTAGTATCTGAATCTCTAAAATGGCGTGGAGGTTAGGTTACATCGGAAAGGATTATATGACAAGACTAGTACGTTCTGGTCGGTTAGATACCTTATCCAAAATTGATTTGTCATTTTGTGAACATTGCGTGTTCGGGAAGACTTCGAAGAAACCATTTCCTAAAGCGGCTAGGTCCAAGGGCCCACTAGAGATAATCCATTCAAATATCTATAGACCCTTTAATGTACATGCTAAAAATGGATGTCAATACTTTGTCACTTTCATTGACGATTATTCGCGCTATGGATATGTGTATTTCATCTCACACAAATGTGGGGCTTTTGATGGTTTTCTTCAATATAAAACTGAGGTAGAAAATCAGCTTGAGAAAAAAAATTAAAATCCTTCGATCTGATAGAGATGACGAGTATACATCTGAAACGTTCAAATCATATTGTGAAAATGTTGGCATTGTTTAACAGTACACAATGGCTTACACTCCACAACAAAATGGGTTGCAGAGAGAAGGAATAGGACACTATTGGACATGGTTAGATCGATGATGACACAAGAAAATCGCTTTACCACATTCTAGGGAGACGCACTGTTAATACAGCCGTCTACGTCCTTAATAGAGTCCCATCTAAATCCATTCCTAAGATCCCATATGAGATGTGGTCTGGGAGGATTCCTTCTCTAGCCAACCTACGCCCTTGGGATCTTTGGGATATGTTTTGCTACCTACTCCGCATAGAGATAAACTTGATAGTAAAATCATTGAATTCATGTTTATAAGGTACCTTATGCATTCAAAAGGATATGTTTTAGTTTATGAGGACCATGGACGTTGAATTGATATAGAATCTCGGGACGTGACCTTCGTCGAAAATAGATACCCTAGCCGAATGAAGCAAAAGGTTCCAATAGAACTTTTTAACATATTCTATGTATCTTAGGAGAGTGGGAGTTCTGCTTCTCAATATGATGATGCTCGTATAGTTCGTCAGGACAGTGGGAGAACATCTCAGCAGGCTCCTGAGTTACGTCGAAGCGAAAGAGGATTGATTCTCCGAAGATACTTCGATATTGAGGGGCAGACATTTCCTTGCGTTGTGGTTGATGATGATGAACCTGATTCGTATCAGGATGCATTATTATCTTCTAACTCGGCCGATTGGGTGACTGCTATGGACGAAGAGATCGCTTCCATGAAGAAGAATAAAGTTTGGGAACTTGTTGATCTGCCTTCCAATCGTAAGGAGATAGGTAATAAGTGGGTACTAAAGATTAAAAGAAAGGCAGATGGTACAGTGGACAAGTACAAAGCACAATTAGTTTCTAAAGGTTTCATACAGAAAGAAGGCATTGATTACAAGGAGACTTTTTCACATGTTGCAAAGTTCTCCTCAATCTGTATGATCTTGTCCATTGTCATAAGTTTAAACTTAGAGTTATATCTGATAGATGTAAAGACTGCATTCTTAAATGATGACTTGGATGAAGAGATATACATGCAACAACCCATGGGTTATATGGACAAAAAACATTCAAAGAAAGTCTGCAAATTATTGAAATTTATCTATGGGCTGAAGTAATCTTCAAGACAGTGGTACATGAAGTTTCACTTAGCCATCACTACTTTTGGATTCACAATGAGTGAAGAAGATCATTGTGTATACACGAAATAGTCTGGAAGATCTTTTCTGATACTATCTCTATATGTAGATGATATCCTGCTAGCTGGTAATGATATGCAATTGTTGATATTGACTAAAGATTCACTATTCTCGAACTTTGAGATGAAAGATCTCGGTGAAGCCGACTTTATTCTTGGGGTAAAAATCATCAGAGGTCGCCTTAAAAAATTTTTAGGCTTGTCTCAAGCCACATATGTATACAAAAGATCTTAGAGCGGTTCAGGATGAAAAATTCAAAAGCTGTTGAAACCCCTATGGACAAATCTACCAAGTTAGACAAAAGATCATGTCCCCAGACTAAAGTCGAGAAATTGGCTATGTTCTTAGTACCTTATGCAAACGCAGTAGGGAGCTTAATGTATACTATGTGTCACGCCCCATACTCGAAAATCGGGCTCGCGAAATTTTCGATTGCCGAATCCGGCGCCGAAAGCTTCCGTAGTGCCCCATTCTTGGCTCCCGTCACTCATATGCCAGATTCTGATCCTGGGATCCCGGCACTCATATGCCAGATTCCGATCCTGGGATCCTACAAGAAGGATTTACAGTACGATTTTTTTTTTTTTTTGTAATGGAGCATAACCACAAGCATAACTAAGTCACAAAACAGCATCACCATATATCCATTATATCAAAAACTTTAAGTACAATGCGGAAAGGGAAATACACGGTAATCAAAAGGCTCCTAAATAATCTGATACGTGCTCCTGCCTCAGCGATGCTGTGATCCAACGTCACCTGCACGCAACGATCGTGCATAAGCTTACAAAAGCGTAGAGAGTGGTGTAAGTGTGTGCGCAAGGCGAGTGCCAAGTATGTAGTATCAGAGAAATGCAGAAATATGCTGGTAAGTCCATAAATACTATCAGCTGTACCAAGGCTATGCGATGCAAGACATGAATGCCATCGGCCATGCGATGCGAGGCCTACGTAGACGAATGTCATATGCGAGATGCAATACAAGCATGTCAGTCCTCATCAAGTGCATATATCAGTACAACTCTCCTCTGGGATATCATCGGGGTCTAGTACACTCCACACTGACTACCGCTTCCCTAGTGCACAGCCCAGCGAGTGGAAGAGACCGCACTATCCGCCTGACCAGTAGTCTGCCAATACCTACCCGGCTCGTCGATAGTGTACCCATTTGCGAGCTAGTCAAACTCAGCCTAATTTACAACCTCCTCACTCGGACGGATAAGGCCACACTCCCTTCCAACCGACCACGACATAGTGGGAGACGCGACCTACGTATTCGGCACTCGTGTGCTTGTGTATCCACTCGGTCTAGACGTTGGAGCTCTCCTGGTACCAAAAAGGTTCTGAGATTTTCACCTAAGGACATCCTATGTGCCCATAGTGCTAGAGCCAATATTTCTGGTATCCAATCTGGCCATCCACGATATGCCTGTAGAGGCAACGGCCGTGATGTCGCTAGGATGTACAATGATCATGTCACACATATGCGAGATGCATGAGTCACACTATCCAGTCATGCAACAATCCTGCGCGTACCGCGCACTCATGTGGGTAACTCCTATCAGTGAGTCCCATAAATAATCTGCCCAATGACATATGCTATAATCAGTCACTACTCATATCAAGCATACATATGATGCGTATGACATGAGTCATGGAATTATACTAAGCATGTTATATGGTGATGAACTATCCTCACAACAAAGATGGGCCTACACGGC
The DNA here is from genome assembly GCA_021015155.1 of Magnolia officinalis. Lineage (NCBI taxonomy): Eukaryota > Viridiplantae > Streptophyta > Magnoliopsida > Magnoliales > Magnoliaceae > Magnolia > Magnolia officinalis. The sequence continues at coordinate 36,114,409 of JAJHSJ010000016.1, read as the reverse complement.
CTACACATAATAAGTATGGGCCTATCAATGGGCCCTAGGGAAAGTTATAATGAGGACATTTAACCAACATTGTTCTTACAACGTGGGCGTCAAACCATCATTGATCTCAAGGCATGGCCCGCCATAAACATCATTACATAAACCATGGTGGAATCATACATTGCAATGGACTTTATATACATCCCATTGGGCCTCAACCCATGAGCCTCAAATACATCAAATGGGCCTCTTATATAATCAAGGTGGGCCTCAACAACGGGCCTTATACACATCAAGGTGGGCCTCAACAACAAGCCTCATATATTCCCAAAAAAAGAATCATATAGAAGGATCATTTGGACCATACCACAAATAGCAATGGAAATAATTATTTTCACCATTTTAAAAAATTTTCAGGGCCCACCATCAAGTTTATTTTCCATCTAGTCTGTTAGTAAGGTCACAAAGACCTGGTTGGGAAGAAAAACAAATATCAATTTAATCCAAACAGACTTTAATGTTAGGCATTCATCTCTCCACTGTTTTCTATGGTGTGGTCCACCTGATAGATCTGCCTCATTTTTAGTCTTAAGCCTTAAGACATAATTACCAATTGGATGGACAGTTGGATGCAACACATACACCAAAGAGGGCTCCACAAGCTGGTGCACATGCCACCAAGGTGGGCTCCACAGAACCCGATGGCACACCAGCCAATCTAATCACTTCACAGGTGGGTCCCACGTGGGGCCCACCATAACTTCTATTTTCCATCCATCTGTTGATAAGGTCACACAGACCCATAATTTTTTTTTATTTATATTTATCCAAAACTTCTGGAACAGAGAGGTTCCAATGGCAAATGTTTAATCCACCACTGCTTCCTGTCGTGTGGACCACCTGAGCTTCTGTATACGGTTGATTTTTGGGGTGCCCCACTGTAAAAAGGGGCCTCATCAAATGCATGGTGTTAATGTTAACATACATCACGGTGGGGCCTAAGCTGGGACCCACGGTCCCTGCCCTTTCCACGGAAACGCAGCAGGACACTGCTGCAGCATCCTCTGGACGACAGCAGCAGCAGCGCCTGCTAGCTTATTATTATTTTTATTATGTTTTATTTTTCTACGGTTTTTCCTAGGTGGGGCTCACATCAGGAGGATCCACTCCATCCATTGGGTTCTATGGCTCATGACAGACCAAACAAGCCCAATATTCAGCATGTTTTGGTGTGTAGAAAAATTAAAGTGGCCCCTAATAGATCTTAATGGTAAAAATCACTGTTTTCTATGCTATGGCCCGCTAGATAATCGGATTGGCTTCATTTTTAGGCTCATCGCCTAAAATGAGCTGAGAGATAGGATGGACAACGTGGATTAGATCCATACATCAAGGTGGGGCCTGCATAAGCGGCCCACTCAAAATTTTTGAATCAAGCTAATATTTTTGTTTCAATTTCCAACCTCCAACGTCCAAGGAGGTTGGACGTTAGATAGGCTGAATTACCTCCAGCGAGGTAGGACCCCACATGGCACTACATACTTCACATTGGGGGTGGGTCCACACGTGCGGGACCCACCAACCTTAGATAAAGCGATATTTGTGTATTTCCTCCAATTAGGCCCGCCTAAACGGACTGCTAGGTGGGCCCACTAGGTGGACGACATGGATGTGAAACATATCACAAGGTGGGCCATAACATATGGGGGGGGAGAGGAGAGAGAGAGAGAGAGAGAGAGAGAGAGCGATAGAGGAGAGAGAGAGAGAGAGAGAGAGAGAGAGACGTGCGATGGAGGGCTCTATCACTATGAGCCCTCCCTTCCAAGCATTTCAATCATACATCAAGTGGGTCCCAATACATATGGGCCCACCAATTCAAAATCAATGGTGGAGATTCCTTCTCCACCAAAATGGAAGGTCTAGATGACCCCTTTCAAATTAGAAAAGTAAACATCATGATGGGGTCCATGGAGAATGGCCCTATCATGGAATGATCATGTGAATCATGGTGGACCATCGGCCTCATCTAGGGTCCAAAGTGAGATCCATACCATCAATCGGTAGGCCCCACTTGGCCCATCCTCAAAACATGAAATCTAGGCCTATAAAACACCCACCGTTCGATCTTCTTGGTCCGATGGAACGCCGGACTCCTTGTGTCTCACTTTGATGGAAGATGATGAGAATCGAAAGGCTAGGGTGATGGATCTTGAGATAGGAAGTGGGCCACACATAACACACTTTTCTCTCCTTGGAAGTGCTTAGACGTGCACCTCTTTGGTTGCTTGGAGAATGTGATGAGAAAGAGAGAGAGAGAAAGGGTGGTTGTAAGAGAGAGGTGATGGGTGTGAGTGATGGATGTGAGTGATAAATGTACTTGACTTGAGAGTTGACTTAGGGTAGGTTGCTTGTCTTGGGAAGAAAGAAAGCATGGGTTGTCTACTTTAATTGATTGATTGATGGGATGGGTTGTAGAGATTCTCTTGGGTTCGTAAATGCGAGGCGTTTCTTTGAGATAAACGTGGGCCCACATCTCCTGGCCAGGGTTTCGAATCAGTGTGCAAGATGCGGCGTTGGAACAACGGCGACGGCGTGGTCGCAATGGTACAAGTCTCTGATTGAGCCGACTCAGATTTACGGGATACGACTTACGGTCGTGCGCAAATGTCGATTATATAGGTCGCGGATTGCCGGAATTCGACGGAAAGGATCACGGGAGTCTACGGAACGGTACGGACTAGGATACTGGCCTTACACTATGCTTTGCACCAGACCGGATATTAGCTATGTAGTTGACATAGTCAGGCGTTATCAGAGTAACCCGGGACAGTCTCATTGATAAGCCGTCAAACGTATATTCCGCTATCTCAGAGGAACGAGAGACCTAATGTTGTCTTATGAAGGCACAAGTCTTGAGCTCAAAGGATATCCTGATGTTACTTGGGGTAATGACGCGAACGAGGGAAAGTTTACTTCAGGATATGTATTCTTACTCGGAGGGGGACTATCTCATGGTCGAGTAAGAAACAAACATCCACAACTCTTTCATTTATGGAGGCCGAGAACATTGTATGTTGTGCTGTAGTTCAGGAGTGTGTATGGGTTCGCAGATTTTTTTGAGGTCTGGGTGTTGTACCGAGCCTTCGTCAGCCTATATCGCTGAAGATAGATATACTTCTGCCATTGACTTTGTAAAGGACCCTAAACACCACCAGAAGTCTAAGCACATTGAGATCAAGTATCATTACGTCCGTGATCAATTGAGAGATAACAAGGTCACCTTCAACTACATTTTTACTAAGGAAATGATGCCTGATCCCATGAAGAAACCTATAGCCAGAGATCTATTTCAGGTTCACATTAGGCAGATGAGATTGATGAAAGCTTGAGTGATATGCTTTTATTTAGTACCTTTGATCTTTCATCAATGAATAACACATTCCATTTATTCGGTATTGGGTATTTATATTAACTAGGTAAGTAGATCATCAACATTTACCATGAGATCATGTAGGATTTCTATTTTTTTGTTGGCAGGCCGGTCACCCACTCGCACGGGTTGACCAACCTTGAATGTACAAGAGAGGTACATTTGAGACGATGTTTGTGACGTCCCGTCACTATTGCACATGTGGGCGGGTGCATGTGGACGGACGCTGATGTGGGCGAGGCCTAAGGGCCTGGGTGAGCTACCAGTGATTGGCAGACTACTATGTATGTAGTGGGGGTTGAACTTGTCCCACATCGGAAGAGTCGTAGGAAGTTGTGGTGGTTATATGTGGGGTTCGTACCTTAAGGATACAACGCATTTTGGGGGCAACCCTGAGAATAAAACCGTGAGCCCTCTGGGCAAAGTGGACAATATTGTGTCCTTCGGTGGGGAGTTTCATATGGTATCAAAGCTGAGGACGACTCTTCCCTCAGTGGGAGATATTGTGACGTCCCGTCATTGTTGCACATGTAAGCGGGCGCATGTGGGCGGACGCTGATGTGGACGGGGCCTAAGGGCCTGGGCGAGCTACCAGTGGTTAACAGGTTATTGTGCTGGCAGACTACTGTGTATGAAGTGGGGGTTGAACTTGTCCCACATCGGAAGAGTCATAGGAAGTTGTGGTGGTTATATGTGGGGTTCATACCTTAAGGATACAACGCGTTTTGGGGGCAACCCTGAGAACAAAGCCGTGAGCCCTCTGGGTAAAGCGGACAATATTGTGTCCTTGGGTGGGGCGTTTCAATGTTCATACACTGAGGTATGAACTTATCTTTATTGTGAATAATAAAAGATATGAGTGAGTCGTATTCGCCTACAATCTTAAAAGATTGAAGATAAGACTGATCAAGTCAAATGACATAATTGCACCATTCCTTTTCATGCGATCAATTTTATGGCCTGAATTAATAGCCACGTTGTGAGGTTATGAAGTCGTACCTCATATAGAATAACTTGCGTATTGTAGACCCGACATATACCTAGTATTGTCTACTTTACGACGTGGATTGTAGCTACGTGCTGGGACCTTTTTACCTACAGATTGCTTTGATTCGATCTAATCATTGTAATGTGCGAGTAGCTAGTCTCGTAGGTGACTTTTTGTGTCTTTAGCTACCCTCCTCTTGTGTATAGGAGGATGAGATTGAGTGTCGCTACTTTAGTGTACTATGACGAAAGGTCCTTGATTAGCCAGACTCGCTTACGCTAGGAAAGTAACTTGATTGATTCCAAATTAAACATACGCGTAGGGAAGATCCCGTGACAGCTATACCAAGTTTCTAGAACTATAAATATTCACTTGAAGACTTATCCGCCACCAGTATTGAGTTGTTTTTATTAGACTTTTGCAAACAATATTTTTTCTTAAAAGTATATATATAAGTATTGCTTTAAATTGATTTTAGTCGAAGTTTGTGAAAAATCGAATTTTTAGAATAACTCGATAAGTTGGATACGTGCGTATGTTGGCCGAGTACTTTAGATCGGGAGTTAACTCCATCTGGTGTGGTCATGTGGACTAGGACATACATTGCAAAGCTTGGGTTATTGAGTACTAGTTAGGTGGTTACTTAGTACTTTAACACCTGTGAGAAGATTACAGTGATCCAGCTGGTCCCACGCCTTTAATTTTTTTGATCATGATTTTTGACTTTGATTATTATTAGGCGAGTTAGATGGATAAATTTTTTGTGCCTATCCCACAATGTGATTGAGTGGGAGATGTTGGACATAGGCCAGTGGGGCCCATTGGTGAGCAATCACTAGTGGGTGGGTCCCATGAGTTCAGGCCTCTTTCGGCCTCTTCCGTTAGCAGATGGATTTTAAATTTAAGTTCGAATTTAGATTTAAAAAGAGGAGATAGGGATAAGACCTAATAATTTATGATCTCATCCAAACTCCTCATCCTTTCCTATAAATAGGATTAGGCTCTCTTGTGAAAAGATATCGAGGAATAACGGAAGTAAAAAGAGGAATAGTGATATATATAAAATTTATCCGTTTAGCTTGTCCTCGAGACGATCTAAGCCATAGATCGTAATCCGAGGCCATTTATACCATAGAATCAGAGAGGTGATTAGACCCATTTACTCCAGTAGTAGTTAGGCTATCCGTTAGATCTAGACCGTTCATCTTTAGCTTTGTGGAGATTCCATATTATGTAGACCATCAGATCTTGAGGGCTCACACTTCTTCACATCCTACATGTAGAGCACCCAAACACCAATGAAACGCTGAAAGCAAACAATCTTCTGCTAGGGAAAAAAAACCCTTGAAGGTGCGTTTGGTTGCACTAATATTAGGAAATTTGACTAGGAAAAAAAAACTAAACAAAAAAGAGCCTTAATGCTTAGAAGATTTAAGGAAGGTGCCTCGCCAAATGTTCTTGTCCAATCTCAACGGATAATGTGTCAAAATCTAGAATATCTTATCGTACAAAAGGTAGGCCATACCATGACAATGACTTGACATGAAAATCAGGCCAATCCACTCATTAGGTGGGCCACGTAAAAAATTATGTTATACCATACAGACGAGAATTTCCTGCCACAACCTGTCCCAGGAAGTTCCCGTGCGCTCCGAAGCTACGTGGAACCACTATGATGTTTGTGAGAAATCCATCCTGTCCATCTGTCTTGACAGCTCATTTTGAGTAAAGGTGACAAAAAATGACAAAGAAAAAACAAAAACTTAAGTGGGCCACAAGAGAGTAAAAAGTAGGAATTAAATGACCACCGATGAAACAATCTTAGGGCCACAGGAGTTTTGTATCATGCTAACTTTTATTTTTTATTTTCAGTTAATCCAAGTGGGACTGACCTTATTACAGTTTGGAGACCTTTTCTAATAAATTATCCTACCTACGCCAAAGGTGGGCCACAATAACGATCACTTGATATGAAAATGGAGCCAATCCATGCCTGTAGCGGGACACAATACTTGTATCAATGGGACGCGGGTTTGTGACAGCAAGTTCCTATCATCGGAAGCTACGTGGGGCCCACCGTGATGTTTGTTAGAAATCCTCCATGTCCATTCTCTTTGTCAACTCATTTTAGGACATGGGTCAGAAAAAGAGACAATCCAAAACTCAAGTGGGCCACAAAAGAGGAAAAGGTGGGGAAAAGAAATGTCTACCATTGAATCATCCTGTGGTCCACCTTTGTGTTTATCTTCATATTCATATATTCGTGTAAATTCTTTAGTTACAAGATAAGTTTTATATTGAATCATACTACTATTAAGGTCGTAGTTTAAGATCATATGCCCTAATGACAACTCATTAGATTCTTCTCAACTAGTAAATTAATTATCTCCCATGTATGATTCCTCTTAGGATGTCATCTCCTTCTCCATAGCTTGTTATCATAGAGGAGAATTAAGAGTTTTTTAAAAAGATTTTTAAGAGTAAAAAATGATCAAGGTTAAAAAATAAAAGACCATGAACTAAGGATAAAACATTGATAAGAAAATGAAACCATTCAATAAGATGGAAAGTACACTGTCTTTTAGCTTATATATATATATTATTGTTATTATTATTATAACATCATGAAAATTCAAGAACAAGTCTAAATATGCATTAGTATAAAAAAGCAAGCAAGTACGAATAGTATCAGTACTTGTCACTGAATGAGTATGTATCGTGGTGACTTGAAGAAGAATTGGAGTATGAATATTCCTACTTTCATGCATTGTAAGGCCCGTATCCTAGTCCGTACCATTTCGTAAACTCCCGCGGTCCTCTCAGTCGAATTCGGTGACCCACGATGAGTAGATAGCATTTGCGCGCGACCCTGAGTCGTACCCTGTCAACTCGAATTGGCTCAACTCGAAACTTGTACCCTAGCGACCGTGTTGTCGCCGTGGTTCCAACGTCACATCTCGCGCATCGATGCGATACCCAGGCTAGGAGTTGTGGGCCCGCATTTATTTCGAGAAAAACATCGCGTGTTGTAAATTTCGAGAGAATCTCTACCACCTTTCACATCATTCAATCAATCACAAGTCAAGTACACAACCTTTCCCTCTCTTACATAAGCCATCCCTAAAGTCAACTCTTTCTCTCTCTCCACCCATCTCTCTTTCATCCAAAATTCAACCAAGCCCATACCCTCCATGTCATTCTTCTTACAACATCCATCCCTCTCATCCCATCTTTCTTACAACACCCTCTCCTCTCTCATTCTCTCCACCATTTCCCAAGCTTCCATGAGAGAAAAGCTCTAAGGAGAGAAAAGATCAAGGCCCACTTCCTACCCCCACATCTCACCATCCAATCCTTCAATCTTCTAATCCTCCATTAAAAATCAAAGCTTAGGAGCCAAAGATTCTAAGGAGCTAAAGAAGAAGGCAATCTCTGGGTGTTTTGTAAGATTAGATTTCAGTTTTTGTGATGGACCAAGTGGGGCCTATTGATTGATGGTATGGATCCCATTTGGGACCCATCTTGATGTATGTATTAGAGGGGACCATAGTGGCATGGCCCCTCCATCACACCGTTTTTTTCTTTCTTTCTCTCTCTCTCTCTCTCACTCTCTTCCTTTTTTTATGGTGATCATGAGGCCATGTGGCCCACCCGGATGGACCCCACTGCGAAGTATGTATCATATCCATGCCGTACACCCGTTGGGCCCACTTTATTGGCGTCCAGCAGCAGGCCCACTGGCCTGACCGTCTGGACAGGCCCAGTTGAAGTGGAAAAACATAAATATCATTTATTCAAAGATCTGGTGGGTCCCACACATGTGAACCCACCTCATGCATATGTTATATCTAGGTCGTCCATCTGCTGGACGGCCAATAGCCTTAGCTGATGTATTGACATCAGCAAGTTTTGTGGACCCCACCGAGAGGCATGTGTTGCATCCAGATAGTCCATCTGGGGACGCAACAATACTGTTACTAGCATCGGGGCACCATAAATGTCCCTGGGTGAAAATTTCTAAACCCGATGGTACCAGAGGATGACTCTAACGTTGAGACCGAGTGGATACATGAGCGCACGAGGGCAGAATACTAGGAGGCCGCGTCTCCCACTGTGTCATCGTCGGTTGGAAGGGGGTGTGACCTTACCCGCTTGAGGGTAGGGGCAATTGCTAGGCTGAGTCTGACCAGCTCATAAATAGGTTTATTATTGACGTGCTAGATAGGTATTGACAGACTATTGGCCAAACAGATAGTGAGGTTTCTTACGCTCACTTGGACTGCGCGCTTGGGGAAGGGGCAGTGCCATTTGGAGTGTACTAGACCCTGGTGATTATCCAGAGTGAGAACCGTTCTGATATTTGATGCTCGAGTGATGAGCTGCATTGATATGTGGATTCGGATGAGGATTGGTATGCTTGAATTGCATCTCGCATCGCATGACCTTGATATAGCCGATAACATTCATGCCTTGCATCTCATAGCCTTGGTACGACTGGTGGCATTCATGGACTTACCAGCATTTCTGCATTACTTTGATATTGCATACTTGTATTTCTACCGTGCGCACACACTTTCACCACCCTCTAAACTTTCTATAAGCTTATGCATGATTGATGCGTGCAGGTGACGTTAAGATGTCGCAGCAACATTGAGCTTGGAGCGTACAACCGACTTCTGGAGCTTTTCATTATCGATATTGTATTTCCCTTACGCATTGTACTCAAAGTTTTTTATCGTAGTGGATTTGTGATGATGTTGTTGTTTGTTGTTTGTGGGTTATGCTTATGGTTATGCTTTTTGCGAATCAAATTCATGTTAAAAATCCTCCTTGTAGGATCCCAGGATCGGAACTTGTTATATGAGTGCTGGGAGCCGAGAATGGGGTATTATTGAGGCTGTCGGTGCCGGATTCGACGATAAAAATTTTGTGAGCCCGGTTTCCAGGTTTGGGGCGTGACATGCATCTTCAAGTATAGTTTAGTTAATTGTGAATTAGAAATAAGTTTATTTTTAACACTACTATACTTAAAATGAATAGAAATAATTGGACTAGATTTAAGAACAAAAATAAGAAAAACCATAGAATTCTTATTTGATGTCTCTCAACCAAATATTAGCACATAAAGAGGGAGAGAGAGAGAGAGAGAGAGAGAGAGAGAGAGAGAGAGAGAGCTATGTCCATTTTTATTTTTTATTTTTTTTATTTTTTATCGTTGAGAGTAGGACGTTGTCCATATATTTTAGCCTAATGAGGTTTATCTTGATGTTTAGCTTTTCTATTCACTCTTATCTTCTCTATTTTTTTTTTTTTTTTTTAATCTTCACAAAGGATGATCAATGACATATGCTCCTCTAATGGAAGGTTTATTTATGTAGATATGTTTGAATCATGGGTCACTCTTGGGACCGTGGATCTCTTCTGTTTGAATTATAGGCTGGTTTTTATTCTCCTCTTATTTATTATTATTATTATTTTTAATTATTTTTCTTTCTTAAAATTTTCTCTTTTTCTTGGGTTCCAAGGGTATTTCATGTAATTTTGGGCATCACTTAATATAAATAAGAATAGGTGAAGATATTCAGTTATAAGTTAGTCTTCTCTCTCTTAAATGCTTTTTACTCTCTAACACAGCATAAAAGAAAAAGAAAAGATCTTTGGTTTTCTTCTCAACCTCCCTTCTTGATCATCCTTTTTATTTTTTCTCTTTTTTCTTCTTCTTTTCTCTTTGTTTGCTTTCTTCTTCTCAGATTTTTCTCTCGGTTTTAGAGTCGTTAGAACCTAACTAGTGATTAATGATGAGGGATATAACGACATTTTTTTATTTTTCTTTAAACAATTGCTAGACATTAAGTTTTGATTAGGTTTTGGGATGTTCTTGTTCTAGTTTTTTTTTTTTTTTTCAAAACCGGTTTATAACGGCATTTTTTTATTTTTCTTTAAACAATTGCTAGACATTAAGTTTTGATTAGGTTTTGGGATGTTCTTGTTCTAGTTTTTTTTTTTTTTTTTCAAAACCGGTTTATAAGAGCTAGGTTTGTTTGATATTTTTGTTCAGACAAATTTTGTTGTTATTTTTGTACTAATTTAACACCATTCTTTTACAACCAACAATGAAGTATTTGACATATTTTTAAACGATTATCAAGATTTTTTTATTATATAGATTTAACTATAAGATCCCATTTTCCTCTTTGGTGATTTGATTTGAACCTACAAGGATTGGAACCTTTTTTAAAATAAATTTTAGGTCTTTTTTAGACTATCACAAGCTATAATTGGTTATAGTAATTTTTTAAAAATAATTCATGTGAAATATTAATATTAGTATTCTTTAATTGTTTTGAAATTAAATATGCCTTCATCATCAACATATGAGATAGTTGATCTCATCACCTTTAAGATGGAGAGGTTGAGATTCATTTTTGAGATTTTTGGATTACAAATTCCAACTCATAAATATAAGTCCGGTAACTATCTTCAATATCAAAAGCTATTGAGATGTTTATTAGAGGAAAACAAAAGTTAAGATATATAAATGGTAGTGTATCAGAACATCCTATGACTGATCCATCTTGTAAAGAGTGGAAGTTGAATAATTTGTTGATTATATCCTTGCTTCTAAATTCTATAGATTAGATGCCAATGAAAGATTATTTTTGTTGTCCACTACACATGAGATTTGGTTAACTACTTATTCATTTTTCATTTGAATTCTCGAGTTAGTTTATTGAGTTCTTAGTGTTAAAAAAAAAACTTTATATTTTGCATTGTTAGTTTGATCATCATTTTAGTTTAACTTTTATAGTCTTTCTTACCTCAGTTAGTTGAGCCTAGTGATCTCAAGAATTTACAATGTGAGGCTTCATGTATTTTGATAAGATTGTCTTAATACATTTTTTAAGCTAATTGTTGGAGAACCAGCTCTACAAAAGCACCTTAATCTGGATTGAAACAAACAAGAGAAAACGAAAAATACAAGCAACCACACACAGAGGGCACATGATTTTTACGTGAAAAACCTTTGCAGGAAAAACCAAGACACAAAGTGATGATCAATCTACTATTCAAAAAATATTATAGTGATGGAGAGAACTTACAACGAAAAAACCCTAGCTCTCTCCCATTGGAGGCTCTGCAAAACACTATAAAACAAAAAACAAAAACAAAAATTGTAACTTTCTCTTACCTCTAACATAATTTACCCTAAAAGTCACCATTTCAAGAGAGAAATGTCAAAATTTTCCCTTCACGGGTCCACTAATACGTGCGCCTTATTAGCATGTGAAACATGGGTCATATGGTCTCATAAAAGTGAATAAACTCATAGTAATTTTAGTGTTACAATTTTAACAATCTCCACCTTGATAGAAAAATCACTTCATTGCCTTCTCAATCTTCTTCTAAGCATCACCATCATCACTTCGTGCACACTCTATCTCTATTCTTCTCTTTCCAAGCTTAGAGAAGTTGAGAAAAACTTAAACTTCTCTGTAAGAACAACTTTCGTAAGTATGTCCATTGGATTTTCACTAGTATGAATCTTTTCAAGAGTAATATCTCCTTTTTTAAGCATCTGCCTGATAAAGTGATGACGAACACCAATATACATAATTTGGGAGTGATTTATCGAGTTCTTCGTCAAATTAATTGTGCTCTTATTGTCACAATGCATAGACTTCCTGATGAAGTGCCAACTCATTCATCATCCCTTTTAATCAAACAACTTCCTTGAATGCTTCTGTCACTGACATGTATTTAGCTTTGTAAGTGAAAAGTGCAACCACTAACAGAAGCGTAGACATCCAACTTATAGCTCCACCCGCTAGCATAAACGAGTAATCAGAAGTAGTCCTTTTATTGTCTACATTCCTTGTATAATCTAACCTGCGAGTCTCTCCTCCGAATCTTCGAAACACAAGATGTAGTCTGTTGTACTTCGTATATACTTAAGAAACAATTTCATTAATTTTCAATATTGCTTGCAGGGGTTTAAAATATATCTTCTTACACCACCAACTACATGTGAAATGTCTGGTCTCACACAGATCATGACATACATAAGACTGCCAATTACGTTTGAATATGGCACATGAGACATATACTGCTTTTCTTCATCTGACGTAGGACATGGTTCTGAAGAAAATCGAAAGTGGGGAGTGCTAACCAGTTTCACCTTTTTCAGTCCAAAATTGATTGGAACCTTCTCAAGATACTCCTCCTGAGACAACCATATCCTTCTCCTCTCACTGTCTCTGTGTATATCAATTCCAAGAATCCTCTTTGCAGCCCCCATATTTTTCATTTCGAATGTCAGATAACTGAGCCTTCAACATGTTAATTTCAAACATGCTATGACTGACAATAAGTATATCATCAGCATATAACACTAGAATGATAAATTTTCTACCACTCAATGCTCTAAAATAAACACAACGATCAAATTCACTTTTAATAAAACTCTATCTCAACATGGAAGAATCAAACTTCTTATTCCACTGCCTATGCGACTATTTTAGGCCGTATAATATCCTCTTCAACTTGTAAATAAGATCTTTCTTTCTTTACGCCTCAAACCCTTTTAGTTGCTTCATGTAAATCTACTCTTCTAATTCCCTATGTAGAAATGTAATTTTAGCATCTAACTATTCCAATTTCATATGGTATTGGAAAACCAAAGCGAATATAAATATGATAGATACCTGCTTTACCACTGGCGCGAAAATCTTATTGAAGTCGACACTTTCCTTATGAGCATATTCCTTCATTACTAATCTAGCCTTATGCCTAACTAGATTCTTTAGGAATACCCACTAACACTCGATTGCCTTCCTCCCAAATGACAGTTCGACTAGCTCTCACATTTAATTTTTATACAGAGAATCCATCTCTTCATGCATAGTTGTCATCCACTTTTCTGCATCTTTAACTTCTAAAGTTTCCTAGAAAGTATGTAGATGCCCCTAATATAAAATGAGATCAAATGCAATATTAGAGTCATCCCTATATATGAAATATTTATATACATCCAAATCAAATCTTCTAAAACTAAGAATTAACTTATAATCGAGAAGTACCTTCATACCCCGCTCGCTCATGTTACCTAGCCGTGCATACTACAAATGTACTGACATGGAATCCACTACAGATGTTGCATCTCCACTAGATATAATATTTTCAATCCGGTAAGATTACCACTTCGTTGTGCCTTCATTACTGAAAGAGTCCCCTTTGAAACCTTCAAAACACCATCATAACATGCGAACTTGTAAGCAATTGTATCTAGAACTCCTAGAGAGATCAAAATCTTCTTCAAGTCTGAAACATGCCTCACATCTGTCAGAGTACACTCCACCCCATTAAACATCCTGATGCGAACCGAACCAATACCAATAGTCTTGCAGGCATGATTATTGCTTACAAGAGCCAGCCCACCATTATACTCGCTATATGTGGTAAACCAGCTCTAATGAGGACACATATGTATGATGCCCTCATATTCAAGATCCGTTCCTAATAGAAATTTTCAATCTTGGTCACTGACAATACAACACAACTATCCGAACCTTCACCAGACTCAACTGAATTAGTTTCCTTTGGTGAATCATCTGACTTTTCATCCTTTCGGGCTTTGAAAAATTAATAGTCCTTTTTTAAATATCCCATCCTCTGACAATTCCAGCACTTCAGGTTTTCATTGCCTCTTAACTTGGATGTATATCACAATTTTTTGTTCTCTTGCTCAGACAGTCTTCCCTGAGCAAATAACGCATCTATAAATGTACCTTCACCACTGCTCTATTGTCGTAATTGCTTTGATTGAAGAGTTGCGATAACGGTCTTGACATCCAAAGTATCCACGAAGAGTATCAACCAAATACTTGAACGAATTGGGGAGAGATGTCAATAAAATTGAGGCTTTATTTTCCTCCTTGATCTTCCTAGTTGAAGACTGTGAGGCTTCTTTTAATTGCGCCTCATATGTCACGTGTAGCTTTAATTCTTCTTTTGTGGGCCATGCTCTAGCTTACGACTCGTTGATCGATAGTTGTGGTTCAGCTCACGAGTTGCTAACTTACAGTTGTTGTCAAATCGACCTTTAACCTTGGGCCATCAAGCTTCAGCAGGTTAGGTGTATGTGGAAATGGGCCAACATTGACTATCGTGGTTTCTTTTTCATTTTTAAATAATTTTAGTAGTCATCTGTAGATGTTGGCTTAGACTACATTCCTAACAACTTTACAATTGACCATTGAATGAGAACGAATACCATGTCATTTATAATGCTCTATTTTCTTGAGTTCTTCGACCAACAAGATTCTTTAGTTCATAGGAACCTTAATGAACTTCTCTTCTAAAAGGTGATTAAAGATCTCATCAACATGAGTTATGTTGAATGAGTATTGTTTACAGACTTCAAAGACGTTTTCCTCATATTTTGGATGGATGAAGTGACCATTTCTTTCATGGTCAAAGATCGGTAGGCAATGGCTTTCTACCCATAACCTCCGATATGTGAAAATCGAAGTTAAGGTCTTAATAACAAGTCCCTAATGAGGAATTCCTTTGTTGGCTTTTCTCTCAGAAGAACCAATTCATAATGAGTTACTTGGGTGGACAGATCGAATAAGTCTTCAAATTTCATGCCCTCAAATTTATTTCTTAATTCAATATCTAAGTTTTCTCAGGCCAATTTAATAAATTTGGCCTGGGTCATAGTGACTAACCACCTATTTGCTCACCTTCTTAAAATGAACAATGTACTTATTGGCCGTTTCTCCCATTAATTATCTTAGACGAGATAAATCGGTGATGGAGACTTTTGGCTCAATTTGGAAAAACTATGAATATAATTTTTCTTCCATCTTCGGCCACATATTGATAGAATTAAGTGGTAGGTTAATGTACCAAGTGAAGGTCATATTGGTAAAAGAATTTTCAAAAAGCCTAAGCTTCAAAAAGTCATGGCTTGAAACTTCACCACATTGAATGGTGAATCGACTTATGTGTTTAATGGTCGATTGACCACATTATCTTGAGAATAATGTAAAATCAGGAGGGTTATAACCCCTCAATAATTCATAGTGCCGATCTATAATTTCAGATGGGGTTTCTGTATGTTGGTCGATTTATGCGCTGGCCTAGCTGATAGCCTGCAACCTCTTAGATCAGTCCTAAAATGAATTGCCCCCTAAGGGCTCTATAATTTGGCACTTGTTCGTCATATTGGCTGTAGGGTCAGCCATTATGGTCATATCTCCCAGTATTGGTCTAACTGATTGATCCTTGACTAAGGTATCAGTTGATCTTGCAAAGGATTTGGTTGAGAATAGGGATTCATGCCACCAGACCAACCTTTGAGAGAGTTCTAAAAAAAAAGGCCTGTAAACCTGTTGACATTCTCGGCTTGTATCCTAGCTTGTTCAGCTTAAAGCCATGGTTATTCAGTTTGGATACATCTTTGTTCATATAGTTGTTGTAGGATAGGTTGTAAACTATACAAAGTGCTTATAATGCTATCGAACATATTGCTTAATAATGATCATCCGACTTTTAAGGGAATTGGATAAGGAGGATCAGGAATTTAAGGTTCAACCTCCACATTGTCACGCCCCAACTCGGAAACCGGGCTCACAAAATTCCCGATCACCGAATCCGGCGCCGACAGCCTCCGTAGTACCCCATTCTCGGCTCCCAGCGCCCATACGCCAGATTCCGATCCTGGGATCCTACAAGGAGGATTTTCAGCATGAATTTTTTTTTTTGTAATGGAGCATAACCACAAGCATAACCAAGCCACAAAACAACAACACCACATATCCACTATATCAAAAACTTTTAAGTACAATGCGGGAAGGGAAATACAATATAACGATATCAAAGAAAACTCCAAAAGCTCCAGAAGACTGCTGCACGCTCCGAGCTCAACGCTACTGCGACCTAACGCCACCTGCACGCATCTATCGTGCATAAGCTTACAAAAGCTTAGAGGGTGGTGAAAGTGTGTGTAAGGCGAGTGCCAAGTGTACAATATCAGAGTAATGCGGAAATATGCGGTAAGTCCATGAATGCTATCAGCTATACTAAAGCTATGTAATGCAAGACATGAATGCTGTCGGTCATACCAAGACCATGCGATGCGAGGCCTATGTAG
Organism: Magnolia officinalis; assembly: GCA_021015155.1. Taxonomy (NCBI): domain Eukaryota; kingdom Viridiplantae; phylum Streptophyta; class Magnoliopsida; order Magnoliales; family Magnoliaceae; genus Magnolia; species Magnolia officinalis. Next base: position 36,097,858 of record JAJHSJ010000016.1, on the reverse strand, counting down.
CCAAATGTCATATGCGAGATGCAAAGCAAGCGTGCCAGTACTCATAAGTACACATATCAGTACAGTTCCTCTCTGGATATCACCGGGGTCTAATACACCTCACACTGACTGCCTCCTCCCTAGCTGCACAGTCAAGCGAGTGGAAGAGACCACACTATCCGCCTGACCAGTAGTCTGCCAATACCTACCCGGCTCGTCGATAGCGGACACATTTGCGAGCTGGTCAAACTCAGCCTAGCTTATAGCCCCCTCACTCAGGCGGATAAGGCCACACCCCCTTCCAACCGACCACGACACAGTGGGAGACGCGGCCTACTGGTATTCGGCACTCGGGCGCTCGTGTATCCACTCGGTCTCGACGTTGGAGCACCTCCTGGTACCAAAAAGGTTCTGGGATTTTCACCCAAGGACATCCTAAGTGCCCACAATGCTAGAGCCAATATTTCCGATATCCGGTACGACCACCCACGATGTATCTGTGGAGGCTACGGCCCTGATGTCGCTAGGGCGTGCAGTGATCAAGTCACACATATGCGAGATGCATGAGTCACACCATACAAACATGCAGCAATCTCGCGCGTACCACGCGCTCATGTCGGGCACTCTGTCTCATATGGAGTCCCGTAAATGTTTCAGCCCAAAGGCTTATGCTATGATCAAACATTCTCATATCAAGCATACATATGATGCGTATGGGTATGAGTCATGGAGTTACACTAAGCATGCTATAAGATGATGAACTATCCTTACAATGCAGATGGGCCTAGATGGCCTACACACAACAAGTATGAGCCTACCAGTGGGCCTAGGGAGAGTCGTAATGCGGACATTTAACCAACATTACTCGTACAATGTGGACGTCAAACCAACATTGTCCCCAAGGCATAACCTGTCATCAAACATCATTACACATACTATGGAGGAATCCCTCATTGCAATGGACCCTAAGGACATCCTGTTGGGCCTCGACCCATGGGCCTTACATTTATCAAATGGGCCGCATCATATGGGCCTTTTATAAATCAAGTGGGCCACATCAAAGGAGGCCTTATGTACATTGCAATGGGCCATATCCCCACGGGCCTTTGAATACATCACAATGGGCCTTGTAACATGGGCCTCAAATACATTGAATGGCCCCCCTCACCCGGGCCTTATAAATATTAAGGTGGGCCTCAACAACAGGCCACAAATACGTCAAATGTGGGCCTCAACAAACGGGCCACAAATACCTCCAGATGGGCCTAATCACATGGGCCTTACATGTATACCGAGGTGGGCTACACCAAAATACAAGTGGTGATGATGATTTCCACCATTAAAATCCTTAGGGCCCACCATAACATTTATTTCTCGTACGATCTGTTCATAGGGTCACCAAGAACTTGGTGGCCCAAGGGTCTAATGGTGGACGTTCAATCGTCACTGTACAGTGTGGTCCACATGATAAATAGATCTATCTTATTTTTTTGGCCCCAAGCCTTAATACAAGCTTGCCAAATGGTGGACTATTTGGATGCAACACAAGTATCATGGTGGGGTCCACATGAAAGTCCACCATCCCTTAAATAAATGAAATAACATAAAATTTATATATAATATAATATACACATACAGATATATATATATATATATATATATATATATATATATATATATGTACACACATACACACATCACACACGCATGCACCCACCCACACACGTGCACACACATGCACAGGGGCCCCACCGTCCACTGGACGGTGGGTTACAACACATGCATCAGGGTAGGCTCCCACCGCCCGCCTGGACGGTGGGAATAAAGCACATACATCACTGTGAGCTTCACGTGGGGCCCACTGTAATGTTTATACTCCATCCAAACCGTTCATGAGGTCACACGGACCTGGAAATGAAGAGGAAAAATAAATTTCGGATTGATCCAAAACTTCTGCAGACCCAAAAATGGGTTTCAATGGTATACATTCAATTCACACTATTCCCTCTGATGTGGGCCACCTGAGCGTTGGATTTGCCTGAAATTTGGAGGGGGCCCACGTCACGAGGTGGTCCACCAAATGGACGGCTTGAATGGCATACATACATGAAAGTGGGGCCCACTGGCCGTCCAGCAGGTTGCTGGACGGCGTGAACAAAACACATGCATAAAGGTGGGCTTCCACCGTCCGCCTGGACGGTGGCAGCAAGGCACATGCATCAGTGTGGGTCCCATGTGGGGCCCACTGTAATATTTATTTTCCATCCAACCCGCCCATAAGGTCACGCAGACCCAGATGGAGGGTGAAAACAAATTTCAGCTTGATCCAAAACTTCTGTGGACCCAAAGTGGGTTTTAATGGTATGTGTTCAATTCACACTGTTTCCTCTGGTGTGGGCCACCTGAGCGTTGGATCGAGCTTATTTTTGGAGGGGACCCACCTCAGGGGGTGGTCCACCTCATGGACGGTGTGAATACAAAATATACATCATGGTGGGGTCCACAACTAGGGCCAATGGGGACCACCCTTTTTTGTTACGTCATGGCAGCAAGTCCCAGCCACCTTTTTCTCAAATGAAAAGAATTTTGTTACCCTAGGTGGGACCCACATTAACCAGATCTACCCCGTCCATTGTATGTGTCCCACAAAATTAAGCGTCCAAACCAAATTTCATGTGGGTCCAAGCTCCACGTGGACCCCAGCAATCATTTTCCAAAGTTTTAACGGCAAAAATCACTGTTTCCTATGGTAAGGCCCACTCGATTATCGGATCAGCCTCATCTTTTGACTCAACGCCTAAAATGGGTGGGGAGAATAGAATGGACGGCGTGGACCATCTACATACATCAAGGTAACGCCTACATGAATGGCCCAACCAAGTAGCCATAAACCAAAAAAAATAAAGGTGTTTTCACCTTCACGTCCAGAGACAGTCTCTGGACTCTTTTTCTTTCTTCTCTTTGGGCGTACGGTAATCTTAAGGTGGGCCCTTCCTAGGTGGGCCACCACATGGTGAGGTGGTGTGGTTACAATACATATGTAAAGTGGGCCCCACCTTTAGATGGTTGGATCCAATACATGCTCCATTGTGGGGTCCATCCAAGTGGGCCATACAATCATATCATCGAAAGGAAAGGAGGAAAAAGAAGAAGAGGGAGAAGGGAGAGAGAGAAAGAGTGGGACACACGTGTGATGGAGGGACCCCGACATATGGGCCCTCCCTTGCATTTAACCGTACATCAAATGAAAATCAAGTGGGCCATCGGCCACATCTTAGGGTCCCAAGTGAGATCCATACCATTGATCGGTAGGCCTCACTTGGCATCACAAAATTTATGAAATTTAGCCTATGGGAAACACACCACCGTCGATCTTCTTCGGTCCGTTGGAACGCCAACCTTCTTGTGCTCCTCTTTGACGGTGGAGATGGGAAATCAAGGGCTAGGATGGAGAGTTTTGGGAAAGGAAAGGTGGGCCACACAAGGTCATTTCTTTGCACTTGGGAGAGCTTGGACTTGGGACTCTTGCTCTTGGTGTTGCTTGGAAAATGGTGTAGAGAAAGAGAGAGGGAAAGAGAGAGAGAAGGAGAGAGAGTGATGTGAGGTGAGTGATGGATGTGAGTGATGGGTGAGGGGATGGATTGGTTGACTTTTGGGCTTGCTTGCCTTGTGGAGAAAGGAAGCATGGGTGCTTTGTACTTGACATGAAGTGATGGATTGATTGATGGGATTGATTTGATTGATTGGATTGATTTGACATGTTGTAGAGATTCTCTCGGGATCGTAAAAGCGCGGCGTTGCTTCAAAATAAACGTCGGCTCACATCTTCTGGTCAGGGTATCGGATCGATGCGTGAGTCGCGGCGTTGGAACCGCGGCGATGGTGCGGTCGCAATGATACAGGTCTCGGATTAAACCGACTCGAATCTAAAGGATGTGACTTACGATCGATTGCAACGTCGATTGTCAGTCGTGGATTGCCGGACTTCGACGGAAATGATCGCAGGATTCATCGGAACAGTACGAACTAGGATACGGGTCTTACACACATGAATTTCTTCTTGTAGATGTGGTATCTCCTGTTCTTTTAGATTAGTAGAAAGTCTAATAGACATTCTGCACATCACATTGTAGAATCAAATCAAGCACTGCACAAGGGTCTCACTGAGAATGACAAAGGTGTTTGGCTCGAAATTGGTTTGTTGGTATGTGTGTATGATGCCAGGCATGCCGAAGCTTAATACAACTTAATCCGAACCAAATGCCTTTAACCCCAAGTGCCAAGATAGACAAAGATACTATGGGTGGTTGTTTATAATCAAGAAATAAGTAATTCAGTCATCTATTCACCCATCTGTAAAAGAAATCAAGCAATTTACAAAGGAGAAGGTTTATCTTCTAATGTGTTCTTTTTGCCTTTAAGCTAAAATGACTTTTTCTCACCATGATAGAAGATATTAAAGAATTCATACAATTTGAGAGTAGAATGAATAAAATTACTTTAATAAAATAAAAATAAAAACTTACAAAGATAATCCTCGACTATCCAGAGTTTATAGCGTAAATGGTGAGGTTTTAGAACTAAGCTCTTCCTTACTCCAGTGACTTGTGCATATATGGAGTTACATTATTAAAAAGAAAGAAGAAATATCTTCCTTAATCCAGTGACTTGGGTGTAGACGAAGGGAATTACATTACTTTTAAGCTAAGTTAGTTCAAATAACAACATAGATGGACTAGATTACACTACTCTTAGGCTAAAGCCGGTCTAGTGTAGCAGAGTAGATAAGTTCGATTACACTATTCCTAAGTTAGGATAAATTAAGATAAGATAAGCAACACTGCGATGTAGAGTTGAATTTGGTTGGGTTGGCCAGGGCATGGAGGTCTTTAATCTTGCTCTTGTTTATAGAATTTTGAGGCGATAACTGGAGAGAGATCTTTGGAGCAACTCTTTACATCTGATAATATGGAAATAACCTTCTAGGCTCGTACATAGTTGTAGCTTGTTATTAGAGTTGTACACAAGTCAAACTAAGTCAAGCTTGACACAACTTGGCCAATAACCAACCCCAGTTCGAACTTGGCTTAGCTTGGTCCTCGAGCTTGATTGTCTAGCTTGCCTCGGTTTGGTCAGCAGCTTGGGCTAGCTTGAACCAAGTTCGAGCTAAGTTTGAGCTCGAGCTTTTAAGCCGAGTTCGAGTTTGTGCTTTCAAGCTGACTTCGAGTTTGATTTGTTGAGTTGAGTTTGAATTCAAGTTTGAGGTTGAACATAAAACCAAATGCATAAAATATAATTCATTCAAATTACATTATTCACAACATTAATTTAGTATCCTCTATAGAAGGAGTGCCTTCCTGGCATGTAATTATAGGCTCATACATGATCTGAATCGGATCCATCACTTTTATCGTTCAATCCATTAGAGATGTTATCTAGTTTTTCATATACATATTGATTCATCTCTTTTAAATTGGAAGGTGAAGAGAGGTTTCCTTCATGCTCTTGTATAGCTTGAACTAGATTTTTCAAACTTTCTTTGTGAGAAGATTTATAGGTAGTACCAAACGCCTTATAAAATTCACCGAGATGGGCGAGAAACTTAGATTTGTTACTCTTATTTTTTTTCTTGTACTCTATCCTGCTTTAGCATCATGTTGTCTTGGTGGACATCGCTGTTGCTGATGTCTAGAAGCATCTTCCATACTACGTTTTAAGGTGAATTGGAGTTGCTCTTCTTTCAATGCTCTTAATATGGCTTCATCCTCTGCCTCTTCCCTAGTAGTTCTCCGTGTAGCAGAAGATTTGGATGGGGTGGAAATTTTTTTATTTGAATTTAAAAGGGCTTTAAAAAGAATTTGGACCCCCTTTGGAGCTTTATGGTACGATTTTGCATCACCACCCCGACCGGTTAGGTGTAACCGAAGCTGATTAATTTTGTTAACAAACTTTGTCCCATACAAATGACACACAATCTTCATTCTTCTAGACATTGGAGATTCAACTAGGGAACTATAGTTCCAACTGTTGGTCAATAGGTCGGATGACGATATATCTACACTCATTTTTTTGAAAAAAAAAATAGTATGTCGAGGTACTATAAAAATAAAATAGATATTAGAAATGAATAACTTGACGTAAGAGATACATATAAGCAATATTGTAAACAAAATCAAATAAGTAATAATGAAATATATACAAGCATAATATAAAGAAAAATGAATAAAAGTCACATTATATCACTTTTAACTCAAGTAACATTGCACTACTTTCAAGTTTCAATTAATAGTTGATAATTTATAATCACATTCATGTAGTTGTTGTTGCAGGTGTATATGCAATCTCATCTTGACTATCGATTTCTTCCTCTTCCTCATCATCAATATTATCTTCCCAAATTAGATGCAACCAATCTTGTGTACAAATTAATGCTTTGACTATTTTTGGTGAAAGTGAGATCTGATGCTTGCTCACAACCCTACTCCCTGTGCTAAAAGTGGATTTTGGTGCCATTATTGAAATCGGTATTGAAAATATGTCCAGTGCTATCACAGATAATGTAAAGTTGTTTATTTATTAACTCTCAACTTCCACAATTCCAAAACATCAAAGTTTGAGCACTTTCTAATTTGCTCTTTTGATATGAGTCTAGCTCTGATTTTTTATTTTTATTATTATTTTTTTTAAATTTAATCTTCTATATCTTATTGTTCTAAAAAAGACATGTATTCATTGAGCACATCGTCATTGCATATAGAAACATATACAGTTCTAACTTCTTTAACACCTACTTTGGGTAAAGAAGCACCATACGAATTATACAATTCTTCGAGTACATGACGAACCTTGGAGGTCTCCATTATCGCCCTTTCAAGAAAATAAATGTTCATAAAAATATACCTAACCAAGCCCATATTGCAACGAGGATCAAGAACAACTGTTAAGGCCATTAATAAATGACATTCATCCCAGTACTTTTAATGAAACCAAAATAGTACATATTTATCCTCTCAATTGCACTAGTTTCTCATGCATTTAAAGGCTTAATTGATCTAATTATATACATTTCCCGCATGCAAGGTACTTCAAGGACCAAGGATAAATATGTGCTTAAAGTGGAAGAATTAAAGCTCAAAAGAGTTGATGATGAATGATTAAAAATTTAGAGCTTAACCATGAAGATTTAATATACTAAGGATTAAAGAGAAAGAAGTGAAAAGCTACTAGAAATCAAGCAACAAAGGAATTGAAGAAATCTGTAGAGATTTGACCAATCGATAGCATAGTTCGACTGATTGAAGATGGGTCGATCAGTCGAGAAGAGCGACTGAGTAATGTCAAAATACAATAAAAATTCTTCGGACAAATTTTGGGGCTTTGGACTGATCGATGAAAATTCAGATATATGTGAAAATTTGCTGACACTTTTTGCTAATTTCGATCGGTCAAAAGATAAAGTCGATGGGTCGATATAGGGAGAAAATTAAAAAGTTAGTTACTGGACAATTTTATGAACTTTTGATCGATGGCTTCGACCGGTCGACACGATAAGTTGACGATGTGCGCAACTGCATAATTTAAGTTGGTTTGTGAAATTTCTACATGTGTGCAAAAGTTGGAGTTTCAAATCTATTTAAAGGAGTGTTTTAGGCTCTTCTAAATATGAATTAAGGCTTGAGAGAGAGACCTAGGGGTGGTAAATCTTCTACGGAGCCATCCTCCTTTAATCATTCGGTTCCAGTTTGTCATTTTATATTTTCCTTTTATGATGTTAGCTATGTTAGGCTAATCTCTTAGCTAAAGTTAAGGGATGAAGCTTGTAGTTTAATTACATTATTTATTTTATTTGATTTAATAAATAATGGTTTGAATATTGATAGTAAATTGAATTGATTTGGATTTTACTTGTCTTTGAGTTGTTGATTTCTAGATTTATTGTGAACCATAGTTACAATGAATGCTTTGATTTATTAATTGCTTAGCCTGAATTAGATAATAAATCAATCTGTATAATTGTTCGATTTATTATTGCCTAAGAGTGGTTTAGACGCTCTTAATTCCCTATGATTTATGTCTGAATGCTTTACGGGAGAATCATTTAATTGAAATCAGACTTTATTGGTGTTGATGATTGAGTTAATAGAATTATCTTCTGATTGGATAGGATATGACTTCAATTCCAATTGAGTTATAAGTTGAATCAATAAATTGGATATTATAACTACTATGAGTGAATTCTTGGATCCTTAATATTTTATTTATTTGTTTTCAATCCTTTTTTATTCGCTGGATTAAAAACCTAGATAATCATTACCTTTAGATTAGTTCTACTTTGTGTTCCCCATTCCTTGAGGATTCGACCTTGGTCTCATTAAGTTGTTATTGCATCATAGCCCTACACTTAGGGTTGTCAACCCTTAGGTTTGATTAAGTTTTTGACGTTCTTACTGATGAGTGGCGTTGAACACAATTAGATTTATGTTTTCTAGTTTGATTACTAATTTAGGTTAGACTTTTCTTTTTTCTTTTTTTTTTTGAAAAATTTCTACATAAGATTTTTTTTTATAGGTTTTCTAATTTCATATATTTTTAGGGTTTGTTTTCTTTTTCCAGAATTTCTAATATTAATAACATCGGTTACTTGTCTTTGTTTAAAAGTTCTTCAAGTCTAGTTCTTTCCTACCGGTAACATCCTTCCTTACTCCATCTACTTCATAAATTCTGTAGGATTTTTATTTTATTTTTAGGTTTAGGTTTGGAATTAGGGTTTTATCATGTTCATGCTGGAGTGGACACGAGAATACTCTAATCAACTTCTAAGAGACAAGATATTGGTTGAAGGGCTGTCAGATCACTATGTTAGGAAATGCCTTATGTCTTGTAAATTAACTGGAACTACGATTCATTACCGACCATGTTATGATATTCCACTAGTTAAGATAATATACAATTATTATATGGTGATAACATTTATCAATAACTATTGAGTAGACCCACATATGATACATAAAATCTTAATTGGAGGAATCATTAGAATTTTAGTTGGAGAGATGGACCAACCATGGTTGCTAACAACTATCTCTAAGAGCACTCCACTTATAAGCCCCCATCGACAAAGTCTCGTAAGAATATATTACAAGAATTTATGCATGGGCAATTGAAAATCAAACGAAGCATCTGACAGGCCATACAAGAGGTAAAAACGTTAGTTGAGACAATTGAGTCACACCTCATTAGGGAGGAAATAACTTTTCTAGCCAACCTCAGCCTAACCCAAAACCACAATGTGAGGTAAGTGATCTCAATTCTCTCGACGCCATTGATGAGCATATTAGGTTTGAGGATGATGATGAGCCTGAGTATATTTATGAACTTATGGTCTAGTTTCCCCACACGTTGATCTCATTTAAAGCGCCAGATAATGATCAAGAGATACATGGAATTTTCAAACATGGTGATATTGATACGATCCATGAACATGAAATGCTTAATTTTACTATGGAAGATAAGTCCATTTTCTTTGAATGTTCTGACTATCTACAAGTTTGCATGGAACACTTTAAGAATTCTAATGATAACATGATTTTAAGACATAATGAACGCCTTACAAAACATTACCTTAGTGGTTGACACTGACCGGGGGAATCATTGTTTTGAAGTTTCTCCTCCTTTGATCCTTAATGTTTCCTAGGGATGAATGAGCTAAAATTAGACCCAAAGTTTGAAACTTCAGACTTCATTGAGACTACATTGTCTAAAGATAAAATTTTTTGAATTTCAACTAATTGTAGTCTCGGATTTACTGTGGTGTATTGACATTGAATTTTTTCTTGCTATAGGAGAATTTTATACAATTTGAAAATTTTGAAATTTTGAAAGAAGATTTTTTGCTTAGGTTTATAAATTTCTCTGGACATACATGCTCCAGGACATCCAAGCCTACTGCAAAATAGGCATCTGGATGATTTTATTGAGAAACCTATTAAGAAATTTATCGAGATACTTATTAGAGGAAGAACCTATGCCTTTGAATGATCAAGATTGATAGTTTAAGATTAAGAGTTTACTGCTTTCTTATGATTAGTTTACTTTATTAGTTAGTTTAGTTACTAAAACACCATTGTTGGGTGAACGTGCTCTGGTTTGTCAATTAACATAAATGTTGAGTCAGCAAGACAAGTGAGCCCCATAAGAAGATTGTTCAAGTGTCTACCTCAACAGGATGTGTGCCCGAACTCGTCAAAGGTAAACCTTAGCTTCACATCGCATGTCCCAAAACACCAGGTATATAAAACCCTTAAAAATGGATAGAACATCTTAGGGTTTAAGGTGAGAAAACTGTTTTGCAAAATCAGGAAAGTCTTTAAGTTTTCTACCTTTGTTGATTTATCGATACGTGGTTCGATGAAATCTAACCCTGTTATCGATGTCCTCGAAACTCACTCGATAATATCGAATTGAGCCCTTCAGATGTCCAGCAACTACAAAGAATTTTGAACTGAATTATCGATGAATCGATGGACTGTTCGATATCATCGAATTTTGAATCTCGAGTTCATCAAGACGACTTGATAAAATCGACATCTGGTCAGTTGTGTCCAAAATGCTGTTAAGTCAAATCATGTGATTTTCGATATATCGAACAGAGCCTCGATATCCTCAAAATTCAAACCTCAATGATATCGACAGACCGTCGATGATATCAGATTGGGACACAAAACTATCCATCAAGTTTACAGGTAAAATATTTTAAGTATCAAGGATCACTTGATAAAATTGATATTCAAATATCGATCATATTGAGACCAGGTCGATTGCATCGAAATCAGACACAAACTGTCCAACAAGATTATAGGAAAATTCCTTAAAAATATCGATGAATCAACTCCGTCATCGATATCATCGATATTCAAATTCCGATGATATCGAGAAATGCTCGATCATATCAAATACCTGTTATGTTTAGAAGGCAACTACTCTCACATTTTCAAATGTCAAGGAATCGAAACTTGTTTCGATGAAATCGGAGTTCAAAATTTGATGACATCGAAGAGTGTTCGATCTCCTCGACCAGTTGGAAAAAAGGTTCAAAAGCGTTTGACAGATTGAGTTTGTGTCATCGAGCGGCCATTCGATGCTATTGAGAGTATACGTTCGATGATATCGGAATCACTCTGTTTCTGATATAGGAAAACATTTGATAGAGTAGGATTCCATCATAACCTTGACCCAACCCGTTGCCTTACATTGGAGCATCATCTGTGTTGCGGTTCAAGGGAGCTGAAGATTCTTCGTCATCAAAGGAGGAGATCTTCATCAACGTGCTAAATGGGGCTCATCTACTTATTTGTAAGTCATTAGAGTCCAGAGAGCCTTTTGATCATTCCTTTTATAGATTGGGTCAAAGGTGCTTCTCACCCCTTTGAGTCCTCATAGGAGGCCTCCAACGGGAGTGTACGTGGGGGTGCTGTCACCCTTGCTCTATGGAGAGCATAAACTTAAGTCCTTGTGTAGGTCCTTGACCTGTGTGGTTTAAAACCTGGGTGTTGTCTGTTGACCCTTATTCATGGGAGCATAAACTTTCAGGTTCCTTGTGTGGATCCTTGGCCTATGTGGCCTAAAACCTGGGTGATGTGTGTTGACCCTTGCTCCTGTGTGAGGCATAAACTTGTGTCATGGAGACACGTTAGGGTCAGCCTAGTGTAGGTTGTACTGGTTTGAGGTGAACCTGATTTGAAACCTCCGTTAGTGAGATCCGATACAGTCAAGGGTTGAGTGCGTCATCCGGAAATAGAGTAGACACATAGTCAAATCACTATAAAAGCAACTGTGCTTGAGATTGCTATTTACTTCTATTGTGTGTGTGATTTCTCTGAATGTTCTCATATTACATGAGTACATGATTATCTTGAACTAAGTAGAATCACACCTCACACACAGTCACATCCATCATGAACTATGTTGTGCATCATGTTTATCTTTTGAATAGTCTTATGATTTGATCCTCTATCTAGCTTGGAAGCTAGTAGAGATAAATTGAAGAAATCCTGTTATTTGCATATTAGGTAATGATAGGGTTGATAGGTCTTAAATCATCATAAAATTTTAAAAGTCCTATTCACCCCCCTCTAGGACATCTTGCCATATTCCTACTTCAACTAGAGCGGTCATTACTGCAATTTCATTTGGTATCAAAGCAAGGTTTCTCTTAAGGGCTTCACCGCCTAGAGAGTGATCTTGACTGAAGTTGGAATCATGTCCAATAATGTAGGATTAGAGGGTGGAAAATATCAAAACAATTGCCTAGTAATCCATACTGCTCTGAAAGTCGGCAATAGTTCTAAATGGTATCTTGATAGTGGGTACTCTCAGACACATGACCGGTGACCAAACTCATTTTTGAGAGTATTCATACTTTGATGGTGGATCAGTCACGTTTGGAGATGGGAGCTCCGCCAGAATTATTGGGCAAAGAACGATAGCTGGACCAGGACTTTCCAAAATTAAAAATGTTCTCTATGTAAAAGGTCTAAAACATAATCTCCTTAGTATCTCTCAAATCTGCGACAAAGAACATTTGGTCACCTTCTCAAAAGATATGTGTAGAATCTTAGATCATACAGGAAAATCTATCATACAAGGTTTACGCACAAGTGACAACTACTACATTATTGAAAGTACGAATGAGAATGTACTATCCACAAAATGTAATATGGCTGTAAAGAGTGAATCCAAAATATGGCACCAAAGGCTGGGTCATGTTCACTACCGAAATTTAGCCAAGTTAAGTTCAAGAAATTTGGTTAGAGGACTTCCCAAGATTAGAAAAGAAGAAAAAGTTGTATATGGTGATTGTCTAAAGGGTAAACAGATAAAAGTCGGTCACAAAAAGACAACTACCATAGCAACAACAAAGTCATTGGATCTATTACAAGTGGACCTAGTTGGTCCCACCAAAGTTGAACATCATGGCAGAAAAAGGTACTTCTTGGTGGTAGTAAATGATTACACCAGATTTACTTGGGTCGCATTTCTTCAAGAAAAATCTGATGCTTTTGATGAATCTGTAACTTTGGTGAAGTGACTTCAAAATGAGAAAGGATATTGCATAAATTGCATTAGGAGTGATCATGGTGGTGAATTTGAAAATGAGTGATTTGAAAGGTACTGTGATGAGAAAGGAATCCGTCATGAATTTGTAAGTGTTAAGGTTTTTAGCTCCTATATTGTCAAATTTTGTAGTGCCAAAACCTCTCTTGGAATCTGTGTCTTGTGTAGCTCATCTACATAATGAAGTCTGTGCATCTCTCAAGAACAAGGGTCCTTTGTTCAAGAACTTCAAAGGCAAGTGTACTAGTTCATGTTCAAGTACAACATCAAGTGTGAGTTCAATGTTTCAGGATTCGTAGATCAAGCTCTAAGTCAAGACAAAGTCTTTTTTCTTTGAACCTTGAGCTTAAGACTCAAGATATTTCAAGTTCAAGCTTCTTAAAGTTACAAATTCAAGTTTTAAAGTGAAACTTCAAAAGGTTTCAAGTTCAAGCTTCATCATGTAATGATCACAAGCTTCGTGAACTTCAGAGAACGACTATTAACCAAAGGAAAAGAAGTTTCAATGTTCATACATCACTAACAAGGTATAAGTGACCCTAGATTGACCTTAGGGTAGGTCATTTTGAATATATATAATTTAATTACTCATTTTATAAGTGAAAAGTCTGTTTCTCGACTAGTCCTGGACTCTGTTTAACTAGTCCTAGCACTGGCTCAACCAGTCCAAGAAATTTCACGACCAGTCCTAAGGTTGTTGCAAAATTTCAGAATTTTTTGGTTAAGCCACGACCAGTCCTGAAGACTGCTCGACCAGTCGTATAAACAGTGCTCGACTCGTTCTCGACCAGTCCTGCAGCCACGACTCAAAGTCCAGCGACTAAATCAGGTTTCACACGACCAGTCGTGGAGGTCCCTCGACCGGTCGTAAAGGTCTTACGACCAGTCGTGGAACGACTTTATCCGATTGCTTTAAAAATTTTAAAAATCTGTTAATCCTACGACTAGTCGTAGTGTCCACAGGACTAGTTGTGAACGTGATTTCTTCACCTATAAATAGACAACGAATTTCAGAGTATTTCATTCAATTCAAGCTAAATTAATACGCCACTCTGAGAGATAAGTTAGTCGTTATTTTAAGCTATATTGTGCTCATTTAATATTCTCTTTATTTAGCTTTATTATATTTGATTTTGTATTCTTTATTCCAATCATATTTGAAGAAGGGATTGAGATTGCCCTTTTCTTAGAATCAAAATCAAATAGAGCTAGCCCAACTTAATTTAATTTAAGATCAATTTAGAACCTAGAACCATTTCATAAGTGAGTTTGGACATTGAACTTCTACATTGAAATTCTACTTCGACTTGGATCTTCAGGGCTACATCAAAAAGAGAATATCTAGGTATTTTACATTATTTTAAATTTCTGTTTTGGTTTTTGAGATTGTGCCAGAAAAATCTCTGTTTTAGTTTGTCTGAGGTGATCCAGAAAACTCAGAGTGTGGGATTTTTGAATTGTGTAAGCCCACTTGAAAGACACAATTGTGAGGGTAGCTGAACCTATAAAAGCCTATTTTCATAGTGAATGCTAATATCCACTGTGTGAGGATATTAGGAGTGGAGTAGTTGTGTGGCTGTTTTTCTAAACAGTTGGTGTACACACAAGCGAACCACTATAATTCTTTATGTCTTGTGGTTTGATTGTTTATTTATTTGTGTGGATGATTATAATTTTCCTTTTTTACATTTGTGGAGAATGTTGTAATCCTTATGTGGATGTATGGGAATGTTTTAATAGCTTAGATTTTCCGTCTTGCTATTTATTTCTTTATTCCTCTATAACAGTTTGAGTTTTTGATACACAAACCGTTCTAGTAAGGTTGTCTTGCCATAAATCCTTGGTTTTTATGGTGCAAGGTTGTCCTTAGAACAACATTTGTATCAATCTCTCAATACTCGTTCTTTTGAGGTTGTATTTAAATTCAGCATTTTGGGATTGCCTATTGCTATCTGTATTTATTTTATTTAAATTCCGCTGTTATTTTTTAATTTGGCATAGTCTTATTCAATCCCCCCCCTCTAGGATATATAGCTCGGCCTTTTCACAATTCTCAGCCACAAAAACTCCACAGCAGAATGGAGTTGTTGAAAGAAAAAATCGAGTACTGCAGGAAATGGGGTCAGTTATGTTAAATGGAAAAGATATGGCAAAAAGCTTCTGGGTTGAAGCCGTCAATGCCGCCTGCTACATAATAAATAGAGTATATCTTAGAGCAAGTTTGAACAAAACACCATACGAACTATGTTATGGAAAACAACCTACTGTGAAATACTTCCGTGTCTTTGGCAGTAAATGTTATATCTTGAGAGACAGAGATCACCTAGGAAAATTTGAGTAAAAAATTGACGAAGGTATTTTTCTGGGGTATGCCTCAAATAGTCGTGCTTATAGGGTATATAATCTAAGGACCCTCACTATTCAAGAATCAGTCAATGTGGTGGTCGATGACCAGTCCCATGAAGAAGATAGCCCCTTGAATGAATTAGAAGATGATGTTGATTCATGCATTATAGATAAATTAGATAACAAAACTCTATCATCTAATGAACCACAACCGTCATCCAACCTACCCATCATTAAGGATTACCCTAGAGAGCAAATCATTAGAGATCCTAATGATGGTGTAAGAACTCGACGGTATATAGAAAATATCTATAGTCATTTTTTATTTTACCTTAAAGATTGAACCTAAGAACATTGTGGAAGCTCTTCAAGATGAACATTGGATAAATGCTATGCAAGAAGAACTTCAACAATTCCAGAGAAATGAAGTATGGCAATTGGTTCCTAGACCACTCGATACAAATATCATTGGAACCAAATGGGTCTTCAAGAATAAATCCAATGAATCTGGTAATGTAATCAGGAATAAAGTAAGGTTAGTAGCTCAAGGATATTCACATATAGAAGGAATTGATTTTGATGAAACATTTGCTCCTGTAGCTCATCTTGAGTCTATCAGGATTCTCATGTATGTTGCATGTGCATTAAAATTTAAACTATTTCAGATGGATGTGAAAAGTGCATTTCTTAATGGGGAACTTGATGAAGAAGTTTATGTAAAACAACCTAAGGGATTTTTCAGATCCTAAGTATCCTCATCATGTCTATCGTTTGAGCAAAGTACTTTATGGTCTCAAACAAGAACCACGTGCTTGGTATGAACGCTTGATGAAATTCCTTTTGGATCATAACTTCTGTAGGGGGAGTGTAGATAAAACACTCTTCACTCAAAAGACAAAGGATTCATTGCTCATTGCCCAGATCTATGTGGATGATATAGTCTTCGGTTCAACATGTGAAGATACTGCATATAAATTCGCCGATCTCATGAAGTCAGAATTTGAAATGAGTATGGTCGGTGAATTAAATTTCTTTTTAGGCTTACAAGTGAAGCAATTAAACGATGAAATCTTTATATGTCAGACCAAATATGCAAAAGAGTTGGTGAAAATATTTGGACTCGAGTCTGGTCGTACTTATCATACTCCCATGAGCACTACACTCAAACTTTCTAAAGACATTAATGGTAAAAGTGTGGATCAACATCTCTATCGAAGTATGATAGGAAGCCTATTGTATCTCACAGCAAGTCGTCCAGATATATCTTTCAGTGTGGGAGTGTGTGCTCAATATCAGGCAGATCCTAAGGAATCCCACCTAACAGCTGTTAAGAGAATCATCAAATATATAGCAGGAATAACCTCATTCGGCCTATGGTATCCATTTGAAACATCCACCACCATTGCTGGATATTCTGACGCTGATTGGGCTGGAAATTTGGATGATCGCAAATCAACAAGTGGAGAATGTTTTTATATCAGAATTGTCTGGTCTCTTGGCAGAGCAAGAAGCAAAATTCAATATCTCTGTCCACTGCTGAGGCCGAATATATTACTATAGGAAGTTGTTGTGCACAACTCCTTTAGATGAAATAAATGTTGTTGGATTATGAGATTGAAAAATCAACAATGACCCTCTTCTGTGACAACACAAGTGCTATCAATATCTCAAAAAATCCTGTTCAACATTCTCGGACCAAATATATTGACATCCGTCATCATTTTATCCGAGAACTTGTTGAAGATAAGATTATTGTGTTGGATTATATGTCTATAGAAAAGCAACTTGCCGATATCCTAACTAAGCCTCTTGATGCAAACAGGTTTAGTGATCTCCAGAAATCAATCGGAGTATGTGCACATTGATGAAAGACTCAGTTAAAATGATCTACATAGGAAAATCTTTAAACTGAGATATTCTTGGTTAATTATAAACACCAGAGTTAAATCTTCATGAATTAACCATGTTAGTTATGTCAACAGACATGCTGAATCTTGCCATAATCGATGATATCAAGTCATTTTCGATATCATCGAGATTCAAATGTCGATGATATCGAAGTTCACTATTAATGTAATCGACGGATCTTGGAAAGATAAGCTAGTGACCGTTGGAATTTGCCAAAGACTGTTGGGTTTTCCCAACAGTCATCGACACGGTCTTCAATGAATTTATGAGCCTGTGTTCGATGCCATCGACAAATCTGTTATAAAAGTCGAATGGAGGCATGAAAGGCACACACATTTGCCTTCATTTTCTCTAGTTTCTTCCATTTCCTTGCTGCCTTCCATACAATCAAGAGGGGAAAGAAAGATGGTTAAGGGCAAAGGTAAGGATCTCTCTTCCTCAAAATCTTCCAAAACCAAGAAAGGAAAAATGTAAGCTCTATAGGAACTCGATCACCTCCAAACCAATTGGATTGAGAACAAGTCACGATCATGGATCGTATTGTTCTCAACAGTGCTATTGAACCTTATGGGGTGGATCTCTTGTTAGAAACAATTGGCTGGCAAAATGTACTCAACATGGGTGGTCCCTACCAATATGAAATGATCCTGCAATTCTTCAATTGTTGCCACATTGTTCAGGATTATCCGCCATGTATTCGTCTGGAATTTGTGCACCAAACCAAACTCATTACTCCAGTGGTTCTTGGACGTGTTCTAGACATTGGCGTGACTCAGATCCCAGTCACTGTGAGAAGTCTACATGAATTAAGAATGTGGGGGGAAATCACGCGTGCACTGTGCCAAGTTGCTACAATTATTACGAATGATGAAAATGTACTTCCTGAGAAATATCTAGGAAACTTGTTCAAAATCCTCTACAGTATCTTCAGTACGAAAGTGTATCCATGTGACGCCAAAGATACCGGACTAAACCCCTTTGTGCTAAATGTCCTGTATGATGTGTATCAAGAGGTTCCTGTGTGTTTGCCCACTCTTATCCTAGAGCAACTAATTGGGATAATCAAGGGGGATCATCTTGATACACTTCCATTTCCATCCCTCATCTGTAAATTCGCAACTAGGTAGGACTGCCAGCGACATCAGATAAAGTACATCCTGAAGTATGGTTCGACCAACGACATCAGATAAAGTACATCCTAAAGTATGGTTCAACCATGATGCAGTTCAATAGGTGTACGTTTTAGCCTACTCTCATGCAGACAGTCCTCCCCTAGTAGGAGCAAGCAACCAACAGCCAAATGTGCAAATGCCTTGGGGATCTAGTCGGACACCCCTTCGCAGTCCGGAGTCAGTCACCAATCGTCAACACCATGTACTTGAACACCATCTGCTGAATGGACTAGCCGGGATTGACGAGCGGCTCCACAACTGTGAACGACGATTGTCAGGGATAAAGGACAGGATGGACACTCTCCAGCTCACTATGCAACAGATTCTTGAATCATTAACAGCTCGCGGACCTCGTGCACTCTAGCCGATGGAGGTGTAGGCGTATGGATGTGTCTGGGCATGGACACTGTGCTCATTTTGTTTTTACGAAGCCCACATATCTTTTTTTTTTTCTTGTATACTTTGGGTTATGGTTGTGCTAGATATTTTGTTGGAATGGTTTGGGCTGGATGTTACAATACTGCCAAGCTTGGGTAGTTCTTATTTTGGATATTTTATTTTGTCTGATTTATAATTCATATATCCTTGCTGTCATATCTCACTGTTCTTAATTATGCGTGAAATTCTAAGACATGCTGGTATAAATTGTGATTGTCTTCTTCTGCATATTCCTTAACTCTTGAGAATTAGTTTTGTGATTTCTGACATTTCAAGCTATGCTACTATTTTCTGTCAAAATCACAGATCCCCTTTCTCTCCTATACATCTGTCTGATTATGCATTTTAAAGATGTATCTGGTATGCATTGAACTATTTGGATCTCCATTGGTTCTCCCATATCTTTATGCTTCAACTTCAGTCAACTTGTTTTGCTATATTACCCTTTGCCAATGACTGACAAAAAGGGGGAGAACAAATCCCCCCACGAAGGAAAATTGTGTGTATCTATTTGTTAATGGTGGTACAGGTGTTAGGGGGAGCAGCTGCAAGAAGACAGGGGGAACAACAACTACTGAATGATATAGTCGTGTGTGCGTGTGTGTGAACTCAATAGTTTTGTAAAATTGTATAAAGTTCATGTACACACAATTTAGGGTGTTGGTCTAGCTGTTGTTCTAAGACTTCAAGGTGTTTTGTCACGTAATTGACAAAGGGGGAGATTGAAAGTGCCCTGGTTTGTCAATTAGCATGAGTGTTGAGTCAGCAAGACAAGTGAGCCCCATATGAAGATTGTTCAAGCGTCAGCCTCAACAGGATGTGTGCTCGAACTTGTCAAAGGTAAACCTTAGCCTCACATCCCATGTCCCAAAACACCAGGTATATAAAACCTTTAAAATGGATAGAACATCTTAGGGTTAAAGGTGAGAAAACTGTTTAGCAAAATCAGGAAAATCTCTATGTTTTCTGCCTTTGTCAATTTATCGATACGTGGTTCGATGAAATCGAACCCTGTTATTGATGTCCTCAAAACTCACTCGATAATATCGAATTGAGGACTTCGGATGTCCAGCAACTACAAAGAATTCTGGACTGAATTATCGATGAATCAATGGACTATTCGATATCATCGAATTTTGAATCTCGAGTTCATCAAGATGACTCGATAAAATTGACATCTGGTCAGTTGTGTCTAAAATGCTGTTAAGTCAAATCATGTGATTTTCTATATATCGAAGAGAGCCTCGATATCCTCAAAATTCAAACCTTGATGATATCGACAGACCTTCGATGATATCGGATTAGGACACAAAACTATCCAACAAGTAAAATATTTTAAGTATTGAGGATCACTCGATAAAATCGATATTCAAATACGATCATATCGAGACCAGGTCGATTGCATCGAAATCGGACACAAACTGTCCAGCAAGCTTATAGGAAAATTCCTTAAAAATATCGATGAATCGACCCCGTCATCAATATCATCGATATTCAAATTCTGATGATATCGAGGGATGCTCGATCATATCAAATACCTGTTATGTTTCGAAGGCAACTGCTCTTACATTTTCAAATGTCGAGGAATCGAACCTTGTTTCGATGAAATCGGAGTTCAAAATCCGATGACATCGAAGAGTGTTCGATCTCCTTCACCAGTTGGCAAAAAGGTTTAAAAGAGTTTGATAAATTGAGTTCATGTCATCGAGAGGCCATTCGATGCTATCAAGAGTATACGCTCGATGATATCGAACTCTGTAAAAAAATATGATTGTTTTATATCCGTTGGAACTTTTTCCCTATTTAATGAGAGCTTGCCTTTGGTTGTCAGTAGAGAAAATAGATAGAGCTTTTGAGTGTTTAAATCCAGATCATATACCCTAAGCCTTTTTCTCTCATGGGAGTTCATCCGCCAATCCACCCTCATCATTGATATTCAATAGAGTGGATTGGGGAATGAACTTCCGCATTCAAGGATCCTGCAGCTACCAACTTAATGGCAAATCATTGAGCTGAGATACCTTTAATCCATAGATGATTGGAATCGCTCTGTTTCTAATATAGGAAAACATTTAATAGAGTAGGATTCCATCATAACCTTGACCCAACCCGTTGCCTTACATTGGAACATCATCTGTGTTACGGTTCAAGGGAGCTAAAGATTCTTCGTCATCAAAGGAGGAGATCTTCATCAGCATGCTAAATGGGGCTCATCTACTTATTTGTAAGTCATTAGAGTCCAGAGAACCTTTTGATCATTCCTTTTGTAGGATTGGGTCAAAGGTGCTTCTCACCCCTTCAAGTCCTCATAGGAGGCCTTCGACGGGAGTGTACGTGGGGGTGCTGTGTGTTGACCCTTGCTCTGTGGAGAGTATAAACTTAGGTCCTTGACCTGTGTGGTCTAAAACCTGGGTGCTGTGTGTTGACCCTTGCTTTGTGGAGAGCATAAACTTAGGTCCTTGACCTGTGTGGTCCAAAACCTGGGTGCTGTGTGTTGACCCTTGTTCATGGGAGCATAAACTGTCAGGTTCCTTGTGTGGATCTTTGGCCTGTGTGGCCTAAAACTTGGGTGATGTGTGTTGACCCTTGCTACTGTGTGGGGCATAAACTTGTGTCATGGAGACACATTAGAGTCAGCCAAGTGTAGGTTGTACTGGTTTGAGGTGAACCTGATTTGAAACCTTCGTTAGTGAGATCCGGTACAGTCAAGGGTTGAGTGCGTCCGCCGGAAGTGGAGTAGACACATAGTCGAACCACTATAAAAACAATTGTGTTTGAGATTGCCATTTACTTCTATTGCGTGTGTGATTTCTCTGAATGTTCTCATATTACATGCATACATGATTATCTGGAACTAAGTAGAATCATACCTCACACACAGTCACATCCATCATGAAATATGTTGTACATCTTGTTTATCTTTTGAATAGTCTTATGATTGGATCCTCTATCTAGCTTGCAATCCAGTAGAGTTAAATTGAAGAAATCCTGCTATTTGCATATTAGGCAAGGATAGGGTTGATAGGTCTTAAATCATCATAAAATTTTAAAAGTCCTATTCACCCCCCTCTAGGACATCTTGGCATATTCCTACTTCAATTAGAGCGGTCATTACCGCAATTTCATTTGGTATTAAAGCAAGGTTTCTCTCAAGGGCTTCACCGCTTAGAGAGTGATCTTGACTGAAGTTAGAATCATGTCCAATAATGTAGGATTAGAGGGTGGGAAATATCAGAACAATTGCCTAGTAATCCATACTACTCTGAAAGTTGGCAATAGTTCAAAATGGTATCTTGATAGTGGGTGCTCCAGACACATGACCGGTGACCAAACTCATTTTTGTGAGTATTCAGACTTTGATGGTGGATCAGTCACGTTTGGAGATGGGAGCTCCACCATAATTATTGGGCAAAGAACGATAGTTGGACTAGGACTTCCCAAAATTAAAAATGTTCTCTATGTAAAAGGTCTAAAACATAATCTCCTTAGTATCTCTCAAATCTGCGACAAAGAACATTTGGTCACCTTCTCAAAAGATGTGTGTAGAATCTTAGATCATACAGGAAAATCTATCATAAAAGGTTTACGCACAAGTGACAACTGCTACATTATTGAAAGTACGAATGAGAATGTATTATCTACAAAATGTAATATGGCTGTAAAGAGTGAATCCAAATTATGGCACAAAAGGCTGGGTCATGTTCACTACCGAAATTTAGCCAAGTTAAGTTCAAGATATTTGGTTAGAGGACTTCCCAAGATTAGAAAAGAAGAGAAAGTTGTGTGTGGTGATTATCTAAAGGGTAAACAGATAAAAGTCGGTCACAAAAAAAATAACTACCATAGCAATAACAAAGCCATTAGATCTATTACATATGGACCTAGTTGGTCCCACCAAAGTTGAAAGTCATGATAGAAAAAGGTACTTCCTGGTGGTACTAGATGATTACACCAGATTTACTGGGGTCGCATTTCTTCGAGAAAAATCTGATGTCTTTGATGAATTTGTAACTTTGGCGAAGCGACTTCAAAACGAGAAAGGATATTGCATAAATCGCATTAAGAGTGATCATGGTGGTGAATTTGAAAATAAGCAATTTGAAAGGTACTGTGATGAGAAAGGAATCCGTCATGGATTCTCAGCCATAAAAACTCCACAGTAGAATGGAGTTGTTGAAAGGAAAAATCGAGTACTACAGGAAATCGGCCCGGGTCTTATCCAAGACGGTGTTGTCCTTACCGTGGGGCCCACATTGATGTATTTATTATATATCCATGCTGTCCATCCTTTTTTAAGATCATTTTAGTTCATCAACGAAAAAAAGAAGAAGATCCAAATTTCAGGTAGACCATACTATAGCTTAATCCTAAACCCTACCCTAACCCGATCCGAACCGTACCTAACCTAATCCTACTCGGTTTCCCTGACCGAGTCAGACTCTGTTCGGGTTAGGCCCACAGGGCATCAGACCAGATTGAGTCAGCTGACTTGGACTAGGTCCTGGATCGGATCGAGTTTGAGTCAATCACTTGAAAAATTCGGATCGAGTCGAGTTGGACCCAATCCGGTTCGACTCGACTCGATGCCCACCTCTAATAGGAACCAAGATTGGGAAATTTGTCCATCATGTTCAATGATAAGAATTAAAAAAAAGTAATACTCAGTTAAGAAAATAGTTGTCGTTGAAAAGGGCTACCTATTGAAGTGTCCATGAAAAAAAGGAAAACAAGAAAAAGAATGTTTAAATAGATAAAAAGAAAAGAAAAGATTGACAATAGTGTGAAAGCCATCATAAAAAAAAATAAAATCAAAACCTGAAAAAGTAGTGTTGAACTATAAGGCAAATTTTGGTTTAGGCTTTAATTATCCTGAACACTCTTTTGATTATCAAGGTTATCATAAAAGTAGATAGCTAATCCTTTGGTTGTGATAAGTCTAGAATTCACTATACACGCATGGAACTCAATGTTTAGAATTTTTCTAATTATAGGATTAATGCTTTGAACTTGATTACGTTATTTACCAAGTGCTAGAGTTTAGGTAAAAGTTGTAATCTCCATTAGTGTAACTTTAGATTTCTATAATCTGGATTAATTTATGAATTTCTTGGGTTTATAGCATTACATTCATTTGGTTTTGAAATACCTTTCACATGGTTTGCTCAGGACTAGCAAAATGCTGGTTCGAGGGTATGATGAGACTTAAATATTGCATATTTATCCTCTCAATTGCACTAGTTTCTCATGCATTTAAAGACTTAATTTATCTAATTATATACATTTCTTGCATGCAAGGTACTTCGGGGACCAAGGATGAATATGTGGTTAAAGAGGAAGAATTATACTCAAAAGAGTTGATGATGAAGGATTGAAGATTTTGAGCTTAATAATGAATATTCAAAGTGTTTAGGATCAAAGAAAAGGAAGTGAAAAGCTACCAGAGATCAAGCAACAAAGAAATTGAAGAAATCTATAGAGATTTGACTAATCGACAGCATGGTTCAACTAATCGAAGATAGGTCGACCTGTTGAGAAGAGTGATCTATCATTGTCAAAATATAATAGAAATTGTCTGCATAAATGTTAGGACTTTCGACCAATCAATGGATGCATTCGATTGATCAATGGAAATTCAGATTTATGTGAAAACTTGTTAGACACTTTTTGCTAATTTTGAATGATCGACAGATAGGGTCGACAGGTCGATATGGGGAGGAAATTAAAAAATTAGTTATTGGATAGTTTTGTGAACTTTCGATTGATGGCTTCGACCTGTCGACACGACAGGCCGACAACATGTGCAACCGGATAATTTAAGTCAGTTTGTGAAGTTTCTAGATGGGTGCGAAAGTTGGAGTTCTAAATATATTTAAAAGGGTATTTAGACTCTTTTAAGTATGAATTAGGGCTTAACAGACAGACCTATGGATGGTAGAGCTTTCATAGAGTCGTCCTTCTTCTTCAATCATTTGGTTCTAGTTTGTCGTTTTATATTTTTCTTTTGTTTTTCTTCTAAGATGTTAGCCATGCTAGGTTAATTTCTTAGCTAAGGTTAAGGGATGAAGCTTGTAGTTTAATTACATTATTTAGTTTATTTGATTTAATAACTAATGATTTGAATGATGATAGTAAATCGAATTGATTTGGATTTTACTTAAAGTCTTTGAGTTGTTGATTTCTAAATTTATTATGAACCACGGTTACAATGAATTCTTTGATTTAATTGCTTAGCCTAAATTAGAGAAGAAATCAATCTTTATAATTGATTAATCTATTGTTACCTAAGGGTGTTTTAGATGCTCTTAATTCCTTGTGATTGATGTCCGAATGCTTCATGAGAGAATCGTTCAATTGAAATCAGACTTTATTGGTGTTGATGATTGGTTTAATAGAATTATCTTCTAATTGAATAGGATATGACTTCGATTCTAATTTTGTTATAAATTGAATCAGTAATTTTTATGAGTGGATTCCTAGATCCTTGGTCTTTTGTATATTTATTTTAAGACCTTTTCTATTTGTTGGATAAAAATCCAGATAGCTATTACCTTTAGATTAGTTATAAGTTGGGTTCCCCATTCCTTGAGGATTCGACCATAGCCTTACCGAGTTATTACTACATCACAGCCTTACACTTGGGGTTGTTAACCCTTTGGTTCGATCAACTTTTCAAACTTCATTTGCATACTAATTTTTATTTATCGTTGAAAATTTGGACCCTCATTGACATTTTTTCATAAGGTATCCTTAATCTTCTAAAGAGATAAAAGAAACGGATTTGCGATTGAATACTTATTTCCAGAAAAAATCTTCGTGCATTCGTAAAAAACTTTGAAAAACTTATGATTTTTTTTTTATTTGCTCTAATTATTTGCACTCGACAACAAAGAATACATTCTGTCACGTACCACATATTCAGGAAATCCAAGCTCCAATTCCATTGTCGTATCTAACATTTCATAAGTCGACTTCCAACGTATAAATACTTCTGATTTCAATATTCTTTTAGATGCCACATTCAAACATTGTATGGTGTTACTCTATATACTCAATCTCGAAGGCGACCCCTATATATATTTTACACCATCTCTTATGTTCTCTATAATGTTGTCAATTATTTTCAACCATTCTTATACAATCAAGTTTAGTATGTGAGCACAACACCTGACCTGGAATGTTTTTCCATTAAAAAATTAATTTTCTGTTGTCTTGAACTGGTTACATAGACATAAAATTACATTATCATTTGTTAAAGCATTATATAAAGTTATTGAGAATTTTTCTTTTTAATGCCCTACTCAATAGATAGTTGTAGATATAATCTGAAATAACCAAACTAATATGAGGAAGAGGAAGGTGACAGAAGTTCAAAATTCTCTTGCAGAGTTTCCAATCTTTATTTACGTAGTGTGCAGTTATTAGAATGTATTCCTTTGTTTGATTGGACGCTGTCCACAAATCAGACGTCAAAATAATTCTAGATACTGGTGACAAAATTTCTTTCAATTTCATATTCTCATTTGTGTACATCTTCATGTACTCTCTCTGTATAATGAAGCGAGAGACTTTCCCAACTCGAGGGTTAAGGAATTGAAAGAAAAACATGAATACTTTACTATCTATCATTGTAAAAAGGTATTTCTTTAACAATCACTAATCTACTAAACCACAATTTGTCTTTCTCAAACTTATGAATAGAAACTATTCTTTGAGAGTCATCTCCTTCAGACTTACTAAATGACAACAACTGTTGGTCTGGAAGTGGGATTCTTGGTCTCTTTGAATAGTTTTGCCTATGTTTGTTTAAATGTGTTGTTCACTCCTCAAGAATCTTAGTGTATAATGACTTGCGATGAATAAATCTAATCTTCACCATGTCATTAACCATGACTTCTTTAAAGTCATCCCACACTGCTGATGTTTTCTTTCCTGTAGTTGTAGTTGAAGACACGTCTCCCTCCACAATAAGAAGAGATGTGGCTGATGCACCAGTATCGGAGGTATTTGGGGCTTCCTCACTAGTCATCTATAAGAGAGTTTTAATAGATTATAATCTTCACCACACTACTTTATAAATTGTAAATTTTAATGCTTTCCTAAATGGCTATACTTGTCTTACTGTCGAAATCAGTCGTACATTCAAGATTGGATAGATCGTAATGCCTTCAATTTTCAATTTAAATGCCACGTCAAAATTCCGACAGCATCTCCCATAAGCTCTCAATGTATATTTATCTTGTATTTGATTCTCATGTCAAGCATCCACAAAAAGTGTGGACATTTGACAATGGAAATAAATATAGAAACTATATCCACAGAGAAAAAGGAGAGATGAAGTAGAACAACCGTATGCATTTAAATTAGAATAAATAAAAATATTACAATATATCTAACCCTAAACTATCTAAAAATGAGATAGTTTGAGGATTTCTATGCCTTCAAGAATACACTGTATCTATCTCTAAAAACATAAAAATCCTCAAACGGGCAATTGATTATGTATCCTTAAAATTTAACATTAAGAATTTTATAAATTAAAAATAATCTAACAATCTAACATTCTAGGAACTTGACAAATTAACAAATTAAAAATAATCCAACAATCTAATAAATTAACAAATTAAAAACAATCAGAATATAATATATATATAATTTATATTATACAATTATCCCATACATCCATCCATCCATCCACCCAACCATCCCATCCCATCCAATCAATCCATCCATCCCACCATCCCTTCCTTCATCCATCCAACCATCCCTGAGTTATAATATATATATATATATATATATAGATATAATATATATAGTATATATAGATATATATTTATATTATACAATTATCCCATACATCCATCCATCCATCCACCCAACCATCCCATCCCATCCAATCATCCATCCCACCATCCCTTCCTTCATCCATCCAACCATCCCTGAGTTTTATATATATATATATATATATATATATATATATATATATATATATATATATATATATGGGAAAATGTACTATGTGCTCGACCGCATGTTACCTTCCCATGAGGTCGAGTG
Organism: Magnolia officinalis; assembly: GCA_021015155.1. Taxonomy (NCBI): domain Eukaryota; kingdom Viridiplantae; phylum Streptophyta; class Magnoliopsida; order Magnoliales; family Magnoliaceae; genus Magnolia; species Magnolia officinalis. The sequence continues at coordinate 36,069,851 of JAJHSJ010000016.1, read as the reverse complement.
CTGGCACTATGCTAGCGGTCAGATGGTAAAAGTTTCAAAAGAATGGTGAGATTTTATAGAGAGAAAGGTGAGATTTTATAGGAGAGTGGAGAAATAAAATCGGTGAAACCGGCTCTCTCTCACGTATATTTCCTACAAAAGCCCCTGCACAAAGGTTCTGCCTTAGAAACCTAGGTGGGGACCGTGGGGTTTTTTTTTAAAGAAATTCACCCTATCCATCCATTTTTCTCATATCATTTTAAGATATGATATACAAAATGAGTCACGTCCAGGGATCAAGTGGACCACAAGTTGGGGATTGAACGTCCACCATTAAAAACTTCTTGGGAGATGGAGAAGTTTCGGATCAACCTGATATTTGTGTTTTCACTTCATCCACGTCTACATGACCTTTTGAATAGGTTGGATGGTAAAATAACATCACGGTGGCCCTTAAAAAGGTTTCAACGGTGGGTGTCATTATCACTGTAACTTCCTTTGGTGTGGTCCACTGGAGCTGTGTACCTGCTTCATTTTTATGATTATACCTTAAAATGATCCGAGAAAAGCAATGAACGACGTGGATAAAACACTTACATCATGTTGGGCCCCACAGAGCCCTGCCCGGATGGATTACCGTCCGGGTGGGGGTAGGACGCAATCTGCGTCCTCTTTCTTTTGCGTCAGGGGCAGAAACGGATTGGCTACTCCCCTTGCCACTAGCCCGATGGTGGTGATTGGTGCTCTATGGGCCCCACCATAATGTATGTGTTTCATCCATGTCTTTCATCCATTTTTACATATCATGTTATGGCTTTATCCCAAAAATAAAAGGGATATAAATCTCAGGTGGACCACACCACAGGAAAACAATAGTGATTGGATATCCACCATTAAAATCCTCCTAAGGCCCACTGTACTGTTTATTTGACATCCAATCTGTTGATTAGGTCATACAGAAATAGATGAAGTGAAAAAACAAATATTGTCTTGATCCTAAAAAGTTTTTAATGGTCGACGTTCAATCAACATTGTTTCCTGTAATGTGGTCCCCTTGAGATTGGGATATATCTTATTTTTGGTCTCATACCCTAAAATGATCTAGAAAAATAGATGGACGACATGGATGAAACACATACATCATTGTGGGGCCCACAGACCACCGACCACCCGTCATTGGTTGGTGGCAGGGGAGTGGCCAATCCGTTTCCGGAACGAGCCCTGTTTGACAGATGTGGATTAGATACTGATATGTCGAGTAGAGAGTCGGCTACTGAAGTGACGTCACCAAGTTCTGTGGGACCCACTATGATGTATGTGTTATATCCACACCATCCATCCATTTTGAGATATCATTTTAAGTCATGAGCCAAAGAATGAGGCAGATAAAAATCTATAGTGGACCCCACCACAGAAAATAGCGGGGAGAATGATTCCCACCGTTGAAACTATCCTAAGGCCCACCATAATGTTTATTTGAAATCCAACCTATTCAAAAGTTTAAAAGGACATGAAATAAGAGAAAACACAAATATCAGCTTGATCTAAAACTCTTGTGGCCTTTAGAAGTTTTTAACGATGGGCGTCACTGTCCCCACTGTTTTCTGTGCTGAGGTCCACTCGAGCTTTGGATATATTGCCCTAAAATGATCTCTCCAACTGGATGGAAGGCGTAGATATAAAACATACATCATGGTGGGGCCCACGAAATTGGTGCTAGTTTGGATGAAGAGAAATGAAAATTGAAAAACTGGTAGGTTTTTTTAATAAAAAAGTTGATATTTATTTCATCTGACCAAGCGAGAAGAGTTGGACCGATTTGAACCGAGTTTGAGTTATGGATCGATTCGAGTCGAGTTGAGCTCTGGGTAGTTCAGACTGGAGTAAAAAAAAATTGAGCTAAAAAAATCAGCTTGACTCGGTGCAAACCCAGTTTTAAGCCGAGTGAAGTCAAGCTTATCCGATTCGATTCGAGCGAGTTAACCAAGCCAACTTGGTTTGTGTACAGCTCTACTTGTTATGCAAAGTCACATGTGCTACATTTATCAAGGTTAGCTAATAGTGTGCGCACATCCTGTACTCACTATGCGGATAAGAATTTTTCTTATGATGTCATGTGTTGGTGATCGATAATAATTTTTCTTGTGATGTCACATATTGATGATTGTTATCCCTTTCTTTGCTTGAAAGTGCATTATACACTGTGAAACTTAATCAACTTAACATCGTTGCTATGTTACTTCATAATTCTTTATGCGATTTTGACCATAAGGACTTCTTTTATATGATGCTATGATGCATTGGCTGAATCCATTATTAGTCGTGACCATATTTCAATCAATTCCCATTGTCGGTCATATGACCATACGGTAAGTAGTCAACTTTACCATGTGAATGAGATACATGATCCTATGACAGTGATTAGAGCTGTACACGAGCAGACTAAGGCTCGAGTACTCGCTCGACTCGACTCGGAATACTCGACTCGTACTCGACTCGTCTGAGTTAGAGCCGAGTACGAGCGGGTTTCCACTACTCGTTTACATAACGAGTAGAGTTCGAGTCTAGAGGTACTCGACTCGGTACTCGACTCGGTACTCGACTCATAACTCGACTCGTACTCGACTCGTTCCTCTGTATATAAGCCCGCCCCAAAAAACCCTACCCACCCACCCGTTTTTCATTTTCAACCAGCGAGTAGCCGAGCGCCCAAAAAACCTACCCCACCCACCCACCCGCCCGTCATTTTCAACCAGCGAGTAGCCGAGCACCCTTTTTCCCGCCTGTTTGCAAAAAAAAAAACTCTCTCTCCCCTCTCTCTTCCAGCGCTCGGCCGGACTCCGGCCGCCCCTCTTCTTCCTCTCTCTCTCTCACTCGCCCGTCGCCGTCCCTCTCTTCTTCCCTCTCTCTCTCTCACACTCGCCCGTCCCCTGTCCGGCGGTGCTAGACCCTGCCGCTCGTCTCTGCGGCCTGTCCGGTGACGGAGCTCGTCCCTGTCAGTCGTCCGGTTTAAAATCGTCCCTGCCAGGCTGCCACTCGTCATCGCCCTGCCCTGCACGCAGCTGCGGTCGTTCCTGCCCAGCTCGCCGGTCATGGTGTGGTAATGTGTGGATTTTTATTTTTTATTTTTTATTTGAAATTGTTTAATAAAAAATAAAAAATAAAAAATAAAATATGTTAATATAGAATTTGTTTAACATAATTTTGGGATTAACCTGATATTTGTGTTTTCCCTAAATATTCGGTGGATAATTAGTTGTTAATATAGAATTTGTTTAATATAATTTTGTTAATCAATTGTTAATATATTTCATATTTGTGTTAATATAGAATTTGTTAATCAGTTGTTAATATATTTGTGTTTGTTAATTGATATTTGTTAATACATTTGTGTTAATATATTTGTGTTAACCTGATATTTGTTAATATAGTTGTTAATATATTTGTGTTAACCTGATATTTGTTAATATATTTGTGTTAACCTGATATTTGTGTTAACCTGATATCAGTTGTTAATATAGAATTTGTTTAATATAATTTTGGAATTAACCTGATATTTGTGTTTTCCCTAAATATTTGGCATGGATATGAATTATTTGTATTATTCTACTTGTAGACTTGTAGACAGTATAGGATAATCAGTTGCCCATTTGAGGATTTCTATGTTGCCAGACATAGATTCAGTGTGTTCTTGGATGCATAGAAATTGCTCAAATTGTCCCTTTTTGGACAGTTCAGGTTAGATAGATTGTAATGTCTTCATTTATTTCCAATTTAAATGCATATGCCTGTTCCGGTTTCGTCTCTCCTTTTTCTCTCTGGATATATTTCATGTATTTATTTCCGTCGTCAAATGTCCACACTTTGTGTTGATGATTGACATGGGAATCAAATACAAGATTAATATATTCTGAAGAGATAAGGGGAGATGCTGCCGGAATTTCGGCGTAGCATTTAAATTGAAAAATGAAGCATTATAATCCATCTAACTTTGAATGGGTGACTGATTTAGACAGTAAAGTAATTATGCCCATCTAGCGGTCTAGCCATCTAGGATCCTAGGTATAACTGTATAACATATCGAGAATTTTATTTTATAGATGACTAGTCAAGACGAAAGCCCAAATACCCCTGGAATGGGTGCATCGGCCACATCTCCTCTAATAGTAGAGGGAGACACAGACACGTCAACCGCATGCAAAGGGAAGAAGAAGAGATCAGCCGTGTGGGATGATTTCGAAGATGTGACCGTTAACGGTGTACAGAAGATAAAGTGTAATAACTGCAAAGGGTTATTCAGCAAGATTCTAGGAGGATCTACGACACATCTAATTAGACATTTGAAGACGTGTCCTAAGAAAGCAAGACTCCCTCCTCCCGGCCAACAGACGTTGTCATTTACGAAGTCAGAAGGGGACGACTCCCAAGGCGTAGTGTCCACTCATAAGTTTGACAAGGAGAAGCTGAATGAGTGGTTTGCTAGATTAGTGATTTTGGAAGAAAAACCTTTCAGAATGATTGAAAGTAAAGGGTTTAGGGCTTTCTGTCAATTCCTTAACCCTCGGGCCGAGAATGTCTCCCGCGTCACAGTGCAGAGAGAAAGCATGAAGATGTACGCAAAGGAGAAGATGAAACTGAAAGAAGTTTTAGCTTCAGTGACCAGAATAGCTTTGACTTCTGATTTATGGACGGCGTCTAATCAAAGAAAAGGATACATTTCATTAACCGCTCACTATGTTGATAAGGATTGGAAACTATGCAAGAGAATTTTAAACTTCAAACACCTTCCTCCTCCACATACTGGTTTACTTATTTCAGATTGCATCTACAGTTGTCTAGAAGGCTGGGGCATTGAGAAGAAAATTTCAGCAATAACTTTAGACAATGCTTCAGCAAATGACAGTGTCATTTCATGCTTACGTAACCAATTCAGGGCTACAGGAAATTTATTTTTTGAAGGAAAAATATTTCAGGTTAGATGTTGTGCCCATATTGTAAATTTGATTGTACAAGAAGGGCTGAAAGCAATCGATGACACTATAGAGAACATAAGAGAAAGTGTGAAATATATAAGGGGGTCGCCATCGAGACTGAGTGTATGGAATGACATCATCCAACGTTTGAATGTGCCATCTAAAAAACGTTGAAGTTGGATGTCTGTACACGTTGGAACTCAACCTATGAAATGTTAGATGCGGCAATGGAATTACAACTTGCATTTCCTGAATATGCGGCGCGTGACAGAACGTATTCTTGGTTGCCGAGCACAGATGATTGGGCCAAAGCACAACAAGTTCATACATTTCTCCAAGTTTTCTACGATTGCACGAAGATTTTTTCTGGGAATCAGTATCCAACCGCGAATCTGTTTCTTCCGTCTCTTTGGAGGATTAAGGATGCTCTGCGGAAAAATGTCAGTGCGGTCGGGTCCAGATTTCATACGCCAGATGACAGTTGGTATGAAGATGAAGTTCGATAAATACTGGGACGAATGTCATTTGTTGATGTCCTTGGCAGTTGTTCTTGATCCCCGTTGTAATATGGGATTGGTTAGCTTTATTTTCATGAAGCTTTATCCTACTGAAAGAGCGGCAGCAGAGACGTCTAAGGTTCGTGAAGCCCTTGAAGATCTGTATTAAATCGTATGTTAATACTTTACCTGCAGCGGCAACGGGTGTTGAAGTAGAGATGCGGATATTTCTGTACCTGGTAATCCAGATGTGCTAAATGAATACATATCATATTTGGCACAAGCATGAATGGGAGTTGATACTAAGGAATCAGAGTTAGAAATGTACCTCAAGGAGCCAATCGTAGTGCGAGCTGAATTTGATGTGTTGGAATGGTGGAAGATGAGGGTTAGTGAATCAAAATACCCTACATTATCTGTGATGGCACGGGACATATTATCAATACCAGTTTCAACAGTGGCATCAGAATCCGCATTCAGCACAGGGAGCAGGGTTGTGAGCAAGTATCGAAGCTCACTTTCGCCAAACACAGTTGAAGCGTTGATTTGTACGCAAGATTGGTTGCGCCCGATATGGGGAGGAGATATGAATGATGATGATGAAGAAGAGGAGATTGAGATTCATGACGCGTCTCTACCTATAGATCAGTAATTATTTTCGTTTTTCAAATTTTTTTGGCTGAATGTTGAATGATCTGTAATATTATTTCACTGCAACTGCAAACACGAAAGTGTTGGTCCTTTTGGAATGTGGTTTGGAAGACTTTGAATCATTGATATTTATTTACATATGCCTGTTCATTTGCTTTTATTTTTGAATTTTGATACATTTATATTGCTTTCTTTTGTTGCTATATCAAGTTCAATTTATTTATCAATATTCTGATTTTTTTTATTAAAAATTGAATGTAGATATGTCGTTATCTGAGCCATCGTCAAACATTTGGGACTATGCTTTCCTAGTTGAATCACCGCCACGGTCTGGAAAAACAAAGATTAAGTGTGGTTTTGTGTGGGCAAAGTTTGTGCACAAGACTAATCGCTTTCGCCTACACTTGTCATGTCGAGGTGGTGATGCAAAACCATGCCCCAATGCCCCTAAGGATGTCCAAATTCTTTTTCGAGCCCTGTTAGATTCGAATAAAAAGCCTTCCACTCCATCCAAACCTTCTGCTTCTGGATCTGGTACACAAATGACATCCACAAAAGATGCAGAGGAGGAAGCCAGATTAAAAGCTTTGGAGGAAGAACAATTCCAAATCGCCATAAAACGCAGCATGGAAGATGCTTCTAGACTTCAGCGATATTCGAGTCAAAGACAACACGATGTTGAAGCAGGGTCAAGTTACTCGTCGAGTACGACAAACAAGAAGAAGAAAAAGAGTAACAAATTGAAATTCCTAACTCGTCTCGGTGAATTTTATAGGGCATTGGGTACTACATACAATTCTTCACATAAAGCAAGTTTGAAAAATCTAGTTGAAAGTGTAGAAGAGCACGAAGAAAAAATCTCTTCGCCTTCTGACTCAGAGGAAGTGAATCAATTTGTATATAAAAAAATAGATAGCAGTTCCGATGGATCAGATGACAATACAGGAACAGGAAGACACTCATCTTATAGAGGTTATTAGTTATAAATTGTCATTTTGAACAATGTAATGTAATCATGTAAATACGTTAATGTAATTATGTAACAATAAAGACACTCATCTTTATTGTTTCATTTAATTTCGAATTTCAATTGACAATCGAATTGAAATTCAAATTAATTTCAATTATAACTTGAACTTGGCTCAAAGCTCGAACTCGTTACTCGAAAACCCTACTCGGATTGGACTAAAATTCAGACTCGGACTCGAACTCGAACTCGCCTCGAAAACTGGCACTCGGTACTCAACTCGTGTGCTCGTACTCGGACTCGACTTGAAAACTCGCACTCGGTACTCAACTCGTGTGTTCGTACTCGAACTCGCCTCGAAAACTCGGACTCGACTCGACTCGTTTACTACTCGTACTCGACTCGTACTCGGGCGAGTAGAGTACGAGCAGGGGGTCATGCTACTCGGCCGAGTAGAGCCCGAGTACGAGCAGCGGTCGGTCGTTAAGAGTCGAGTACGAGTAGGGCGATACTCGACTCGACTCGACTCGTGTACAGCTCTAACAGTGATCAATTAGACTTATCCTTTTTGAACTACTCATAAACCTTTTAAATTCTGATTAAATTTGACCATTAAAATAGCTAGAGAGATCTTTTATTTATTTCATATGGAGATCTTATTGGCATGTGGCGTCAAGTATGAATAAAGATGCATAGAGACTTACATATTTTTACAATACATATGCATTTATGAGATAACAACAAAAAGTATTCTTCCCCGTTAAACAAGAAAAAAAAGTATAAAACGTATCTTTTTTCTATTCTTGTTTTGTGCAAGAACCTCCGTCCACTCGGGAATACCTATTCCCAAGAGTCTCCTTTACACGAAAATACCACAAAATACCACAGGAGAGAAAACGTAGTAAAACCCAGCAACCATAACTAAAGTCAAGCACATGAAACTAGAGTATAGAGTAGTGGGGGGACCTTGCTCTTGCTGCGGTGGTAGACTCTCAGGAGTTTCAACACGGTTCGAGTACCTATAGGTGGTGAAATTCCACTAGCGTGAGTGTGTGGGAGTGTGTGAAAAAAAAAAAAAAAAAAGTATAGAGTAGTGGGTAGAGAAGAGAGTGACGTATCTTACTGTGATCATTCCGTCTCATATATCATTTATGTATCCTATCGTGATCATTCCGTGTGTAAGATCTGCACCGCTTATTGATATACCTTGCCGTGATCATTCTCTGTCTCGCAAATCAGGCGGATCCAATTAATCAGGTAGGCCACCCTATCACGTGCGAATGGACGGTTAGAAATCACCAGCAACTCAGCGGACTGTATAGGGAGCGGATTAGGTGTTACCCTTATTGTCTGAGGCCCACCTTGATAAATTTTTTGTATATCCATCTGTTTTTTTAAACTCATTCTAGTAGATTATCCTAAAATTTTCCGGTGGACCACATCACCGAAAAAAGTTATGAATGACCATTAATTTTTTTTTAGGCCACAAAGTTTTAGATCAAGCTGATCTTTATATCTTCTTATCATCAAGGTCTGTTTCACCTTTTCAACGGGTTGAATGGTAAATAAAAATTATATATCTGCTTATTGTTGGCCCTGGGAAGTTTTTAATGGTGGGCGTTCAATCACCACTGTTTCCTGAGGTGTGGTCCACCTGAGTTTTGGATCTGCTTAATATTTTTGAAAACGTCCTAAAATGGGCTGAAAAAACAGATGGACGGCGTGGATATACAACACATCATCAAGGTCGGCCCCACAGTACGGGTAACACCTAATCTGCTCCCGTATGTATGCGCCACCTCACGAGTGGACCCGCCCATATTATAAGATACAGCATCTTCACGTAATCTACTAGTTGATTCATGTCCTGGATTTCTCACACGTGTTCCACTCTAGCACGGGTCCGGCGATTCGCCTTTTCAATCTCTCCATGCTAGCGAAAGAGTCAATGATCTCGAGTCCACAGCTCCTCCGTTTACGAAAACAGACTCTACACGTGCCTCTTTAATAGAGAAACAGGCATGTGATAAACACTGATGCGCAAAGTGCACTCGCGCGAGTCTGCTTTGAAAGTTAACTCGCCTCACACGTGGAAAAGAAGCACACATGCACACGATCAGATCCTGTCATCAGTCAATCCACGCAGAGTAAGTCCGATATATAAAAATTACACATTGATATGATAATTAGATGGGGATAAATGAGGAAAAGAAATGAACGGCTTATAGAAACTAACCAACATTCAGAATTATATACTCTAGTATGGCCCACCTAACGATCAGACGGACATAATATTTGAGAAATGGAATCCACACATCTGGGAGTCTTCTGATGAACAGTTCCGATCTCGTGCACGTGTTCATGATTTCTACGTGTGTGGCCAGTGAAGTTTTCAAGGTGCGCTTGGCATTTCTTATTTCCTTCGAGAGTCAAGATCCAACGGCCAGAAACTCGTCCGAGTCGAGATTTAGTCCCAGAACTCTTCAAAGAGAGAGAGAGAGGAGAGAGAGAGAGAGAGAGAGAGAGATAAAATTGGTAGAAGATTACTCAATCGTCCGTTCATGAAGATGTTAGAAAAATCTATCCTTCTTTTCTCTCTATTGCTGGAGATTGTATTGATTCATGGGTCCGATCACGTAGAAAGAATGGTATACTTTCGTTTGCTATGTCGGTTTTTTAAATTATTATTTGAGAAATAATCCAATGCTCTCCTAGCACTGAAAGTAATCATACTCCGAGTTGCATTTGGACACTGGACAGTCCTCTCACTCAATCCAGACTGTCTATTACGTTCAGCATTCATTTCATTATCTATAATGTCAAAAACACACTGATTGGATGATCCCACTTATTCATACTTAGTTTTTTTTTTTTTTTTTTTTTTTTTTTTAGTCATTCGTTCTCAGAGCCATGGATGGAATGGTTAAGATTCTAGGATAAATTTGATTTTTTAGACTTGTACACCATCCATCATGGGCACCAACAATTACATATATGAACTTGTTGTTTAGGACTATTTTGCCATAAACAATCTTGACCGGCCATTTTATAAGCAATTGATTGATCCAATGGCTAGAAACGTTTGGGTTCGTGTGATTTTTTTATGTGGTATCCTGAGAATGTGTGGTGGACCCAATGGACAAAACCCAGATTAGTCAATTGAACTGTGCTAGTGTCCCATGCAACTAAAAGCACCAAAAGCTTATAGTGCTGTAAGAGCTAGGAAACAGTTCTTCTTCTTCTTCTTCTTCTTCTTCTTCTTCTTCTTCTTCTTCTTCTTTTTTTTTTTTTTTTTTTTAGTGATAATTCAGAAACTAATCTCAGTTAATTATATTTGAATGACTAACAGCCATACATCATATACATGGGTGATGTCCCGAAGATGAGACCGTCGATGTCGTCGATGATGGAAATTCACCATAGACTCATTTCAACAGTGATCGGGGAGTAAGTCGAATCTGACTATATTAAATTACCACTAATCAATCTAAATTAATAATAATTAGAAATTGTTTAAGTTGTAGTTATTGCATATCTCTACATTGTATATGCAGTACATGCATGTATGCATCGGATCTCTCTCTCTCTCTCTCTCTCTCTCTCTCTGCAGATCAGCATACCATTTGAATCTAGTGCCTTGGGTTCGAGTCCTTACCTCACTGGTAGACTCCACGGAGTTTCAACACGAGGTCTTGGGTTCGATACCCATAGGTGGTGAAATCCCACTAAGGCGTGCCTGAGGTTTGTATGTGTCGGGTGCATGTGTAAAAAATAAATAAATAAAATAAAATAAAATTGAATTTAGTGCCATTTGTTTGGCTAAAGTGCTCAAATTGTCAAACCTCTTGCCGTAGCAAATGTCTGTGATCCATTCCCTCACCTTGTCAATAACAGGCTGTGCAAGCCCAATTCCTTGAAAGCTCAAAACCTGATCGCTGAGTTCTTAGCTAACCAAATCTCCCAACAAATAAAACATGGTAGCAATAATTACCGAGCGCAAGCAGTTGAAAAATATATTGCAATATGGACTGGTTATGTATTAGGATTTTAACTAAATTGGCCTCATGGTATAACCAAATGCACCAAATAGCCTTTCTTTACAAAACATTCTTTCTTTGACCCTGTGACCATTTTTTTGGAGAATTAGTGGACAAAAATGCCCCTTCTTTTTGAAACCTAGTACTGCATTTTCCAGTATACTGTCACCGCCATCAACTTTTCTAGCGTCTGGGCACTAGCAATAACTTTTATGACCCTAAAAATGAGTGTTGTTTTTTCTCTGACAATCACAATTCTTAGAGATGGAAACCACAGTGGAAGAGATTTTGAATGAATTATTTATTTATTTTTTGCAAAATAACATTTTCTTAAATATGGAAGCCACTTGTGGTTGTGGATAGAGAGGGGTGGTTGCGGTTGTTGTCGTGGGGAGAAGTGATTGTCGGAAGAGATTTGAGGTGGAGAGGGATAGTTTTCCTTGTCATGTAGAAGACAATAAAGGTGATAAAATTTGGATTTTGTAATGTATTGCCTTGGTCGAATAGTTATGTCAACCTCGATCCATAATACATGTCAACCAGGGATGTTGTCATCTGTTAAGGGTCGAGGTTGTCATCTGTTAACGCTCTGGGTTGTGGTTATTATATGTGAAAGGTCTAGGTTGTCATGTGTTAAGGGCCTATGTCGTGGTTGTCATGTATTTACGGTCTAAGTTGTTATGTGTTAAGGGTGTGGTTGTCATATGTTAAGGGTTGTGGGGCCCACCTTCGGATATGTGTCAAATCCACATAGAGCAATATGAAGGGAAAACATAAATATCATCTTAATCCAAAACTTTTATGGCCCCCAAGAAGTTTTCAATGGTATGTTTTCAATCTCACTGCTTTTTGTGGTGTGGTCCACTTGAGCCTTTGATATACCTCATTTTTGGGCTAATACCCTAAAATTATCTTTCAAAATGGATGGACAATGTGGATAGAATACATACATCATAGTGGACCCCACAAGACCATCCATCTCTAGCTAGGTCCTGCTATCTAATCTAAGTCACGTCCCATCACATGGATGCAAATTTTTAGTAAAAGCCTTTTGAAGGAAGTTCTTGTCATTGGAAGTTATGTTGGGCCAACCATGATGTTTATGGGAATTGCACTCTATCCATCCATTTTGGAAGACTATGTTATGAAATGAGACAAAAAAAAAATAGATAGATCAAAAACTCAAGTGGGCCACACGACTGGAAATAATGGAAAGGGGTTGCTTACCGTTCAAACCTTTTAAGGTTCCACCATGATGCTTTTATGCAATTCAAACCATTCATAAAGTAGTCAAAATGCACATAAGGTCCTTACCACTAAGATGAATTGAAAAAATAAAAATATTAGCCTAATCCAAAGCTTCTGCTGCCCTACAAATGCTTCAATCGTAGGTGAACGATCTCCATTATTTTTTGTTGCGTGGCCCACTTGAACTTTGGATCCACCTCATTTTTGGGCTCATGTCATAAAATATTTGGCAAAACATGTGAGCGGTGTGGATTTTTTCACAAACACCATAGTAGGCCCCATAGTGTTGATCCCGTATGCTTATACAATACGCAATCCAAATCCCTCATGCATCATGCCCCTGATGGGGTTTGGGCTCAATACAAGGCATTTTTGTCCCTTAAAATTTGCAATTATCGTCAAAGGGCTAAAAAAGTAAGACTTTTTAAGAGAGGCCATTTACTGTGTTTGGCCATACCATGAGGCCATTTTGGTCAAAATTAATGCTACACTAAAAAAGTCTCATACGACGTTCTCTAGCAGGCCATCCACAAGAAGGCATTGATTTTGTGATGGATTACGATAGTATGGTTTGAGGTAGCGATCGAGAGAAAGGTTGGGATCATTCAATCTTTTTTATTTTTTTCCATTTATTCTATATGATCGATTGGAATTGAATTGCTCATACCTCTTATGAGCATGATCCATTTCTCAAGAATATTTCGAAGGTGTACTCCTAGCTAGTACTTAGTTTTGTAATATTTTTTTAAAAGCATGAACAACAATGGTTGCAAGATAAATACCTAAAGTTTTTCTCATGACTCAACCATCCCAAGCTATAGTAAAGGAACTTATTAGCACTACACAAGTAGTAGAAGGTGTAGGAATGGGACCTGGAAGATGTCCAATGTCTGAAACTTTCTAACGACTTGAGGAAGTGTAGAAGTTAGACTAGGTCCAAAATGAAATGTGTTGGTCGATCGGCTCTAGAAAGTCGAAGCTATAGAAAGGAGGGAGGAGTATGCTTGATATTCAAAAAGAGAGGGCCCAATGCACTCATATATGCCGATTTGTCTCCATGTATTACCATATTGCTGAACTACGCAATTGTACCATTTTGTTCACCCTTCCATTGGTTTCAGCCATGATCATGAAGCTTTGAAGGCACTCGTAGGATCTGAAAAATCATATTGAAGTAATAAATTTTCATTTGGATAGCCTGGGAAGAACTAATCTACCGTTGAAATTTCCTGGTGAGTAACTTCGTGATGGAAAGTTGGTCCAAGTGAAAGAAACGTTCTACTTTGATCGACAGGGATGTCATAAACAATATCGTTCATGATCATGTGAGAGAGTGCCTAGCTCTTGTATGAGATCTTCCTGATGGAAGGTTGGAGGACCAAAAGATGAATAAGCATCCATGGCGGTGATAGAGATTTTAAAAGAAGAAGAAGAGGGTATAAGAGCAAGAGGTGTAGAAAATCAAAATCGATTCGAAATTGTGTATTTATCGTTCAGGAGTGTGCTAATTAATGAAAGGATAATCATGACTCCTTGAATGATTTGACCGTTCAAAAAAAGTTGTTACGTGTCACAATAACAACCATGGAAACATCAAGACCATCATTCGGGTTTTCATCTTGGCCAAACAAAATCAATAGGAAGATGACACGTGGAATGGAAAGTCAATCGCATTTATTGCATTGAATAACGAATCACCGTCGATGTCACCTTCTTGCCTAAAAGAGAAGCAACATGGGGGGTAATGTTCTACTTTATTTTTTATCGTTCCTAGAAGAAAAAATTGGAACAGACATGTGTCATTGCACGAGTAATATACAACACGTATAAGATATGCGAAGATATTTAAGGCGCCTTTTGCAGGAATAACAGCTAGTGTTGGTTGGGAGATACACGTCATCTAAGAATGGAACATAATTGAGAAATCAGAAGCAGAATGTGGTCGAGCAAGAAGAGCGGTTATCGGGATATATGTCAAGAAGAGAATGAAGAATCTAAAAGGTCATAGTAGTGTTGAAGCGGTTGTTGTAACTGATTAGACGTGGGAAAAAGCATCCAGATGGGTATTTTAGAGAAGTTTATAAATAAAAAATGAGCTTAATGAAGCAAAGTGTCTCATGCCAACCCAATTAAACAAATCGAATTTATTAATTATCTTTTATGTTTCTTAGGATAATCTATCTTTTACGTTTTTAGCGTAACCGGTAGCCTAATCCTATATTAGGAGTAGCAATAATCTAGTAGTTGTAATCCTTAGTAGTAATCGAAGTCTACACTCATACCTTGGATGATTTCCATTGTAATATAAGTAATTCTTATATTAGAATGGTGCTTTGCAGTCAATTGTAAGTGTTTACTTTTTTTCTTAAAAAAAAACTTTTGTATATGAAATTCCTTTCATATAGAAGGCAAGGTGCAACCCATTTTCGGAGGACAAACATACTCTCCAATAATCGACTAATCAACTTAAATAGCGTGCGAGTGGTTGAATAGGTGACCGATCTCCTTAGTTATCGGTAATATACAGTCAAGTCTAACATATTTGCCTATCTTGGCGCTTGGGGTCAAAGTTGTTGGTTGGAATCAAGCCACAAAGCCGATTCTAGCATTCCCACATATATTACGTGTGATGGAATTTGAAACCGAGACAACGAGAACTTATGTTCTACAATATATTATATAGAATATATAGATATAATATATAGGGATGATATATGTCTATATAGTATATTGTGTATCTATATCTATAGATATATATGTATATATATATGTATATATATATATATATGTATATTAATATATATATATATAATATCTCTAACAACGATCTATATAATATAAAGATCTAATCTTCTATCTATAAATATAAAGGAATCAAATTCTAACAACGATGGTAAAAGATAAAATCTTTCCTAAGATAAAGGAAAGGAGTTTATCTTTAATTGAAGTTTTCCTAATAAGGATTAACTTTCACTTGATAATGTGGTTGGTTAATGTAACCGCCAGGAGTGTAGGATCATGGCTGTTTTGGCGTAGGTGCGTGTCAAATATAAAAGGGAAGGGGATAAAGTAAAAAATTGAAAATAAAATTGAAAAAAATGACATGCAACGAGGTACGTCCGAAAATCAATTTCTCACATAGTATTTAATATAGATGAGGTAAAAATGACGGTTTTATCCTCGTAATTCTCAAATATTCCAACGAAGTACATACCATGGTCCCAACTTACAAGCCAATCAGATTAGAAGAAAGCTGAGTCTTAGCTACTTCTCCTTTCAGATGTCCTTAAATGGCCACAAATCAACTAGTTAGTTCATCAAATCAGTATAATGTCTGGTCTATGGCCCATCTAAGTGGTAGATCACAGTTTGGAGGGTTTGAGTATGCCACTAGTAGAATTCCTGAGTCCTGTGTGTCAACCATCATAGTATGCCAGAGTATCAATGTTTCTTCTCAAACCAGAGTTACCGGTTTGGGGCCAGGTACATTCAAAATTTTGAATGTGATCAACTTAAATAATCTAGAGATGCCAATGGGTGGGTCTTGAGCCCACTTGGGCCCACTCATCATGGGCTATTGGGCTTGGGCCTAACACAATCAAAATTACATGTCTTAACATATTTTTGTTTTACTTCTTATTTCTATGTGGATCGAACAATTTGTAGCGAGGAGGTGGCCCGACAATCAATCATACACAGCTATGGGAAAAGCTTCAATGCATTGGCAGCAAGGATGCTGCCTGACGAAGCAAAGAAACTATCTGGTTTGTAATGTTCCAAGTTCCAAATTACAAATTACGAAATTTTCCATCTCATTCCAAAAGAACTTGTTGAAATTTTTGTATTTTTAAGTTTTGGGGGTTTATAATTGCATTTTTCTTTCTTTGTTTCAATGGATTTCATGTAGAGATGGAGGGTGTAGTATCAGTGTTTCAGAGCACTCGTCGCACACTTCACACAACAAGATCATGGAATTTCTTAGACTTTCCAACGACAGCAGAGCGGAAGGTTGGCAGAGAGAGCAATGTGATCATTGGGTTGTTGGACACAGGTAATTGGGACCGTAGATTCTTGTGATGGATATCCTGGACCATTGATGGGCCCACCTCCATCCAAATGGCCATTATAGTGATCAATTTTAATAATTCTGCAACCCATGAAGATGTTGTTTGGGGCCCAGCCCAAAATAATCACGTGGGTCAGACATATCACTGAATGTGCCTAATAGTGATTTTTTGGACAGGAGAAGCGTTGGGTGTGCACACGTGTGCCATGGTGGCACATGCTGGATAGTGTTGATTTGCTTTTGGTTATAACTGTCTAATATTGGGGTTTTTTTTTAGGAATTTGGCCTACTGCTCCGAGTTTCAATGATAAGGGATTTGGCCCACCTCCATCCAAATGGAAGGGCAATTGCGTAAAAGTCGGCAACTTTAGTGGCTGTCCTCTCTCTAACTCTCTAATCTCTCTCTCTCTCTCTCTCTCTCTCTCTCTCTCTCTCTCTCCAATGGGCCACATTCAGGTTAGATCGGTGTTCTGTGGGCCCACCTATGATGTATGTGTTTCATCCATGCCATCCATTCATTTTTCTAAATGCCTAAAAATGAGGTAGATCTAAATCTCGAGTGGAACACATCACATGAAACAATGCTGATTGAACGCCCACCATAAAAAACTTCTTTGGAGCCACAAAAGTTTTAGATCAAGCTTATATTTATTTTTTTCCCTTCATCCAAGTCTAGATAACCTAATCAAGAGGTTAATGTCAAATAAACAATATAGCGGGCCGTAAGAGTTCAATCACAGCTGCTTCTTTTTCTTTTTTTTAATTTAAGTTTTTAACGACGGACATTCAATCACTACTATTTTCATATGGTGCCGTAAGTCTACATGAGATTTAAATCTACCTTATTTTTTAATTCAAGCCTTATAATGAGCTGAAAAAAATAGATGGATGGCATGGATAAAACATATACATCATAGTGAGCCCACAAAGCATTGACCAATAGCCGCAACATCACTAGTAAAACTAACTATGCCTATGGGGTTCAGGCCACATATATAAATTTCTAATATATATTATAATTGGGTGCAGCATGGAAGCAGATTGTGTGGTGTGCCACCTTGGTGGTATGTTGACATTACCAAGTTCCATGGCCCTACCATGATGTATGTTTTATATCCACATTGTCCATCCATTTTGAGAAATTATTTTAACGAATGGCTAAAAAAATGAGGCAGATTAAGTAGTAGGGATTGAACGCCTACCATTGAAAGATTCAGGCTTGCGAGGTTTTGGATCAAGCCCATATTTGTGGTTTCCTTTATCCGGGTCTTTGTGACCTTATGAACAGGTTGGATAGAAAATAAACAGAACGACGGCCCCTACAAAGGTTTCAACGGTAGGTGTCACTGTCCCACTTGCCTTCTGTGGTGTGGTCCATTTGAGCTTTGGGTCTACCTCATTTTTGGGCTCATACCCTAAAATGATCTCATAAAATGGATGGACATCATGGATATATTACACATAAATCACTGTGGGGCCACAAAACTTAGTGATGTCAATACACCACACAATCCGTCTCCACAGGCAAGGTATGATTATGGGTAGGCATACACCACACCTGACCCTATTACACCCGGTCCAGTTATTCACTCAGCTCATATTAATACCAAAACTCGCACCCTTACCCATTTAGTCGACCTACCAATCCCCCATAACCTCTCTTCTCTTTCTACATGGTACCGTTGTAACTCTTTACAATTTCATGGTATTGATGTAACTCTTTACAAAAAATTGTTTAGATGGCTTTTCAAATTCGGTCATGCGTAATATTTGCGGGTATGCAAGAACTGACTATGTGGCTCGATTCCGACCTAACAACTTTGACCCCAAGCACTTAGATAGTCAGATATGTCAAAATTGACCGTATATGACCGAGATTTAAGAAGACCAATCACCTATTTAGCCACTCACAAGATGTTTAAAATGATCAGGGGATTATCGGATGGTAGGCTTTATCCTCTGAAAATGTGTTGCACCTTGCTTTCTGTATGAAAGGACTTTCAAATAAAAAAGTTAAATAAAAAAAAAGGAAAATACTTACAATCGACCACATATAGTACCTGCAAAGCACCTTCTTTAAAGAAGAACTCTATTTTTCGATGGAAATTATCTAGTGTATGAGCGTTGACTTGGATTATAAGTACTAAATTACTACTATTCCTAATGTAAGATTATGCTACTAATTACGCTAAGGAATATAAAAGACAGTTTAATCTAAGGAACATAAAGAATAATTGATAGATTGTTTTGTTTGATTGGGTTGGTATGAGATGTTTTTCTTCGTTGAAATCTTTTGATAATTATAGATCTTCTTTGGGATAGCCATCTAAATGCTTCTTCCCCATGACCGATAATTATAACTACCACTTGACACTACTTTGTCTTCTAGATCCTTCTTTGACACCTGTCCCGATAATCTCTTTAGCACCTCTTTTTCGTCGACCACGTCCCATTTTCGAGAGCCACGCTTTGTCTATAGATGACATGTAACACCCTGACCGGCGGCATCAACATTAGATGCTTAATCAAGTATTCCTTGATTTTATCGAAAGCCAACTGATATTCTGCTTCCCATTTAAACTTATCTCATTGTTTTAACTTCACCAACGAAGAAAATACGTTAGTCTTTCATGCACAGTTGGAAATGAATCTACACATAAAGTTAACTCTATTTTGTTCATCGGCAACTATGCATTTATAATAGTTCATGCCTTGTTTTGATCTACCTCAATCCCTCGCTGATGCACAGGGAATCCTGCGAAGTTGTCGGTCGAAACACTAAAAGCACTTCTTTTTTTTTTTTTTTGGGGGGGGGGGGGGGGGGGGATTCACTCAAATGATTTGCATAAATGGGTGAAATGGTTGACAACATATCCTTGGAGGATTTGAGGACACTCTGAGACGAGGGATGCCCTATGATATTGTCTCCACTCCGAGACGAGGATGCCCTATCGATATTGTCTCCACTCCGAGACAATGATGCCCTATCGATATTTTTAGTGCAACATATCCTTGGAGGATTGGAGGACACTCTGAGACAAGGATGCCCTCTCGATATTGTCTCCACTCCGAGACGAGGATGCCCTATCTGGGTTGGAGGATTGGACATTGTGTTGATGATGAACTTAAAAGTTCAGGTGCTGGTTGCACCTGCATATCCTTGAGTAGAGGTAGTGCAAAACGTGTTACACAATCGTTAGCCCTAGAGAAGCTTTGGGTAACCCTTTGTCTTATATTTCTAAACTTGGATTAATTAATCACGCTTATATCATACCGGTATGTTTACCAAATCAGGTGTCCCCACCGTTCGTGCAAAAAATTGTTGACGCACAATCGATGCACAATGAATATTGATGGCAACCAATTGGATTTGGGTTCCACCGGGAATGCCAAAAACTGTTACCTCTCGATTTCAGATTCGGTCATGTGTAATATTTGCATGTGTGCTAGAACTGACTGTGTGACTCGATTCCAACTAAACAACTTTGACCCCAAGCACCAAGATAGACACATACATTAGAATTGACTGTATATGACCGAGATCTAAGAAGACCGGTCGCCTATTCAGCCACTTGCAATATGTTGTTTAAAATGATCAGTGATTATCGGAGGGTAGGGTTTGTACTCTGAGAATGGGTTGCACCTTGTCTTCCGTACGAAATGACTTTCAGATATAAAAGTTAAACCGCAAAAAGGAAATACTTACATTCAAATGCAGATAATAACTGCAAAGTACCTTTTTGAAAGAAGAATTCTGTGTTTAAATGAAAATTATCCAGTGTATGAATATAGACTTGAATTGCAGTTAAGGATTACAACTACTAGATTACTGTTACTCCTAATGTATGATTAGGCTACTGATTATGCTAAGGAACGTAAAAGATAGTTTATGCTAAGGAATACAAAGGATAATTGATAGATTGATTTGTTTAATTGGGTTGGTATAAGATGTTTTTTATATTGAATTCTTCTGCTATTTATAGGCCTTCTTTGGGATAGCCATTTAGATACTTCTTCCCATGAGCAATGGTTATAATAACCCCTTTCGGCACCATTTTGTCTTTTGGATCCTTCTTGGATACTTGTTCCAGTAACTGCTTTAACACCACTTTTCCCTCTACCATGTCCAGCTTTCGAGTTTCTTAGCCACGTTTGTCTATAAATGAGATGTAACACCCTCATTAGTGCCCGTTGTAATTCTATAACACGTGCTTCAAATATCCTTAAAGATTTTATATATCTGTATTTTATATTTACCGTAAAATGACAAGTGTCTTTCCCTAATTAATTTTTTAATAATAATAATAATAATAATAAATATGGTACAAAGGTGATCATATTATGGTATTGGTTGACATTTATTGGATGATTAGAAGCGAAAAAGATCCAATGATACTTTTTCAACAAACAAGTGTCTACATATTAGAGTTCAGGAATTCTCACCCAATCTTACTTTGGAAATGTGACGTAGAACAGGTGCGTTCCACATTTCAGTCAGTCGAATTTTAGTTAATTTAAATGCCACCTGTATGATTTCTGAGTTCCTGAGTATGAGAAGTCATGCGCTGCCAGAGCATATCAAATAACTCCCATAACTGGAGAGGGGGAGTCAATCATTGTGTCGTACACGTCCGATTTAAACTATTTATCCCTTTTCTTAATTTGCATGACTGATGCCTTTCGATCTTGGCCAACTATTTGAAGGCTACAAAATGGACGGCTAGGATTGTACATACGGTATTTCTTTATACCGTAGACTATACGTGGTAAAACAAACCATGACTGATTCATTCTTAAGAGATATTGCAACGGCTGAGCTGGCCCATTCCAGCTCGGTCCAAAGATAGATTGGGCTAATTGGGCCCACCAGGCCCACCAGCCTTATGTGTAAATGACAGGTGGGCTCGCCCTGCTCAATCTCAGGCCAATCCCAGGCTTGGCCCAGATCCAGTCTGTAGTCCAGATGGGCCCATGCAATCTCAGCCCAGTTTTACTTCCACCACATATCAACGTGTGACCATGCATGGACCATTTTTTCAAGCTCTAACATTTGGTCTGATGTGCGCAGGAAGATCATAGGTGCTAAGTACTACAGACTTGAATCTACCCCACCAATCGTCGACATCCTGTCTCCGGTCGACAGAGCGGGCCACGGTACACACACCTCCTCTATAGCAGCCGGGAACGCCATCACAGGTGCAAGCCTCTATGGGATTGCGAATGGAACAGCCCGTGGAGGTGTCCCATCGGCTCGGATTGCCATGTACAAGGTGTGTTGGTTTGGTGAAGGCTGCACCGACATCGACCTCCTCGCCGGGTTCGATGATGCCATCGCTGATGGTGTGGACATAGTTTCGGTGTCCATCGGCGGTGTAGCCATCGACTATTTCAGTGATCCAATCGCCATTGGAGCTTTCCATGCCATGAGAAAGGGAATACTAACATCTTGCTCGGCCGGGAACGGCGGGCCCCAAGCACAATCCATCGTGAACACAGCGCCATGGATCTTGACGGTGGCTGCCAGCGGGGTGGATCGTCAATTCAGGACCAAGATCAGATTGGGCAATGGCAAGAAGCTCAGTGTAAGTTGTTTTTATCAAATACTTCATTTCTTTTCTAGTAATCTCATTACTAGGCCTGGGAATGGATCAGGCCAGGGCCTGGATTTTGAACTGATTGGGCCCACTGGCCCTATTGGAAATTTGATTTTTCTAGGCCTAGACCTGCCCATTGCTAGCCTTACCCATTACTAATAATAATAATATATTTAGTTTATCCATGTCATTTTAACCATTTAAATCAAAGATTAAACCTTGGATTAGCATTTTCAAAGTATGAGGGAGTGTTTCTCTTTGGGGTATTGAAGATCTAACCGTTAGATTGGTGGATTGGTCTTGCTTGAGTTTTGGCATGATGATCAGGTTTGATATTTGATTTTCATGGGCTGTCCGTAGATTTTTAAGCCAGTAAGGAGGCCCACCTCGCACAAAGTTCATATGCTCTACACATACAATACAAGGAATGCTCACCTGCGCACGTGAGAACTTTTTCAGAACTCATCACACGTGATGTGGGCCCAAGATCTGAACCGTCCATATGATGCAGCACCCCATAAAAATTCTAGAGCCTGACTCTCACTCTCACCCAAAACTTTGGTGGGCCATGGAAAAGGGAAACATTTTCCTCCCTTGATTTGTCTCTCTCTTCTTCCGTGGCCCACCAAACTTTTGGATCAGAGTGAAAGTCAGCCCCCGATGGTTTCATGGGTGCTGCATCACATGGACGGTTCAAATTTTGGACACACATCACGTGTGATGAGTTCTCAAAAAGTTCTCAGGATTTCTAGTGAAAACTGGTGCGCCTGGATACATTGACAATATTGTGTCACCACACTACGATTGATTTTTGTTATTCTCAATGTTGAAATGCTTTTATAATCCATCATCAATCTGACTGTCCACTCCTTCCATGCCAATTTTAGTAGGCCATGATGCAAAAATCACAGCCATCAGATGGTGCTAAACCTTTCAATATTGATCAGTTCTTTGCAAGCGTCTATATGTATGAGCCAAAGATGGACGGTTAGCATCATCTAATCAAAATACTTCCTTGGAGCCATATAGTTTTCTACATCGAGTAGATGTTTAGATGGTGATAGTTTTATGTCTCGTGATCTTGACTGTTAGTTTTTGAGGCATTGATGGGATGGTTTGACGATCCAACAGTTTTAAATTTTGTATTATAGTTTGCTAAATGGTAGTTTGGGCAAATGTATAATGTTGTGTGTTTTTGCTCTCTCTCTCTCACTATGATGTATGTCAGACATCATCACCGTGCATTTGATGGGTCTCCTTTAAATTATGGGATATCCTAAAAATCAGCCGTATACGGAACTCAGGTGGGCCATACCATCTAAAATCATGTGAAGACATGCCTAAAACATATAAAAGCACTTGGTGGGGCCCACCTGAAATTTGGATGCATCTGAAACTTTGTCTGACCCCTCATCCAAGTGGGACACACATAATGGATGGGCTGGATTTGTGAACTACATCTCGGTGGACCCAAAACATGATTATGAATGTTTTAATGGAGGGTAACCCGTCTCAACTTTTTGTATGCGGTGTGCACAAGTCATGTATTGACTTGATTTTTAAGCCCTAGACCTACTATGGAATGGTGCATCTAACTGATGGGATAGATGTTTGACATACATCATGGTGGGGCCACACAGCTCGACCATATAGAACCTTTTCCATATATATATATATATATATATACACACACACACACACACACACACACACACACACACACACACACACACACACACACACACACGCAAGTTCGATTTTCCTCTCTATGATTTACCTGATGATGTGCGTTGTTTGCAGTTGATGAAAAGCTTTAATCACTCACATGTGTGCTATGTTTATACCTGTGGTCTTAGCAAACCTCTCTCATTTTTATTTGCACACTAAATTCATAGTCATGCAACTAATCTGATTTTTCTTATGTGGCTAAAGGGAATTTCCATTAACACATTTTCACCAAAAAAACAAGTTTACCCTCTAATCAGTGGGGCAAACGCGGCCAACGCCTCATCGACGAGCTACGGTGAAGCCAGGTAAGTGATTTCTTTCCTTAAAATCGATTAATATGATGCCCGGGCCAAGAGATATACAGTAATTATGTTTTTCAGATTATATACGTAGGGTCCATTGTAAAGTCATTTGAATTGGGCCACGTGCTGATGTCAGAAATAGTAACTTAAAGCATGCTTGACCGGCGCCGATTAGGTAATACCCCTGTTTGGAGACCGGTGGAGGCTCCTAGGGCCACTCTGATATATGAACTTTATCCCCATCATTCATTCATTTTTTTTTATATTTATTTAAGAATATTATCCCAAAAATAGTGAATATCCAAGTCTCAAATGTGCCACAAGGTTTACCGTTGAAAAATTCTTAGTGACCACGGAAGTTTTGAATCGAGATCTGTTTTTTTTTTTTTTTTTTTTTTTTTTTTTTTTTTTTTTCACTTCATCTCGAGTGTATATGACCATATCAAGGGGTTGGATGGAAAATACACGACAAAGTAAGCCTAAGAAGGTTTCAATGGTGGCCGTCCTTAGCACAGCTGCTTCCTATGGTGTGGCCTACTTGAGCCTTGGATCTATCTTATTTTTGGTTTAGTAATCTAGAATGATATGAAAAGAGGTACGGGCAGTGTGGATAATAGTCATACGTCACTGTGTCCCCTCAGTCACCCTTGGAGCCTCTGCCTGTCCCAAGCTCGAACAGTCGGGGTAGTACCTAATCCGCGCCCCTCTGAATGGGGCTGGCCCAATCAAACCTTACCATGCCGGGGCTTACTGGGTTGGGTACTGACGCCCTAGTCTCACCTAATACACTCCCCTCTTGGTGGATCAATCCGTATGGGAGATGTGGGATCCACAATGATGCGCAAGTGCCATCTAACCCAAAGCATCAGATGCATTCTTTATGTTAGGCCTAGATTCCAAAATTTGGATTGATCCATAAATCAGGTGGGCCACACCAAATGGAACAATTGGAGACATTGTAACACTCACCCTAAAATGTGCGGACCACCGTTTTGTTTATATGTCATCCAACCCACTAATAACGTGCATTCCATCAGGATGAAGGAACATGCCAAAACTCAGGTGGGCCATTCAACATGAATATATAGGTTTTAATAGTGACAGTTGATTTCTCCCTGTGGTGTGTCCCACCTGAGTGTTAGATCAGGATGATTTTTGGCACCTACATTTAACATGCAACACGGTTTGGATTTTACATACATATCAGGGGTGGGCCACACAGCTCAACTGTACCGTAATTAACATAGGTTGGAATGTGCATGATGCATTTTCCGAAGGGGACATCGTTTCTCATGGTTGTATGATCGGTGAATCTAGTTCATAGATCTGATGGGCCTTACCATAGAAAAGTAAGAATTATTTAATAACCATGCAATCCTAGCCGTTCAATATGCGTCCTTCATATAAGTGGGCGTTGGAATGTGCCATGCCGTGGTATCTTCCCAATCAGATTATTCTACAGATAGACGGATCGTTCATGAACATCTGATGGGGGAGATATGAGGGCCACCTTCCATCCATGTCAAGGCCCATGATCTGAACGTCTTGGATAACCCGAAGGTGGGCCTACGTGTATAGTTGGGCTGGACCAATGCTCGATCGTATGGATCTGTATTATTCATATTCCACATGTTTGTTGCAGTGCATGCGACACTGGAACCCTAGACAGTAACAAGGTGAGGGGCAAAGTGGTGTATTGCATAGAAGGAATGGGCAGACAGGATGAAAGTGTTAAGGACTCTGGGGGCGTTGGGGCCCTCATCAGAAACGACCAGTTCACGGACACTGCTTTCAGCTTCGTTTTGCCTGCGGCTTATATCACAACTCCTGCGGCAGATATCATCAGCAAGTACATTAACACTACCAAGTATGTATCATATCCATTCTTTTTCAGTACAACTGGGTCCAGCCCATCCCGACCCAAGCCCAAGCCCATCAGCTAAGCAACCGGCCCATTGGGTCAGGTAGGACTTGGGTTAGGATCAAGGATTAATGACTCGTCGAGTTAGATATGGCTCATTCGAGTCGACTCAGATTTTGAGTTGACTCTCTGAGAAACTCGTTTCTGTTGATTATTTTTGTTTTAGGTTTTAACTGGCTTGGGGATTTTGAGTATAAGTTTAGGGTTTTTTGAAGAATGGTCCACTTTGTTTATTTCCGATAAAAGGTGGTTTTTAAAAGAGAAATACTTGATACCCCGGCGGAGTGTGACGGATGATAAGCAGGTGGTTAACAATTATTTAGAATTTACATACATGGAATACAATTAATTCAAGTTAATCCATCTAAATTATTTATGGGTATTGGTTAATAATTAGATTGTTGGACATTTATTCATTGGTTAAAGATGAGAAATATCCTGTTGTTTTATTTTATAAAACAAGTTCCCATAAATCAAAGGTTAGAATTGTAACTTAGTGGTAGCATGATGCACGATCTCGTATGTTTAATTTAAGTTAATATCTTCTTGTGTACATGTTGTGTAGGATATTTTGGATTTTGCATATTTGTTGTGCAAAGAAGCCTTGTCTTGGTTAGACTAAGGTGTTTTTCGGTTCGATCGAAAATTAGTGGTTTCTCAAGTTGCATACTATGAAGATTTGCACATTTTTGGTTCGACCGAAAAGTGCAGTTGGGTTGGTTTAGTCCAACCAAAGATTACATCCTGTTCGATCGAACATGCTACACAGATTAGCGCAAATCGGGATATCTAAGTCCAATTGCATGCGATTAGGGCTTATTCATACGAGTGTTTTCTCTTTAAGGCCAAGAGTTTGCGAGGTGTGATAATTTTTAAACACTTGTAGGAACTTGGGAAGGGATTTTCTCAAGGGCCCTGGGTTTCCTAGGTGCGCATTACAAGAAGAGATCTGAGTTTTATCTGAAATCGAAAAAAGTGAGTGGTGTAATCTCTAAGGCTTTGATTAAAGTAGATTTTCATCGTTTTGTGCTGTGGTTTTTTCCCACAAGGGTTTTTTTTTTAAAAAAAAAAAAACGTAAAATATCTTGTGTTTTATGGTTGTTTGCTTTATTGTTTAGTTATTCTGCTTTATTCAACTATTCTATTTTTGTGGAACGTGCTTCCGTGAAGCGCAAATATTAACAGTGGTATTAGATCCGAATTTCTAATACATAAGGTTGATATGGGTTTATTGAGGGGTCTAAATCTAAACAAAATGGTATCAGAGAGTTAGGTTTAAGGACGTTTCGAAAATTCAACGAAGATATTAGGGTTGAAGTTCAATATACAAAAATTTGATAGAAAAAACAATTTTAGTTTGTGGTAGTGGAATGTTAAGGATACTCTAGTATCATAAGGGTTAAGTAAGGTGTTGTTGGAGATTAAACCAGAGAAGATTACGGATGATGACTAGAGCGAACTTGGGGAGAAAGCTATAAGCACTATCTGTTTATCTCTATCAGATGAAGTTATGTACAATGTTCTGTATGAGGATTCTCTTTGGAAGATGTGGAAGAAGCTAGAAGATCTATACATGGAGAAGTCCCTCATAAATAAATTATTTGTGAAGAAACAACTTTTCAGGTTATAGATGAAGGAAGGATCCGATATCCCAGAGTGTACATGAAGTCGTTTACAATGCTATTAGTGAGTTGTTAAGGCTCAAAGTGATGATCGAGGAAGAAGACAAAGCGGTGCTACTTCTAGAATTGCTCTCCATATCATATGACTATCTCGCCACTACTCTACTTAATGAGAAGAATACAGTGAAGCATTGTATTTATGGGAAGCAGAAACTGCTAAAGTGAGTTAAGGCGTAAAATGTGGATTTTTGTGTGCATTGTGTTTATGGGAAGCAGTACAAGGTAAGGTTCAAGACTGCTACACACACTAATAATAGGGTGCTTGATTATATTCATTCTGATGTTTGGGGACCAGTGATAGTACTGTCTAAGGGAGGAGCACGATACTTCGTAATCTTCATAGATGATTACTTGATGAAGATTTGGGTCTACTTCTTAAGACACAAGTCTGAGGTGTTTGCCAAGTTCAAGGAATAGATGATGGAAGTAGAGAAGCAAATCAAGAGATATGTTAAGTGTCTCAGGTCAGATAATGGCACGGAGTACAGAGAGGCAGGATTTCATGAAATTTTGAAAGGAACAAGGCATCACGAGGCACTTCTCAACTCCACAGACCCCATAACAGAATAGGGTGGCAGAGAGGATGAATAAAACTCTATTGGTGATGACAAGAAGTATGTAGTTGCATGTAGGGCTCCCTAAAATCTTCTACGCATAAGCGGTGAACATGTCATATTATATTATATTATAAATCAGTCACCATTTACAACACTAGACTCCAAGGTTGCGAAGGAAGTCTAGACAGGAAAGGATGTCGATTACTCAATGATGAAGATCTTCGAGTGTTTAGCACATGTCTACGTGAAGAGTACAAAGGAAGAATCTAGATTTCAAATCTAGGAAGTGCATCTTTATGGGATATGAAAAAGGTGCTAAGGGCTATAAGCTTTGAGATGAAGACTCTCAGAAGGTGGTTATTAACAGAGATGTTATCTTTGACGAGGCATAAATGTCGAAGGCCAATAAGGACACTGCAGGGAAGTTAGGAACACATGGTGTTGCCGAGAAATTATCAGTGCAGTTGGAGCCAATTGAGTAGGTTACTAAAGATGATATTCAGAGGAGTAAAACACTGACCGAAATAATCAGTAGGATACCCAAGAAAGTATAGATAGGAAGAAAAAGAAAAGAACAATTAGAACTCCGGTTTGATATGAGTTTGAGAATATGATTTCTTTTGCATTGTTCATAGGGAGTAGAACTCTCTCCACATTTCAAGATGTAAAATTTGAAAAGGATGGTGACAAGTGGATGTCTATCATGGCAGAGGAAATAAAATCTCTATATATGAATTAGATATGGGAGTTGGTAGAACTTCCAAAAAGGTAAGAGGGCTATATGGTGTAGTGGGTGTTCAAGAAGAATGAAGCATAATAGAAAAAGATGGAAAAAAGTACAAGGCACGGCTCGTAACAAAGGGTACACTCATAGAGGCAAGGAGTATATTACTATAAAGTTTTCTCTCTGGTCATGAAACGTATGTTAATTAGGGTACTATTGCCTATGGTAGTGGGATTTAATTTGAAATTGGAGCAGCTTGATTTGAAGACGACATTCCTTTATGGAACCTGGTAAGGAAGGCCATGTGCGTAGGTTGAAGAAGTCATTTTATGGGCTGAAACAGTCTCTGAGACAATGATACAAGCAGTTCGATTCATACATGGTGGAGATTGGGTATATCGGCTATGAGTAGAATTGTTGTGTATATTACAGGGTGCTTAAGAATGGGGTCTACATTCATCTAATGTTTATGTTTATGACATGCTGATTGTTGCAAAGGACAAGAAGGAGATACACTTGCTTAAGTTTATGATAAGTAAGGAGTTTGACATGAATGATCTAGATGCAACGAAGAAGACCTTAAGAATGGAGATACATAAATACGGAGAGTTTGGGAAACTATAACTTTCTTAAAAGGGTTATGTGAAAAATGTTCTAGAGAGCTGCCACATGAAAGGTACTAAGCCAGTTAACACACCTCTAGCAGGTCACTTTAAGTTGTTAGTTAGCTCATGTCCAAGTACAGAAGAGAAGATTTTAGACATATCACGGGTATCGTATGTGAATGCAGTGGGGAGTCTCATGTATGCAATGCTTTGTACGAGACTAAATATCTCAAAGAAAGCCAGTGTGGTCAGTAGATACATGATGAATCCAGGAAACGAGCATTAGAATGTTGTTAAGTGGGATAATGTTCAGGGGACATAGAGCTTTAGGTAGAACTGTAGGCTATGAGAATTCGGATTATGCTGATGGTTTAGAAAACATGAGGTCCACTACAGGATATGTTTTCACATTAGCAGACGAACCGGTATGTTAGCTAGATATCTACGCTACGGTCTACAATAACATTGTCTACAATCGAAGAGGAATATATGGCAGAGATGGAGGTGTCAAAGGAGGCATTATGGTTGAAACGTCTGATAGGAGAACTTAGGTTGAAGCAGGAGACAATTCAGTTGCATTGCGATAGTCAGAGTGTTATCTATTTAGTGATGAATCAAGTGTATCATGCGAGAACCAAGCACATTGACATGAGGTTCCACAAGATATGAGAGCTCATTACTTCAAGAGAGATTCTATTTCAGAAGATTAATACAGACAAGAGTACTGCGGATATGTTAACAAAGCTGATGACTATAGAGAAGTTCAAGCACTGATTGGGCTTTATTAATCTTATTAGTCATTAATGAGATTGAGCACCTTTGGATAGGGGTGTAGATGGAACTGCATTCCAGTTGGAGAATGTAGGGAATAGTTTATGCCCAAGGTAGAGGTTGTGCAAGAGGTCTTCTAGGTGACTTGGCAAAATACAAGTCAAGGTGAAGATTGTTGTATAGGATACCTTGGATTTTTCTAATCTACTGTGCAAAGAAGCCCTATCTCAGTTCAATCGAGGTGTTTTTCAGTTCAACCGAAATTTGGTGGTTTCTTAGGTTGCACACTGTGAAGATTCGTATTTTTTTAGTTCGATCGAAAAGTGCAGTCCGGTTGGTTCGGTTCAACTGAAGGTTACATTCGGTCCAACCGAACATATTATGCAAATTAGTGCAAGTCGGGGTATTTAAGTCTATTGAGTTGCTAAAATCTATATTTGGGACATAAGTTGCGTGACTGCGTAACAAGAAGAAGTTGCACGACTGCAAGAAAGAAGAACCATGAAGAAAGAAATGATGGGACCACAGTTGAGGTTTTGAATAAAATGATACTGATTGCACGACCACGCAATTAGGAAGAGTTGTGTGGCCATCCAATCTTAATATGGGTTGGATTTATCTGCATAATTTGATTAAATTGTATAAAAGTCGGATATCGCATGTACGAATGCCTATAAAAACCCATTCAGCCTTCTCATTTGGTACTTTTCAAAGATTTAGAGCTCTTTTGATATCTTGTCCAAGGAACAGAAAGATATTAAGGAAGGTTCGTGCAACAACTCCTCACTGGGTGTTATACATTAGCCATAATCAGTGTATCCTGAAGATGGAAGAAATCAGAGTTAAAGCAGTAAAAGGGTTTTAGAAAAGTTGTGCGGCCACGCAACTTAGCAGTCTTGCGTGACCATGCAAATACTTTATAAATAAATCAACTTAAGTATTTTTTTTTGTAAGTTCGTAATAACTTCATTCTAAAGTATGCGGGAAAGGTTCAAAACTCGTACAACTCTTCTGTCATTTTAACAGATATGCAACAGGGACCAGAATGCTGCCAAAATTATTCTTTTTAATTATTATTTTATACAAATTGCATAATATTTTAGAATCAAGGTTAATATAAGGAATGTAATAAGAACTTATAAAAATAATAAAACAATGTGCCGACAAATATTCTTTTATTCAAGCTTTCTTTATTATTTTTAAAATACGAATATTTCAATTTTAGAAACATATTTTTTAATCAAAACAAAGTCTGATCACGATTAGGGCTTTTATATATATATATAAAATTTATTTATAACACACACACACACCACACACACACACACACACACACACACACTCACGCCGCAGTGGGATTTCGCCACCTATGAATACTCGAACCCTTGACTGGGTGTTAAAACTCCTAAGAGTCTACCACCGGAGCAAGAGTAAGGATCCAATCACGATTAGGGCTTGTTAATATGAGTGTTTTCTCTCTAAGGGCAAGGGTTTGCAAGGTGAGAGGTTTTTAAACACTTGTAAGGGCTTGGGTTTCCTAAGTACTCATCGCAATGAAAGACTTGAGTTACATATAAAATTAAAGAAGGTGAGTGGTGTAATCTTTAAGGCTGTGATTATAATAGATTTTTGTAGCTTTGTACCGTGGTTTTTTTCTCACATGGATTTTCACGTAAAATATCTTGTATTCTGTGATAGCTTGCTTTATTGCTTGTTTATTTTACTTTATTCAATTATTTCATCTTCATTAAACATGTTTCTACAAAATGCAAAGATTAACAGTGTTATTATATCCAAATTTCTAATACTTAGGGTTGATTTAAGTTTGTTGAGGGGTATGACAATTGAAAGATTCAATGCAATATATTTTAGGAAACGTTAGAATCGATGAATAAAGACTCGTTCAAATGAATATTTGAACTTCAATAGTCCTTAGTATCCCGGCATGGTGTCAATTTTAACATGCTTTCACGTAGTATAAGTTCTTCTGGAACAATTGGAACTAGATGGTTATGTCCTCAGTTGAGGTCCAGAACTAAGAATTGTCCCTTTTTTAAATCATTTTTTGATGATTCATTTCTCATTTATCTGATTTCATGGATCGAAAATGAAAAAAGATTCATTTTTCATTGAACAAAAGAAAATAAATAGGATTTTTTTAAGTCTCACAGTTGGATAACTACATCCAAGGGATTTCTATAAATAGTATACCACCGAACCACCTTATTTCCTCTATGAGGGAAAAAGAAAATTGACGAACCCGCATATACCGGCAAAACCACAATTATTGTTAACCAAGGAAAGCCTTTCAAATCCTCCTAGCCATTATCCTATTGCAATAATTCTTGCTAAGAAGAATACCCATGTTGTGGTAATTCCAACCAGAAGGTTTGCTAAGAAGAATGCCCATGTTTTGGTAATTCCACCCAGAAGGTAATGGGTTACTCCTACGGTACGTCCCTGTATAATGCTCAAGGCTCTTGGCTGAGTAGCAGGAGCAAAGTATAATTTCTAAGTAGCTACGTTTCAAGCACCACATGCAACAACTTACTTTTACAAAAACTTGAATTTTAGACAGCTGGTAATTAAAATTCATAATTTATAAAAGTGAGTCATTTGGCACTCATGAATTAAAGTCCAACGCTTCTATTCCAGGATGATTTAAAATTCAAGACTTCTACCTTTCTCAATTCTAAGGCAGACTCATATCTTGTAAGATCCTAAATTTTATAGCTCTTCAATTGTTATGACTAACCTCTGCTCTCTCCTTAAGATATTCACGCTATTAAATATTTTCATTTGTGTTTTAATCATGATGAGGGATACTATAAAAATCAAGCTTATACAATTTTTATATGGATCCCGCAATAAAAGAAATTAACAAGCATCCAAAAAATATGTAATTTTTTGCAACTTATGCAATCGTTTATTAAATTAGTGGGCCTACATTTGTGAGTTACCTGATGTTTGAAAGTATCTCATTTAAACCAATGCTATCTTACAGTAGATTCCATATACTGATTTTCTTATATGTCACATGTGTTTTTCATGATAAAGTAAATCAGAGGCAATTTACCTCATTGAATTCATCATCCATGAATATACTACAAAATAATTCTAAAAATCAGTATATTGACGGTTAGAAAAGAAGTCCAATGGTCTAAATTTAATGAATCTCTGCAGCTCACTTAATGAGTGTACTATCCTAAATTTTATATATGGCATGTTCAATGTGCACCACCTAATGAATGACTCAGATGGATCACACAAGTGCCATCCAACGGTGTGAACCTGGCCCCTAGCTGGGATGCTGGGGCCCACAATCTATTAAAATCCTGATGAACTACATGTTGGTTTTCTTTCCTTTTAGAAAGGTTTGTCTTTCTTGCTGACTTTGGTGGGATGCATTGCAGGCATCCACAAGCTGTCATATACAAGTCACGTGATGTCCACGTGACTGCTCCCTTTGTGGGCTCCTTTTCTTCCAGAGGTCCCGACCCTGTATCTATGAAGATCCTCAAGGTAAGTTGTCTGCATGTAAATGTAGGTCTGTATCATATCATGGTTCACTGTAATGGCTGTTACGTGGTAATAAATGCCATTACGGAAAGGTAACTGGGACAACCGCTACACACATTACATAATGTAATGATCATAAAGGCCGTTATGAAAAAAATAGCCCATAATAACCGTTGTAGCCTCTGTGACAGCCCATTATACCCGCCTTAAAGGCTGTAATAGCTCCATACTCCATAACAGTCCATTATGAGACCCATGCAAAATTTTCTAAGTTTTTTTTTTTTTTTTTTTTTTTTTTTTTTTTTTAATAAAAAGAAAGCGCGTGTAACGCCTTTATATAAGTATAACAGCCATTACAATCCGTTTTATAAAGGTAACAGTGGTAGCCATTATGACCAACGTTATTATTACGGAATACCTTAGTATGCATGCATGTTCACATTTCTCTTTTACATGATTACGGTATCTTAACCGTTTATCATGAAGAGTTTGGACATGGCCAAAAAATCAGGATGGTTTGACCATCAACTAGGCAGCACCTGGATACAAACCAAATGCAATTGGCCAATTTTCAATTATCCATTCTTTCCATACAGGTGTGACCCATATCATGACCAGAATTAGTAGGGGAGAAAGTTCTTGCTAATACCTATCCCACCTAATCCAAATACATATCATTATTTCCGGCCGGACCTAACCTGACTCAAAATTTCTCAACCCAACTCAACCCAAATGCACATCGGGTTCACATTTTCCAACACGAACCCAACTCGATCGAAGACCTAAGTGACCTGAACTCAGGTTGGGTCAAACAAGTTTCAGTTGACCCAAACCCAAGTTGCAGCCCTAACACCTAGTGTGGTCAAACCAGATGGACCCAACTCGATTTTTACGGATACGGGTCCAATTTTCTGGAACAGTTTAGAAGTCAGATTCGGTTCAATGATAGATAAGGTGTTTTTGAACATCGAGGTCTTATGTTCAAGCTCAGCTTACTGCTTCCTAAAATCGGGTCTAATGAGTCGGGTCGTGTCTAGACAGTTGAAATCCGCTAAAAATGGAAGTGAGCTTTAGTAAGCCTTATAGATGTAAGAGAGCCCGTTCTGACCATGTTAATGCCCTTCAACCTGGAACTAACCTGAAACCAACGCCCATGGACCCGATCGGATCTGGGTTTGGGTCCTAATTAACAATACCTGGTAGGGGTGCACACGGAACCGGTAGAACCAGTAAATCAGACCCGAACTGACTAGACCGCACGGATTGGTCCAATTCTGAAGTGCACCAGTTCCCGTTTCGGTTCCAAAATTCAAAGAACCAGTTAGTTTGGTTCGATTCTCAATTTGGAATTATGTAAAATCAAATCGAACCATGAACTACTGTAGAATTGGACTCCTTAGTCAATAAATAAATATTTATTTATTTATTTTTTAACATAAAAAACTAGACCATTCATTAAATGGATCACAACACGAATAGACATTGACAATGAAATCATTTTGGGAACACGAAATGATCATAAAAACAAACTATGACAAAATTACTCTCTATGAAAATTTCCAGCAAAAGAGCTTGGGCTGGATTATAAGAAAAACTATGCAATTTGGCTGGATTATAAAAACAAACTATACAGTTGGGCTCGTTATAAAAAGCCTATAACCATAGAATTGAACCGGAATGAATTGGTTTTTTTTATGGTCGGTTCCAATTCGGTTCTAAGGTGCAAACGGTCTGGTTCATTGGGAATGATTCGGTTCCGATTTCACCCCAGAACTTGACCAAACCGAATCCATGTGCACCCCTAATGCCTGGACTTGAAGGACCCGAACTGGCAAGTCCCCAACTTGATCGGGGCGGGTACGGGCCGGTATTCTAGTATCCGACCCGATCCCAACCCGTTAATAGCCCTAACTGCACCATCTGATCCTCAAGTCACAAAGCATACATGTCGGGTCCCACCAATGAAAGTCGTGGATCTTGACAGACATACGACATTGGCACCTGTGGGGAGAGCAGGACTAGGCATTTGTGTATACAGAAATAACATTTTTTTAGCTTGATTTTGAATTTTGATGGACATGCAGCCCGATGTTACGGCCCCTGGTGTAGATATCTTGGCCGGTTATTCAAGGCTGACGACGGTGACTGGATCGTTCATGGACGATCGCGTTGTAGATTTCAATATAGTATCTGGAACGTCCATGGCTGGCCCGCATGTATCTGCTACTGCAGCCTACGTCAAATCATTCCATCCTGATTGGTCGCCGGCCGCAATCAAGTCCGCCATCATCACAACAGGTAAGATGTGAAAAATTCGATCACTAGACCACAGAAACACAATACTATAGTGATCAGCAAAACACCCATATGAAAATTTCACTGCATGTAGCTGAATCCTATCATTGTCCGGTCAAGATCAGATAGTTATTGGAAGTGAGCCCCACTGACTTTGACTTGTTAGAGGTGGTGGTGTTGAGAAGGGCCCAATTCCCATCAATGTCCCCTCTTGATTAGGCAATGATTAGATTCATGCACAGCATGATTATGTAATGATTATCTCATGGTGGCCCAAAACATACAATTGTGCAAGATCATACAGAGATTGGGAGAGAATGATTCGGTTTTCAGTGGGCCCCACCATGATGTATGTGTTTCATCCATGCCGTCCACCCATTCTTCCACATCATTTTATGGTATGAGCCCAAAAATGAGTTTGATCCAAATCTCAAAGTACACCGCACAGTGTTGATTGAACGCCCACCATTAAAAACTTATTGGGGGCACAAAAAGTTTTGGATCAAGATGATATATATTTTTTCGCTTCATCCAAGTCTGTATGACCTAATCGACAGGTTAGATGTCAAATAACCATTACAGTGGTCCACCTGAGAATTAGATCTACCTAATTTTTGGGATCAAGCGCTAAAATTATCTTTCAAAATGGATGGATGGCGTGGATAAAACACATACATCATGGACCTATCTTCTATGTAAAACTCAGATGGTCCACTTGACAAGTTCAAAATCTAAGCTCATGGTCCGCCGGGAATAGTTGCCATCTACACCTGAGGGCCAGGCCACGCCTAAAAATCCAGGCTCATACAGTCACACCTAATGAACAGTCAGATCTTGTAGGGAACGTGAGTGGCCCAAGTTGCTTATTTTGGCCCGTCGTGGATCCCAACCAGGCTATCTCTAGAATTTATTTTGTGGGCCCGGCCATGGCTGCAAAGTACCCAAAAACATATCTTAACATTCATTTCCCATGTTTGTCTGCACCTGTTTTTTTATAGCCAAGAATATGAGTTCTACGAAGAACATGGACGCTGAGTTCGCCTATGGCTCGGGCCACATACAGCCAGCTAGAGCGGTCCACCCAGGTTTGATCTACGACGCCAATGAGATCTCCTACATCCAATTCCTGTGCAAGGACGGCTACAATGGATCCATGCTCCAGATAATCCTAGGCAACAATGCCATTGACTGTTCTGACGTGCGGGTCCCACCGGGATATGACGGCCTCAACTACCCAACGATGCAGTATAAAGTCCCAAGCGCTCGTCACAATGTATCGGCTGCATTCCATCGTACCGTTACTAATGTAGGGCATAAGAAGTCTATATATAAAGTGACGGTGAGAGCACCAAAGGAGTTATCTGTGATGGTCAAGCCAGATACATTGAAGTTCAAACGGTTGCACCAGAAGAAGTCGTTCCGGGTGTTATTGAAGGGCAGCCCGCTGGGGAAGAAGATGTTGCGATCGGCGGAGATCGTTTGGACCGACAGCAAGCACTCGGTACGGAGTCCGATTGTTGTCTATCAATCGTTTTTCTAGATCATTTTTAGGTGGGCTCACAGGTTATGACTTTTTTATTTGGTCACGTACAGTTTTTTTTTTTCCTTCTGAGTAATGGAAAATCAGCGTATGCAAATCAATAAGGGTACTGGGTGTATGTATTTCTTTAGTGCACCCAAGTGAGCGTACCATACATGCATTGCGTAGAGAGCTTTGTGTGTGTCTCAAAGAAGCTCGGCGTACTTTGGACACCATGCGTAGGTTAGAATTCTTGGCCTTTGGAACGAATTTTGGAACTTCCATGTTGGAGGAATTATTTGATAGTTACTGATGAAGTATGCTGGATAAGAAGCTGATGGGGAGGACGTGATGAGGTTGATCACGGTCTTCCTTGAATCTACAAGGCTCTTTTGAATACACAAGAAAAGATATTGAATTTATGAGAAAAAAGAAGAAAATTTTTAAGAAATTAATTTATTGAATGAATCAATGATTAAAACGAGTTTAATACTCTTTAAATAAACTCAAAAAAATTTTAAAAACATAATTAACGAGTTCTAATCAAATAAGGAAATAAATTCAGAAAATTATGCAAATTTCTGCCACCCGTCAACATGTCGTCGACAGTCAATTTGACAGGTCGAAATAACCAAAAAGTGTCCAAGGACTTAAAAAATTCTGTGATTTTTAACCTATCTACCCGATTTATCAACCTATCAAACTAGATTTTGACTTGTCGACAAGATCTGTCGACCTCTCTAAACTGGTAGAAACCAAACAGCAAGTAATCTGGAATTTCTGGCGGAATTTCGACCAGCCTACTGAATTTGTCGACCAATCCCAGTCGAACTATGCTGAGTGTGTTCGATCATTCTTGGCTTCTTTTCTTTGGTCCATCTTAGCCATGAATGAGAATTTCGACCTATCGACCGGATTTGTCGACCAGTCCTGGTCAAACTATGCTAAGGGTGCTCGATCCTTCTTGGCTTATCTTCTTCAATCCATCTTAGCCATGAACGAGTCCGAGACCCGTTTTACATCAGTCCCCTCCACTTCAAAAGAACCCGTCCCCGAGTTAACTATTCATTAGATTCAGTTCATGATACTCGTATAGGTCCGCCACGTTGAACGTCCATGAGTTCTCCATCTCTTCAGGAAGATCAACAACATAAGCATTATCATTAACCTTACGGAGGATGGGTATAGGTCCAATCTTCTTGTTATTCGGTTTATTATATGTCCCGGTTTGAAATCTCTTTTCGTACAGATGAACCATCACGTTATTGCTCACACGAATACTTTTAAACACCAATGTGTGTCTGCCTTCTCCATATACTTGTCGTTAGATACCTTCAACTGGACCTGAACATCAGAGTGTACTCTTATGATTCAGTTTACCATATGTTCCGCGACAATGCTCATGCCTAAAAGTTTGGGCAAGGGAACCAAATCAAGGATGTGTCGAGGTACTCGTCCGTACGCAATCTCAAATTGGGACTTGTTGGTGGAACGATTCAGTATATTATTGAACACGAATTTTGCTTGAGCCAAGGACAAATCCCACTATTTGGGTTTATCACTCGAAATGCATCGTATAAGGTTTTCAAGTGTATAATTTACTACTTCGGTCTGTCCATCAGTCTGCGGATGATACCCACTGCTAAACTATAACTGAGTGTTAAATCATCGCTACAAAGTCCTCCAAAATGACCGAGGAACTTAGTGTCATGACCTGAGGTGATGGATTTTGGGACCCAATGTAGCTACATAACTTCTCGAAAAAATAGATTTGCAACGTGCGTAGCATCGAGAGTTTTCTTACATAATATGAAATGGGTCATCTTGAAAAACCTGTTGACTATGATGAAGATAGAATCCACACCATGTTGGGTCCGTGGGAGAACTAGCACAAACTCCATAGACAAATCCTCCCAAGGGCCATCGGGGATAGGTAATGGAGTCTATATTCCCGTGTTTTGTTACCACCCCTTGGATGCCTAACACATGTGATACTGTTGCACTACTCTTCCCACATCCCATTTCAGTTGTGGTCAATAATAACGATATTCCAAGAGAGCTATTGTCTTGTTTCACCCGAGAAGACTATTGATGCCACCTCCATGTAGCTCTTGGATGATACAATCTTGCAATGAACTTCAAGAAATGCACATTTGATTTTCTTTGAAGAGAAATTCATCCTAAATGTAGAGGTCGTTAGGTTGACCTTTCTAGCATCTGTTCCACATGTGGTTGAAGTCATCGCCATCAACATATAGATCTTTGAGGCATTCAAACCCAACAACCTCATTGCTCATTGTGACTAACAAAGTTGTATGTCAGCTAAGTGCATCAGTCACTTTGTTATGTTTTCTAAAATTATGCTTAATCACAAATGTAAATTCCTGCAAGAATGAAATTCACCTAGTATGCACACGATTCATGTTAGTTTAGCTATTAATGAATTTGAGAGCTTGATGGTCTGTGTAAAGAATGAATAACCTCTGAATTAAGTAATTTTACCAATGTTATAATGCCTGGATCACTGCCTACAATTCAAGCTCATATGTCAACCACTTTTTGTGTGCATTACTAAGCTTTTCATTGTAAAAGGCTACCGGCTTGCCTTCTTATGATAAAACTCCCAGAATTCTGACATAAAAAACACCAAATTTGACCTCAAACAATTTGTCGAAGCTAGAAAGTACAAGAAGTGGGGTTGTGGACAATCTGTACTTGATTTCAGCAAAGCTCTTATCAACTTCGTCAATCCACTGAAATGGTCCATTCTTCATAAAATTTGTAATCAGTAGCACAATGGTGTTGAAGTTCTTCACGAACTAATGATAGACTGTCGCCAACTCATGAAAACTTCGTACTTCATGAATATTTGTTGGAACTAGACATTTCTTGATGGGTCTCACTTTTTCGTCGTCTACCCGGATGCCCGTGGACGTCACGATAAAGCCTAAAAATAGTAGGCTATCAGTAAAAAAGCTGAATTTTTTTAGATTGAGATACGACTTATTTTTTATGAGCACTTGAAGGACCTGTTTGAGGTGTTCCATATGGCTTGCTTCATCCTAACTATATATAAAAATGTCATCGAAGTAGACCACTACAAACCGCCCAATGAATGGCTTTAGAACTTGGTTCATCAACCTCATAAATGTACTATGTGCATTCGAAAGACCAAAGGGCATGACCAACCATTCATACAACCCTTCTTTGGTCTTAAAAGCTGTCTTTCACTCATCACCCAGCCATATTCAGATATGATGGTAGCCGCTCCTTAAATTCAATTTTGAAAATAACTTTGTACCCTCAAACATGTCCAACATACCGTCTGACCGTGAATTTAAAAACCTATAGTTTATAGTAATCTTGTTGATGGCTCGACCGTCGACACACATATGTTAACTCCCATATTTCTTAGGAATTAATAGGGCCGGTATGGCGCATGGGTTCATGCTTTCTCGGATTAGACCCTTATGGATTAATTCCTCCACTTGTATTTGTAGAATATAACATTCTTTCATAGTAATCTGATAGTGAGGACGATTGGGTAAGATGGACCTGAGGACAAGGTCGATATGGACCTAGATCCATAGGGACTAGTATGGTTTTCCAACCGTCTTTGACAAAAATGCACATATTATCTCGCCCTCAATGAGTGGTGTTACGATTGGATTGCCATGGCCGATTGAGTAAAATGTGGCCTTCACGTTAACAACATTGCATACCACTTGGTTTTTATAATGTTTTGTCAATTGAAAAAGATATTTTGCATTATTTAGTTACTTTCGTCTTATTAACTTTCTTAATCCAACCAATTGTATACTTAGAGGGATGATGCTCCATTTTCACTTGCAACTTTTCCACCATGACCTTGGATACGATGTTCTTGCCGCTTTCATTATCGATGATCACATCACAGATTACTTGATTCACCGTACACTGTTGAGGGTCAAATATTACATATTATCCTCCATTTATAACTTGGTTTTATAAACATGATAATGCTTAATGTTCTATTTTAATCATATTTGTGTTGCAAGGTGAATTTAAGAGCTTGGATTGAAAAGGATGTTAAAGCATGGATTTAACGCTCAAGAATCACCAAAGCCAAGGATGGATCTTATGAGACCAAGAATGAAGAATTCATATGCCAAAGATCCAAGAAAATCAAGTCAAGAATGAAGAGAATTGAAGTTTAAAGTGAATTTCTATGATCCTCAACTAGTCTAAGCTTCGACTCGTTTAAGCTTCGATCAGTCCTGGCACCTACTCGACTAGTCCTTGTTTCACTTTGACTAGTTAAGGCTCCTGCTCGACTAGTCGAAGAATCCTCGACTTGAACTCCAGCAACATGAACTTTTAAATTCCCGTCATTTTCGACCAGTCGAAGGTGACCCTTGACCAGTCAAAGGCTATCCTCGGCTAGTCGAGAGTTACGCAGATTTTGTGTGGACAGCGTAAATTTGAGCCAGTTTCTGGATTTTTTCAATTCGATGCGAAAGTTGGAGTTGCACAATTATAAATAGGAGACCCTAGGATGTTCCTAGGCATCTTCTAGGGTTTGAGGAGTGAAGAAAAAGGGTGGAGAAGTTATCACCAAGAGTTTCTTCATTTTCCTTAGTTGTTTTTCTGCTTTTCTTAAGAGATTTTAGTTCAATCATGCCTATGGTTGGCTAAACCTCTTAGCTAGGGCTAAGAGGTGAAGCTTGTAATGTGATGGGATGTTTCTTTTACTTTGATTTTGTTTACGTTGAACCTTCTTTGATTCTAGTTTGACTTTAAAGGAAAACTTTCAGTTCTTAATGATTTATTGTGACTCAAATTACAGTAGATCTACAATAGTTTAGAGTATATTCTTTTCCTGATTTTGAAATTGTGGGATTGGTAAATCCTGTTGTTAGCCATCGTCCCATGGGCATGGTTTGGTGATGGAATCTCTTCCAATTATCACAATTCTCCTCCATTGAGAATTAGATCAAGAAAAGTTCAGATTGATCTTAATTGTATATCCTCCAATTAGATAAGATATGACTCCAATTCCAATCGTGTGACTTGAATTAAGTAAGAGGGCTCCCTGATCTCTACAAGTGGATCCTTGGAAACCCAAGTTACTACCTTTGAATTTGTTAGTTTTAATCGCTTTAATCATAATTACTCTTTTAATTACTCAGATTTAGTTTTAGTTCTTCATTTAGTTCTAGTTCTAGTTAAATTCAGAAGACACACAAGTTCAGTCCCTATGGATTCGACCTCGGTCTCACCGAGATTATTACTACATCGCGACCCTACACTTGGGGTTGTGAACAAGTTTTTGGCGTCGTTGCCGGGGAGTAACGGTTGCATTTTTCTGAGATTGACTAGTTTTGGAATTAGATTAAGATTATGATTTTTATACTTTCTATTTTTAGGTTAAGTTTTTTTTTTTTCTAAGTTATTTTAGAAACTAACTTTGCTTTCTAATTCTAGGTTTAGAAACTTTCCTTTTCTGTTTTTAGAAACTATTTTTTTTTTTTTAGAAACTTTTTATTTTCTGTCTTTGTAAACTTTCTTTTTTCATTTTTTTTGGAAACTAGGTTGCTTTCCTTATTTCCTTTTTAGAAACTAATTGCTGTTCTTTTTCTTTTGCAAGATCCTAATATAGAAACTTTTAATTTGGTAACTTCTTTCTAATTCTCTCTCTCTCTCTCTCTCTCCTCTCTCTCTCTCTCTCTCTCTCTATTTCTAGATTTCTATTTCCCTTCTTTCTTTTAGGTTTAGGTTAGATTGTGATATTGAGGGCTGAGCGTAACACACCGTACTTTTAGTACTCGAGTGTTACCATGTAGATGAATTTAATATAAATACAATTTTTTTTTTTTTTTTTACATATATAAATAATGAAACCTAAAAATATACACTATGAAATGTATATACCTTTTAAAGATTTAAAATTTCATGCTAAAATGATATGTATGTATTTAATATATATAAGACATGATGAAA
The DNA here is from genome assembly GCA_021015155.1 of Magnolia officinalis. Taxonomy (NCBI): domain Eukaryota; kingdom Viridiplantae; phylum Streptophyta; class Magnoliopsida; order Magnoliales; family Magnoliaceae; genus Magnolia; species Magnolia officinalis. The sequence continues at coordinate 36,026,237 of JAJHSJ010000016.1, read as the reverse complement.
ATAATATTATATTAAATAGACGTAATGAATAATAATTTCACAACTAATTTCATGACATAAAATCGAATTATAAATAATAGGGTAGCATTGAATATCTTTTACAAGTATGTATGCAAAAATCATTAGATGCTTTTATAGAATTGTATATTATTTAACAATATAATTATTAAATACAAATATAAATTTAATCAAATATGACAATGTGCATTTATATGATATTGTATATTATGAATTATATGTTAATGAATGTGTGAACAATTGCACGTATATAGTAGTATGTTAATATTAAAATTTCATATATATAAGATTTTAATTATTATAATTAAAAGTAACATATAATGATAATAAAATTTATATTAGATTGGTTAGTAATATATGACGGAAGCCCTACAAATGGTCCACTAGGGTCTTTTAACCGTTGACGTTCGATCTCGGGATTATCCGACCGCTGGATCAATGGAAAACCACCGTTACATCTAGGAATCAAGTTGCACGACCCACCAAAGCTTTGGATTTGCGTGATCTTTGGCCAAAGGCTAAGATTGGGTCCACCAACTGAAATGGGCGGAGTGGATTTCATCCAAACACGACCGCGGGCCCCGCCCTGATGATGCATGTGCACAACTGTCAAGCACTCGCTGTGCACCGAGCGCCCTAGACCAGTCAGCACGGGCTGACCCGTGTTTTGCCAAAAAGGGAAGTTTTCCCTCTCTCCCTCTGTTTGAAATAGCAGACGGGCGACGTCCCTGAGATCTTGATCGATGGCCCACCAAGTGAAATCAGAACTCTAATCCGAACCGTCCATTGTGTCAGGGAGCTCCACCTGACCAAAACGCAACGTTCATAATAGATTTTCTTGCCCTCATGAACACTCCATCTTCACTGCAAACCACCCTAACAAACCCATCAGTTTCTAGAAACGGAAACTGTCTCCTACTGTTGCCACAAGGGCGATCCGTGTGAGGAGAAAGCCTCTCATCTTAGCCCTCCGTTCGGGCACATCTCGGCTGTCCATTTTAGATGCGGTTTAGGGCTTCAAAAACCACGACCGGTCTCCATTCCGTCCACTATTTTGGAGGCGGTTTCGGCCTGAGGAGATCCAGACCACTGGCTGTTGATCCGACGGTTCAGTAAGGATTAGGGCAAGCATATAAGGGGTGCGGATCGATGAACAGTAGCTCACCTTCCATTTTCGCAGCCACGACCAAAAACCGGCCGTTTCCCTCCAACCTTCGAACCCACCAAGAAGACGTCGTTGGAGCTCCACTCTGACTATCCCCCAAGCTCCACTACACCCCTAGAAATCCTCCCATGCTATCGGAATGGAGAAAGAACCATCAGAAAGAGACCTGCCATTGGAGCAGTCTCCTTCTTCCTCGTTTGAGCCGCACCAAACTGAGTCGATTTGGGTCAAATCCGGGGTCCCGTGACTCCGCTGAACCTGCAACAGGAAAAATAAGAAGAAGAAAAGAAAAGAAGTAGAAGGAAGAAGAGGTGGAGAGTGGTGCGGCCATTGCACCAGCTTGAGTCGGGCCTGCCCGACCCACTGGCGAGTTCAACTCGACTGGACCGAGTTTGGTTCGAGTTGGGTGTGGGTCTGGCGCAGTCTAGGCTTCTTGCTAGAACTTCAGTAAGTGGAAGACAGGTAGAAGAGAGAAAGGAAACGAGAGAAAGAAGAGAAGGAAGAAGAAGAATTAGAGAGAGAGGTCGGACTAGACCAACTCGCGGCTGAGTCGGGTCGACTCGCTGGTTAGGTGCAGACCATTGCCGAGCTCGCCTTGGGTTGATGCTGACTTGACATTTTGAACCATTAGAAGAGAGAGAGAGAGAGAGAGAGAGAGAGAGAGAGAGAGAGAGGACAAATGGGAGAATGGGATTCCCATCTCGAGTTGGCTCAACTCGACTGACTCACTGAGTCGAGTTATGCAAATCAGGCCGGTTCTAGATTAGTCCAGCGACCCTGCTGGCTTATGGGATGGAGTGAAGAAGAAAGTGAGAGAGAATGAAAGGTGAGAGAGAAAAATGAGTGAGGGAAAGAAAGATGGGGAGGTGTTGGTGGTTAAGTTAAGCTGAGTCAACTCGGGTACCAAACTGAGTTGATCCGAGTCGAACCTACTATAGGTGCGTTTCCTCTCATACATTGCATTGGGATTTCCGTTTAGAACATTAGTAGGTTATTTGTGCTATAACTGTCTATTATAAACGAATTACAATTATTAAATAGTAGTATCCTGTTTATTATTCTTAAATATTCATTTGGATAGTAGTTGGTGTCACCATAATGATTATTTTGCTACATTAACTAATGTTAATTGTAACACTAATGTTAACAATTATTTTCTAATTATTAAATTAACATTGTTGCCATTTCCATTATCAATAGGGCTGTTAAATATTAGGATGCATGGCCATTAGTAAATTATCTATTCTAATGATAGTTATTATATACAAGAAATTTAAAATGATATCATTATTAAATGCTAATGCGTTGTCTTATCATAGATAAGTATATCATAATATTAATCACCATTATAATGATTATTAACTAATATTAACTATAACACTAATGTTAGTAAATATTTTATAAGTATTAAATTAACATTATAAATAATTACACACCACTGGGGTTCAACCTTAAAGATCTAGCCTAGACCTAAACTCTAGGATGAAATCTTAATTATACATAAAATCCTAAGAACAAGTAATTCAAGCCTTAGGCCATGAGTGCATGGAGCTCGAATCTAATTGTACAATTTCACAACTCGTGGTAGGGTCGACCCTAAGGGCGCAGGCACTTCTTAGCGATGACGGAGACGGTTCAGAACATCAGGTGATGATTCTTCCCCTTGAGCTTTCCATCTTCTCATTAGCTTAAGTTATAGTTTTTATTTAAATTCATAATTGATATCTCTCTCTTGTAATCACATGTGTTAGCTGGTGGAAATTGAATTGCTATATTGCCTGCTAAATGTTCATCCTGTATATTTGTACATGCTTGTGTATTTCTTATGGACTTTAAATTGGTACATTAGTGGGAAGCCCCCACCTATAAATGTACACCCATACTTGGGATGTAACCCGACTGGTTGTGATTAAAATGGACCTTCGACTTAGTGGTTATTGAGTGGTGGTCTAAATGGATCATTGATATGGGCCTACCATCCAAGGTTGTTGTGCCCAATGGTTTTTAAGGATGGTCTCTATCGTATGGTTTTGATATTCGCCCTATGTGGCATATTTTGATACTCACCCTACGTGATTTTATTTTATATTTTCCCTATATGGGTTCGACGTTTTACACCGTACAACCATGCGATGGTAAGCCCTATATATTGTAATATGATTGGCCACTAGTCGATGGGGTACCATTAAACATCCTAAGGTGGTAGTCTCATGAGCCGGGGATGGTGGAAATGAGACACTATGCCCGAGCTGTCGGCCTACGCTAGGCCATGTGCTCCCCGTAGTGACCTTTGAGCTTATCTAAATTGGCTGGTTGTAAATGGACTAATAATGACTTGGCTAATCATGCATACATGGCACGTATTGTTCCGACTGGATGATATTTCCCAGGTTCGATGATTGCATGGGCAACGACCCACTGTCCATACGGATGAGCATCCCCGAGGCGATGATTGCATTCACGCATCCATGCATCTAATAAGACTGCATTTACTATGTTTTGGTTGTCTAGATGTTTTGTAACTATGCTTACCTAATGCAGCGGTGTGTAATCTTGAGAAAAATTTACACTGCGTTGGCGACTCATCCATAAAAAATATAACCGTATAGGTAGCACAGGTGGCTTAAGTGATTTTCAGGTTCAGGCTGATGAGGATCCGGGTCCAAGTGCGAGGGTTACATGACTGTATTTGCCTGGAGGAGCTGTGCGATCTTGCAACTTATATTTTTGTGCTTTCTGCTATTCTTCATGTATTTAGATCATGTAATCCTTGTATTTACTATTTTTGGAGACATTGTTTTGTATAAGTCATTATGGGCAGCTTTTTGTACATTTGAATGATAATGAAATTTTCCTTTGAAGAAAAATATATATTTGACCATCCTTTAAGGTTAACACTCGAATTTTTGGAAAACGGGTCGTGTACTCGGGTCCTGAAGATTCAGGCTGTTACACTGAGAGTGTTTCATGCCCAAGTAGGTCCGTGACAATACTCGACGTCTCTTGAGTGAAGGAGGATTGGTTGAGGGGTTATCTATCCATCACGGGGTTAGACACCACTTGAGATCCTCATAGTTAATTGGGGTTATGGCTGCAAATCAACCTGTAAATTAACTGGTGAATCAGCCACAACCTTGGGTTGCAGAAGTCCAGGATGAGAATGAGGTGCACCATGCATCCCTGCCTCATACTTTATGAGATTACTTACAACCGGCGGGGGTGAGCACCCCTTCCTATATGGTTTTTCCAGAAAATAAAGGAAACATGGATATCAAGCCTGGAGTGATCCAACTCCTTCTAAAGTTCCTTGGACTTGAATCTGAAGGTCCATACTTGCACTTGCAAGAGTTTGATGAGGTTATAGCCACTTTATACTTTCCTAACGTGTCTCAGGACACGGTTAGGCTGAAACTCTTTCCTTTTTCCTTAAAAGAAAAGGCTAAGACGTCTTACACTCACTACGTCCGTGATCTATTAGCACATGGAATGACATGATGAAGGAGTTCATAAATTATTATTTTTCCACACCATAAGACGAACACCATTAGGAAGTCGATCATAAATTTCACCCAAAAGGAAGATGAAACATTCTTCCAATGTGGGGAGCAGTTCAAGGATCTCATCAGTTCATGCCCACAACATGGTTTTGAAACGTAGCGCATAAAAACTTTCTTTCACAATGGACTGACATCTTCCATGCGCCAATTCGTCGAGACGATGTGCAATGGGGAGTTCATGAACAAAAATGTCGATGAGGTGTGAGATTACTCTGACAAATTCGCTGAAACCGCATAATCATGGGACATCTCCCCAAAACCTAGTACCACATCTAAGCCTACTCAAGCAAAGGAGAGGGGTGAGATATACTTGCTAAAAGAGGATGATGATATAAATGCTAACGTGGCCAGTCTCGCAAGAAAAGTTGAGGCCATGGAACTTAAGAAGGATAAGGCAAAGGAAGTTGTTTACGGTATCTGTGCTTGCAACATACACACAACTGAAAATTTCCCAACAATACCTGCTTTTTAAGAGGTACTGAACGAGCAATCGAATGCCGTGAACAACTACCAAAGACCTTTCAATGGACCCATCCCTAACACATATAATCCTAGTTGGAGAAATCATCCGAACATTAGTTGGAAGAATGGACAAACTGCTACTCTTCAAGGAATCCCTAACCAATTCTTGAATCAAGGGAAACCTCAAGAGGATCCAGTCTGAAAACATATTCAAAACCAAGAGCATATCAATCAGAGTATATTGTAAACCTTTCAAGACCTTTCAAAGGCCATACAAGGGCGTGAGACAAAAAAAAAAATCAATTGGAAAAAAAAGGGATCTTACTGGCTCAACCTCTTCCCAATCCAAAATTGCAATATGAAATTAGTGATCCAAGCTCTTCAAAGCAAATGGAGCAAGCCAAGTCTATCACCACTATATTACGAGTAGAAAAAAATTGATAAATCTATTCCGGTAATGACTGAAGAGTCTAAGGACCCGGAAGAGGAATAGAGAGGATAGACCTAGCATTGCTCCACATGGATTAGAACTGAAACCTTTGAGCAAGCCGATTGCTCCATTCCCTCAATAGTTGATTGCACCAAAATCTCTCTCTAACTCTCAGGACATTCTAGAGGTGCTTAAACAAGTGAAGGTCAACATCCCTCTCCTGGATGCCGTGAAACAAATTCCTTCATATGCCAATTTTTGAAAGACCTATGCACGACCAAGAGGCGGCAAAGTATAAAAAAGAAAAATTGTCTGACAGAAAAAGTAAGTGCCATCCTCAAGCAAAATGTGATACAAAAATATTAAGATCCCGGTAGCCCAACCATCCCTTGCGTAATTGGGAACTACCGGATTGAGCACGCACTTCTTGACTTAGGAGCAAGCGTGAATCTAATCCCTTGCTCAGTCTACGAACAACTGGGTCTAGGTGAATTAGAACTCACCCAGACCACATTACAACTTGCTGATCGCTCAGTTCGTGTACTGAGATGGATAATTCAGGATGTGTTCATCTAAGTTGAAAAATTCTACTACCTAGTAGATTTTATCATCCTGGATACTCAACCCATCGTGGACACGAGCACTTAAATTCCTATCATTCTTGGTTGCCTATTCCTTGCCACATCAAATGCAATCATTAATTGCGGGAATGGAGTCATGAGTTTGTCTTTTGGAAATATGACATTGGAGTTAAATATCTTTTTCAATATGGGCAAACAGTTAGAGGATGATGACGATGCCCACGACATTAACATGATCGACTCTTTCGTGGAAGATAAAACACTTTTAACCTTATCCTCTAACCCTCTAAAGATGTGCATGGCTCACTCCCATGATTTTGATGATGGTATGATTAGGGAGATGGGGACCATGCTGGATACCGTGCCGGCACTTGAAGTTAACTAGTGGAGGCTATAATTTGAAGAATTTCTCCAAATTGATGTAATGCCTTTACCATTTAACCTCAAGGCACCGAAGCTTGACCTAATACCTTTGCTCTCTGATTTGAAATATGTATATTTAGGTCAAGATGAGACATACCTGGTGGTGATATCTTCCCACCTTGAGCAGGAATAGGAGAGTAGGCTTATCTCTACTCTCATTGAGCATAAGGGAGCCTTTGGATGGTCGATTGGGGACCTCAAGGGAATTGACCCTTTGATTTGTACTCATCGTATTTATCTAGAGATAATGCTAAGACCTCACGGTAACCACAACGTAGATTAAATTCAAACATGAAGGAAGTGGTTAAGGCCGAGGTTCTTAACCTATTAGATGTGGGTATCATATACCTTATATCAGATAGTCAATGGGTGAGTCTAACTCAGGTGGTTCCTAAGAAGTCTGAAATCACCATAGTAGCCAATGCCAACAATGAACTCATGCCAACTAGAGTTACTACTAGTTGGAGAATGTGCATTGACTACAGAAAATTGAATGCCGTCACGAGGAAGGACCACTTTCATTTACCTTTCATTGATCAAATTTTAGAAAGGTTAGCTGGTCACTCATACTATTGCTTCCTTGATGGGTATTCGGGCTATAACCAGATAGAGATAGCTCTTAAAGATCAGTAAAAGACCACATTCACATGTCCCTTTGGCACCTTTACTTATCGAAGGATGCCCTTCGGACTATGTAATGCCCCTGCCACTTTTTAGCGATGCATGTTAAGTATTTTTTCTGATATGGTGGGGCAATACTTAGAGGTCTTCATGGATGACTTCTCTGTCTTTGGACCATCCTTCAGCGAATGTTTGTAAATTTTAAAAAATGTGCTGAAAAGATGTGAGGAAAAGAATTTGATACTGAATTGGGAGAAGTGTCACTTCATGGTTTGTAAGGGAATTATCCTTGGACATATCATCTCATCCAAGGAAATTGAGGTAGATAAGGCGAAGATTGATTTTATCTCTTACCTCCACCCAAGAACATACGAGACGTGCGATCCTTCTTAGGACACGCCGGATTTTACAGAAGATTCATAAAGGACTTTCATCACCTCTCTCGTCCTTTATGCAATTTACTTTAAAAGGATGTACCATACGAGTGGACAGACCAATGCTAGGAAGCTTTTTCTAAACTTAAGAGCATGTTAACCACCGCACACTACAAGAAATTGGCCTTTTACCGATGAACTTATTTCCGATGAAATCAATTTCGTCGGTAATCATGAATTTCCCCGACGAAATATGATTTCGTCAACAAAAAATTCCCGCCGTGACCAAATATGTTCCTGCCACCATTTACAACAATGGCCTGGAAATTTTTATTGACGACATTATGTATCGTCGGTGAAAACTATTTTCCCGACGATTATTTCATCGGTAAATGTAATTTTTCCTGACAAACCAAATAGTTCATCGGCAAAAGATTGAAGAGGCTATTTTCACCGATGTTATACAATATCGTCGGTAAAGGAACATGAGTTTTTTTATAATACCCTAAATCAAGTGTGCACGCCGTTCCTTTAGGTCCCCCGGTCCTACCGGTCAAATCCCGGTGACCCGCAACTTACGGATAGTGTTTGCGGTCATCCTTAAGTCCAGTCACGTTGACCCGACTCAGATCGACCCAAAACCTATGCCATTGCGTCCGCATCGGCGCCGCATCCGTTCGTGAAATCGACGTGTACAGCGCAAGTTATGGGCCACACTCGATATGGACCATTGATGTGTGGATGGTGGACCCCACCCTAGCTCTACACGTTTTCCCATGAGGTGTGGTAATGTCATGCCTATGCCTAGGGTTTCTAGAAAGCCTACAACCCTATAGCTAGAGTCTACCCTACCCTATGAGCTTTGGTTGTCTCCCTAGCTAATGATTCATTTCTCTATCCTAGGTGAGAGAGACAATCATTACATTGCTTTTCTAGCTACAACTCCCTAAACCCTCTCTTTCCCTATCATTCTCTCTTACTCTCTCTTCTCTCCTCTTGCTAGCAAGCCCTCCAACGTCCCCACCCCTCCATATTTTCCAGCCATTTCCCTCCCAAATACCCTCCAATCCAACCTTCCTTAACCCATCTCACCCTTAGAATCATCTTCCTTGGAGCTTGTAGATCTTGGTGGTGTAGCTTTGGAGTTTGATCTCTAAGGTGGGTTGCATGCAGTTTCAAATTTTAGATTTCCTTGTATCTTAGTTGTTCTTCATCCTTCCTTTCATGTTGGAGCTTGTGGGGCCCATCAAGTGATGGTGGTGGCCCCAAGACTCCATGGATGTGGCTCATAACCCACCCTACATTTGCATGCATATTTCAAGCAAGGGGTCATTTTCCATGTACCCCTTCATGGCTTCTTCTTTCTTTGATCAAAGATCTTTAGGTTATCTAGACCCTTAATCCTTGGTGGAAATACAATCTCCACCATATATCTCAAGTAGAAATCCTATGATCATATAGATATTGTATATCTTGTGATAGTGGAATGTGTATGTATGTGTGATGATGGGAAGGGCCTCAATGTGGCGGAGACCCTTCCCTTGTGGCCGAACCTTTATTTTCCTTTGTTAATAACCTTCTGATCATGAGTGTGTGACCCACCTTGTGGACCAAAAATATGCAGACCATCCATGGAAGGTGAACATCCATGACAGTCCACCCTTGGACGTGTGGCCCCAAATTACACCTATAAGGGGCACATGTAAAGGGGTTTAAATGATGGTAAGGGTCTGGATGTTTGTGGGGCCCTCTGAGGTGGTCCATACCATGATTTTCTTGGATTAAATCCTCTTTTAAATAGTATTTATATTTATTTATTTTCAGTTATATGTTGTTGTCCAGAACTATCTGGACAGATTTTTAGGTCATCTTGAGGCCAGATTTTTGGACTTTTGGTGGTGTTTGGTTCAGGTAATACATGTTTCTTGAAGGTGTGGACCCCACCTATAAGTATGCCAAATTTCAGCCTCAACTGATCTCATTTGGGCCTCCAAAAGAGTGGGGCAATATGGGTGGATTGCCAGATTTTTTGTTGTATAGTCCAATAATATTGTCTTATAAAAACTTTAATTAAAAATATTTCCACTAATGGTGGGCCACCTTTATGGACTCCCTCTTATTGTATACATGATGAGGGACCTTGGCCCTCAATTTCCAGAATTTTAGAGGCCCTAGACCCACTCCAATGGAGTGCCCAAATTTAGGACAGCAACATGCATTGCAGAAATTTCTTCCATACCTTGCTATCCTCTTTGTGTTTGCAACAGATTTTGAGCCCCAACCCACTGGACCTGTGTAACACCATGTACTTTTCAGTACTCAAGCATCACCATGAGGATCCAATTAGATTTATACGTGCGTTCTCTTACATGTTGCCATGCATCGATTCTTAACCTGTCCATCTCAATCGTCTAGTATAAACCTCATTTGTATAACAAGCCATTCATCTGATTGATTTTCAATACAACCAATCACAACTTTAGGGATATCCATTTTAGGATCTTAGTCGCCTTGATAAACCCATGCAACCGTTCACCATCAAATGCGAGACCAAAATCTAAAGATCCACCATTCATCAAGTCCATGATGAGATGGTTGATGAGGGTCGAATATCGCATATTAGACCCCAATTACTACCTGGATTTACGAACATGACACTGCTTAACGATTCATTTCAATCGTGTTTGTGATGCAAGGTGAATCTAGGATTGTGGACTGGAAAGGATGTTAAAAGCATGGATTTAATGCTCAAGCATCACCAAGGCATTAGACGAGACTCCATGTGACCAAGATCAAGGATTTACACGCCGAAGATTAGAGAAATTCTAGCCACTCACCTTAAACGGGCCTGAAAGACGTCTAGAATGCAAGATCAAATGGGTCCCACCCATCCGCTCAGCTCGAAACTTCATACATGGCCTGAGGACCATAAATTAACCGTACACGTCGAACTTCAGCCATTGAATCCCTGTGAAAGTGGCCCAACGGACAAATCAACCCATAAACTGTTAATTTGGCGCCACCTGATATCTGGACATGCTTCAATTTTGGTCTCAACCATTTAAATTAGATGACACAATGGATGATCGGAGTGGATTCTCAAAACCATCACGGTGGACCCCACTTGAAATTGTGTGTGTACCATGCACATGTGCACCGGATGTGTACGGCAAGTCCAAGATGGTCAAACCGCCTTGGACTCGCGCCATCTCCAAAAACGGCAACTGTCATTCCTGCCGCAGCGTAATGAACGGACCGCGTCCATTTTGTGGAAGTCAGTGGGCCACCATCATGGCCCACGGGGGCAATCCGAGCCGTCCATCTTGTATAGGAGATCGTAACGGTCAAACCCATGATAATCTCGGACATCCATGCACACACACGTGCCGATCATAGCAAGCACAAAAGGATCGTCTGCTGCTGTTGCAGTGGGATTATTTCCATGAGCCACATTAACGGACAACCAAAAAGTACATCTTCAGTCGAAATCCCGAGGTGAAGACAATGGACGGAGTGGATTTCCTGTATAGCTTCGTTCATGGGCCTCACTGACGTCGAAAGGATCCGTTTTCGGATTCCTTACGCGTTACGCACGTCTGGAGAGACCCGGATGATCTAGGCTGTTATAGGATCTTGGCAGGGATCGGTCCGAACATCTAGACCATCCAAAATATTCCCAAGGTGGGACCGACCAGAGCCAAGATGACTGAACGTCTTAGATCTTGCATGTGACGCGTCCAATTGATTCCAAACGCAAGTCGATTTTGTTATTGCTGTGTAACTCTTGCGGACCTTCTCCACCACCTCTGCAACCACAACCAACTCCAGCTGTCTACGCATCGCCTCTTAGTGCAGAAGCTCTTCTCCTCCGTCCTTCTTGCTTATAAGAAAGAGAGAGAGAGAGAGAGAGGAGAGAGAGAGGAGAGAGAGAGAGAGAAAGGGGGGTCGATCTCGGTTGGAATGTGAGAGAGAGAAAGATAGGAGATTGCTCGAGGGGAGGAGAGGGCCGGCCTGGGTGGTGGACGTGAGTGAAAAGAGAAAGAGAGGAAGAAAAAAAAGAGTTGTGTAAGGGATGTGTCTATTTTCAGTTTTGTTTTTCTTCTTTTCATTTGAATCTATGTTACTGCCCATGAGTTTGTAATTTCTTAGCTAGGGCTAAGATGAAGCCCCTAATTTGAATGATTCTTGTTATTGTTGATTTCATCTGTAATTGATTGATTTATTTCTTTCTCTAGTGTGATTAAATGAAAACTCCTTACCTCTCCACTCTATGAGCTTACCCAAAGTCTAGATGTGGATGTTGTTTGGAATCTTATTCTAGGTGTGCTTGTGTCTGACCATGAACAGGTTTCCCTACAGAGAAAGAAATAGGAATTTACATCTATTCATGCCTGACCATGGATGGAAAGATGTGATCCTTGAGATCTTTCCCCAATTTCATCTATGCATGCATTAGGGATAATTGATGTTAAGGGAAAGATCATTTGTGCTTCAAGGGAATTATACATCCTGTGTGCCTGACCAAGGACACAGATTGTGCTTTATTTATTGAATTTACGTCATTCTGAATTAGGGTGAATCAACAAGTAAAACAAGAGTTAGGATAATTAGGGGTGGATTCAAAAGTCCTAGTGTTCTCCTTGAGTGAATTTTTCTTCTTGTTCTCAATTATTTTTCATTGATTTTTGTTAGTTTACTTAATTACTAGCTAAAATAGTTGTTGGATTAGTTAAGTGGAATCATAAAATTCGAATTGTGGCAACTAGTCCTCGTGGGAACGATCTCGTAATACATACCGTATCTATACCTGATTTGTATACTTGCGAGTTTAAAATCATTTAAATCAGGTTGGTTTAAATAAAACATCAATGGCTTAGTACTTAATTATATAACCTAGCCACCAAGTTGCAAAAGCAGCCGTTAGGACCTACCCACATTAGCTTAGGAACACTTAAAAACATCGGTGATCAGACCGGGAAATGATCCAACCATTATATGCTAGTAATTGTTAACAAAACACTGAGATCCTTGTTGTATGGCCCACCTAGCTTTAGATACGCACCATCCTTAGACTAACGACCCCTATAAGAGGTGTATAAGTGATTGAACGGGGTGGATTGTGAATCGCATCCTGATGGACCCCCACATTGGTGCGTGTGTGCATCAGGGGAGGTCACCATCTGTGCACTGGACTAAGGGAACCGGTCAAATCAAGTTTGACCAAAAAATTTTGGAAGTAGGAGGTTTTTCCTTCCTTTCTCCATTCCCACGCTCGGCGCGTTTTGAACGGGTGAGGAACCGTTCATCTGATCGACGTGTGGCCCATCATGTGGCCTTGTTGGTATGATCTGACCCATCCATCTGGAAGAAGGGCCGTAAGAAACCCAAACCCTATGAGATTTGAAGCTGGTGGGACCGGACGGACCCACGACAGAGATCGCAAGAAGGGCGGTGTGCAGAGGAACTATGTTTCCAGCCACTTCAAAACCAACCTGTTGCAATTAATTTGGGCCACATAGAGCTAATCCAAATCGTCCATATGATTTAGACCATGGGCTTGACCAAAACCCAACTGATCTCACGGGTTTCCTGCCGCGAGTAGGCGCACGATTCTCTGTTCAAATAGAGTTGCAGGTGGTTGTTTCCATAAATGGAAACTTGATTTTGGTGCTGCCAGCTGGCACGATCCGCGTGCTCTCTCCCCTCTCCAATCCCAGTCGTCCATATCAGGCGAATCCTAGCCCTTCAGGCTAGGTTTTTCTTTTCATAAAAGGAATGAGAGGGTGTTGGCCATTTTCCTTCCGCTAGCAAACCCACCAGCCTATCCTCTCCCAAGCTTCGAAACTACATGTGTGTAAGCTCTTAGGGGTCCATATGGACCATCTGAAGGAAGCCGATTGAAGGGGGAAGTCTTTGTTCGAGATCTGCCATTAATGGTGAGTCTCCTTCTTCGTTGTTCAGCCGCACCAGCATGACTCAGATCAATCGAGCTTGAGCCTAGTCCGAACGTCCATTGCTGGACATTCTCGACTGGAAGAGAAGAAAAGAAAGGAAGAAAAGACAAAGAAACTAAGGAGAAAGAAGGAGAAAGAGAGGGAGAGTGCATTACTGCACTGACTCAACTCGAATTGGGCCGAGTCTGGCCCTACCGAGCTGCGAGCTTGAGTCGGGTCAGGTTCTCCTGAGTCCGTTGCTGGGCATCTTTCAACAGATAGAGAGCAGGGGAAGAGGGGAGAGAGAGGAAGAAAAAAGATGGGGAGTAGAGAGAGAAAGGAATGAAGAAGAATGAGGCAAAGAGAGAGAAAATTGGGATGGTGCAACTGCACCATGTCCCTGTTCAACCAAATCGAGTCAGGTTGGCTCGGGTGTGGTTTGGCCAATCTCCCTGCTGGAGTTTCCCAGCAGGTGTGCTTCCTCTCTTCTTGTTTGCAAGAGGAATGACCTTCAGGTAAGCATCTTCAGGCCGTTTGGATATAACCAAATCGTTTTTCTTTCTCTTAATCTTGCATTTGGACTCATCTTAATTTGGGTTTCTTGGATCAGAAATCGATAAGGATGATCATCATAGCCTAGATGGAATTAGGCAGTTGTAGCAGCTATAACAAGAAATCAGTTGCAGTTGTTGATTCCGTTAGAGACAGTTACAAATGTCACAGGCTTGCCAAGGTACAATTCTTTGAGGACCTCCTTATTGTTCATCAGGTGGGCCATATGTGTATGTCGGTAACCATTGTTCAAGAGCAGAATGTCGGAGAGCCACCTGATGGGCTGCAAATGTCCCATTAATTGGGCCTTGAGTTGAGCTGAAAACAGGCCTCAGGTGAGCCTTGAATCAAGTTGAAAAACAATGGGTAAAAAAAGCCCCAAGTAGGTCGTGGATATGGGACTGAAACTGTCCCTCGCTTGGGCCTATTGCTGGGCTGAGATCAGCCCTGGAACTGGGCTGAAATCATTCCTAGAAACGGGTTAAAATCAGCCCTAGTCTAGGCAAAAAATTAGCCCAAACCGTACAATGGGCTTGTGCTAAGCCCAGCCGTGCAAATAGGCCAATGATGATCCAAGTGCTAATGTGGTGGGCCTCACTGCTGATGGCCTATGCAGCGAAAACCTCCCAACATGAAGATCCTGACTATAGGACATTTGGTATTGGTTGAGCGGATGCTCACTTCTATATTTTTCTTTCTTAACTGTTTCTTAGTCGTCGGCCTATTGAAAGGTTTAACAAGTTCTCCATTATGAAGGTTTTGGTGCATGTACCTTGTGCTGTGGACTGCGATGGGCAGCCCCATTCGGGCCACACTGATGGACCAGGCCGGTCCCATTGGGCCATGGACTATTGGGCCAACGAATTGGGCCCAATCCTCATGGTTTTGAAAAAAAGCCCAATGAGCCCCACCTGGTTGTCGTGGTCAAGAAGCGAAGGGACCAGGCCTCAACATTATTATTACAATTGTTAAATATGATTTTCTTAAATATTATCATGGATAGTAGAGCATACTACTTATTTTAATCACAATGATTATTATATCCCCACTGTTAATGATCACCATGAAATTATTAACGTTATTAGCGTTATGGTCAAATGTACATCGATTAGCACTAAAATCCTAGAATCTAAGTTTAGGACTAAACCCTAGGATGAAAACCTAAGTAATCCAAGCCCTTGGTATATTAATCTAGACCATGGACACCTTGTAGAACATTAATCTCACGTACAACTTCACCATTCATGGTAGGATTCGATTCTAAGGGTACACGTGCTTCTTAGCAACATCAGTGGCGGTTCAAGTATAAGTTGATGATTCTTCCCCTTGAGCTTTTCATCTTTCCATTAGCTTAAGTTATAGTTTTCATTTAAATTTATAATTGATATCTCTCTCTTATAATCATATGTGTTAGCTGGTGGAAATTGAATTGCTATATTGCTTGCTTAATGTTCATCCTGTATATTTGTTCATGAATTTTTTATGGATTGCTTATAGAACTTAAACTGGTACATTAGTGGGAAACCCCCACTTATAAATGTACACCCATACTTGGGATGTAACTCGATTGATGGAGATTGCAATGGACCTCCGATCTACTGATTATTGAGTGGTGGTCTAGATGGATCATTGATGTGGACCTACCATCCAGGGTTGTTGTGTCCAATGGTTTTTAAGGATGGTCTTTATCGTATGGTTTTGATATTCACCATATGTGGCATACTTTAATACTCACCCTACGTGGTTTTGTTTGATATTTTTCCTATATGGGTTTGATATTTTATACTGTGCAATCATGCGATGGTAAGCCCCATATACTATAATATGATTGGCCACTAGTCGACAGGTTCCCATTAAACATCCTAAGATGGTAGTCTTATGGGCCGGGGATGGTGTTCATGAGACACTATGCCCGAGCCATCGGCCTACGCTGGGCTCTGAGCCCTCTGTAGTGACCTTTGAGCTTATTAAACCTGCTGGTTGTAAACAGATTAATAATGGTTTGGCTAATCATGCATTCATGGCACAGACCAGTATCTATTGCTATCGTACGTGATGTACGTATTGTTTCGACTGGATGATGTTTCCTAGGTTCGATGATTGTATGGGTGACGAGCCCACTATCCGCACGGATGAGCATCCCCGGGTAATGATTGCATTCCACGCATCCATGCATCTAATAAGACCTGCATCATGTATTGTTTTGTATGCTTTGCTTTATAACTATGCTTACTTAATGTGGCGGTGTGTAATCTTAGGGAAAATTCACACTGAGTTGGTCACTCATCCATCAAATATATAACCATACAGGTAGCACAGGTGGCTTAAGTGATTTTCATGTTCAGACTGATGAGGAGCCAGGTACAAGTGTCAGGGATGCATGGCTGTAATGCTAAGAGGAACTGGGCGGTCTGGTGGCTTATGTTTACATGCTTCTGTTACTTTTCATGTATTAAATTATGTGAATTCTCATATTTGTTATATCGAGACATTGGTTTGTATAAGTCATTACGGGCAATCTCTTGTATATTCTAAACGTAATTGAAAATTTTCCTTTACGCTTACTTGTCCATTCTACGCTCATCTGCTTACTCTGAATGAAGAAAAAAATATATACTTGAATTTGACCATCCTTTAAGGTTAACACTCGGATTTTTGGGAAACGGGTCGTGTACTCGGGTCCTGAAAAGTCGGGGCATTACAACTTGTGCATAATTTTTGGGGCCCACCTCTAATGTATCTGGAGGCCCATTGGGCCATGTTTATGGGGCCAACTAGCTGGACCAGCAAGCCTTACTAGACGTCCAGCTGGTGGACGTCCAGCATGGCTGGCCGTCCAACGTGCTGGCCCACCATGATGTATGTTTAGTCCACGCCGTCCCCCATTTTTGAGTGGCCCACGTGGAGGTTGGGTCCACCCTAGGTGGACGTCCCCTGTGGGGCCCACCATAGGGACGTGTGGTGCCCACCTTATTGAATCTATGTGGCCCAGGCCGTCCAGGCCTTGGACCGCCCAGGCCTTTGGGCTGCTACTGGGCCTGCAGTTCAGTAGCAGGCCCACCTGTTTTGTGTGCCACCCCTTTTTCTTCATCTGGTGGGGCCCCCTTTAAATATTGGTGGCCCTTATAATAATGATTTCCACATATTCAAGTTTTTAAGCTTCAACAGGACCAAATAGTTGGGTGGGCTGAAAATCCAGCAAGGGCCCCAATGAACATTGTTTTGACTGAAATTGCATTAGATGTGGGGCTCACCATATTGAGAAATCTGGGGTACATGATACACACTTATATCTGGAATTTTCTTGTGCTTAATTAATGCATAGTTGAGTTACTTTTTTATGGTCTTTTGTGGACTCAAGTATAGACCAGATTTTGGGACTTCCTAGTGGGCCTAGTGTGGGCTGGAATGTCCCAGCTTGGCCCAGCCATATGTTAGGCTGACTTCCACCATTTTGATGAACTTATGCGATGAGATAAGGGTGGTATTGGGCCCTTGGTTACCCACTTAAATCGCAAGTTATTAGGCTGATGTAGTGGGGCCCATCTCACCCAACTTAGACTTATTTTTGGGCCATATTTTTGAGCTCATGGGCTACCCATTAAGTTCAACTAAATGTATGGGTCCTATGGCCATTGGGACTTGGGCCTTGGGCCTTGATTTCCCTCTTTGGGCCCATGATGTTAATGGTAGTATTGGCCCTTTCCTTATGCCTTTTGTGGGACTTGTGTATGTGGTTAGGATGTGGGCCTTGGGCCTCGTAACTGTATGGTTGTGGTTGGATGCCTTGAAGAAATGGTAGTTGAATGTCCCCATTATGGACCCCCCCTAAGTGTGGTTGAATGCTCACCTTACTCTCTTGCTAAGCCCATCTCTATATTATTTAGGCCCATAGCTTATATGGTTAGTCTTGTGGGCTACCCCAGGTAAATGGGCCCCCAGTAGAGGTTGTATTCTTTATGACAAATTGGTTAAGTACCTAGACCCTTCATGGTTAGGTAGAGAGTTCATCTTCACCTCATTGGCACCCCTATTCATCTTCATAGCCCACTCCCATATGCATCATATGCATACTTGGTTGAGGTATGATTGGTCATGGTTGTGCCATTGTGTAGGACATATTGGTATCTCCCCAAGGGAAGTGGTTTTTCCCTCTTAAGCACAATGGATGCTTAGGATTGATGCATGGGTGATTGTGTGATTCATGCATCTGGCATTTATATAGCATGTGGATATTTGCCCTTGCTTCATCAGGGTTGTAGCCTCCACAGGTATATCGTGGATGGCCGTGTGTAGACACCAAAAATGATACTTGAGCATTTGGGGTGCATAAGATGTCCCTGGGTGAAAGCCCCTAAACCTTCACGGTACCAAGGAGACGCCTCGAAGCCGAGACCGAGTGAAAATCATGAGCGCCAGAGTGCCTTATACCGTTAGGTCGCGACTCCCGCTGTTGCGAGGTCGGTTGAGATGGGGGTTTGGCCTTACTCTCCTGACTGAGGGGAAAAGCTAAGCTGAGTCTGACCAGCTCGTAAATGGGTCCGCTACTGTCGAGCCTCGCTGGTGATTGGCTATCCACAGGCGGGTAGTGAGGTCTCCTACGCTTGTTTGATTATGCGGGTCTTAGAGAGTGGCAATCATCCTACAGTGTACTTGACCCTAGTGGATTCCTTATGATAGAACTGTACTTGATGTGTGGATTGGATATGAGGACTGATATTACTTCGCATTGCATTGGCATCAGCTGTATAAGCCTTATGTTGCATCGCCTTGGTATGGCGCTCAGTACTATGTATTGCATTGTATAGCGTTGGTACGGCTTACTGCATTCATATCTTAGCTTTGGTATGGCTAACAACATTGGTATTGTTCGTGATTCCTGCTGCATTATCTATATCCTTTTCAGCACCGTTATCACACACTTACACCACCCTCTAAGCTTTCTATAAGCTTATGCACGATTGATGCATGCAGGAGATCCTAGGTCATCACAGTAGCAGTGGAGCATTGGATTGGTCCGTGCTGAGGACCCGTTGCCAATCTCTCTCTTCCTTTCTTATCTTATGTTTTCCTTTGATCCTTATGTACCTGTAGAAGCTTAAATTTCTAGTGGATTTTGCAATGAGTTCCTATGGTTACTTTCTGAGATTACTGTATTATGATCTTGGGTATGCTCTTATTGGATTAGATTTATGTTATGAAAATCCTCCTTCTAGGATCCCATGATCGGAACCTGTGTTAGGAGCCTAGAATGGGGTACTACGGAGCCTATTGCGGCAGAAACCGGCTATCGGATTCCTTATGAGTCCGGTCACCGAGTCTGGGGCGTGACAGGAGTTGGTATCAGAGCATAACAAGTAATCTCAAACATAACTTGGGATAACATTGCATGTCTGCTGTGAGCTTAGGATAAGTCGTGTCCTGAGTGCCTTTCCCTTGTTTCCGTTTGAGCCTTCGAGGATATCGCCTAAGCGAGGTGCCTGTGGCCGTGGCGCCCATGGCCATGGTTCTCATTCTGCTCCAATGACCAATCGACCTGAGCACATCCTGCTCCACCCGTTGTGGACTCTAGTCCTGATCCTATACCTGAGGTTGTGATTTCACCCCCAGTGGCACCTGTTCCCCCACCTAAGCCTATTATTCCAGTTCCAAAGGCTCCTGCCGCACCCGTGCCTTCGCCTGATGCTAGTGCCGCCCCTATTTTCCCGACAGTTCCTGTAGGGATTGAGCATTTTCAGCAGATGATGCAAGCTGCCACTGTTGCCCTTCAGCCCCGTCAACCTATCCCTGAGGCCCCATTTGCAGTCTCAGTAGTTGCTAGCAAGCACGCTGCTCCAAGAGTTTAGGTGAGCCCGATCCTTCGGCAGCCGAGTTATGGCGCACTGAGGTGGAGAAAATTTTCGACACCATTCAGTGTACCAGCGAGCAGAGAGTCCCGTTGGCTACTTTCCTTTTGCAAGGCAAGGCCCACATTGGTGGTCATCAATATCAAGGATGGCTGGGCCCAATTTTGTTTGGACTTGGGAGGAATTCGTGGTCCGCTTCGACCAGAAGTTTTTCCCCGAGCATGTTCGTGATCGTCGGGCTATGAAGTTCGAGATTCTAGTCCAGGGAGATATGACGGTGTCTCAGTATGAGGCCCATTTTGTAACGCTTTCCAGATTCGCTCCCTATCTCGCCGATGACGAGAAGAGGAGGGCTAGCCATTTCCAGAACGGTTTGCGCCCCACTCTCCGCAGTTGCATGGTGGGGCATCGCTTGACGACGTTTGATCAGGTCGTTCACAGAGCGTTGGTATATGAGGAGGACTGGGCCATGTCTTAGAGGACCCTAGATCAGAGTTCCTGCAGAGACCGGAAGAGGAGGGCACCTTCCAGCAGCTCCGGACAGCACCATCAGCAGAGGTAGAGAGGCCGATCTGAGTCTAGGCAGTCCGCAGCGCAGTCAGCAGCATCACCATCATCGCAGCCAGCCGCTCCTTCCTTCGGGCCATTTTTCGATGTTTGCTATGGATGTGGGCAGACAGGGCATCGGAGGAGTGATTGCCCTCTCCCCTTGCCGCAACAGAGGCCACCGCAATTGCCTCCTCCCCATCCTCCTCAGCAGCAGCAGCATCAGCAGCGAGCGCAGCATCAGGTTCCCGCTCCTAGGCATCTTCCCCAGCAGCAAAGGCAGCCAGGCAAACTGCCTCAGAGGCTGCACCAGTAGCAGAGACAGCAGCCGAGGGGACATGTACCTCCCCCACAGTCCCTGGGTCGAGTATATATTACTGCACAGCAGGTGCAGAGTCAGGATCCACAGTCTTCAGGCTTGCTTCCTTTGCCAGCTCAGGGCAGATTCTATTCCGCGCAGTAGGCGTGGGGCCAGGACCCACAATCTTCTTCCGGTGGAGTCGTCGAGGGTATTCTCCTTATTTCTACTTGTGTTGATCATATTCTGTTTGATTCTAGCGCTTCTCATTCTTTCGTGGTCGAGAAGTTTTGCAGATCTACCGGTATTCCGTCGGAGTCTGCGTCTGAGGCTTTGGTCATTTCAACTCCCTTGGGGAAGTCCGCCATTTTGTGTCGTCGTTGCCCTTCTTGCCCGGTTTTGGTTGCCGATATGTTTTTGCCCGCTGATTTGTTTGTGTTGCCGATGGCGAAGTTTGATGTTATCCTGGATATGGACTGGCTTGCTGAGTACCATGCTATCTTAGACTGTGCTGCGAGGACAGTCACGTTTCATATTCCCAGCTTGCCAGTGTTCCAGTTCATTGTCGAGCCCATAGGAGAGCCGTTGTCCAGTTTGTTAGCTTGTATTGTCAAGGAGTCTATGGCAGGATGTATTGAGCACCTGCCAATAGTTTGCGAGTTCCCGGATGTGTTCCAGGATATCTCGAGTGTGTCGTTGCGTCGGCAGATTGAGTTTCAGATTGATTTGATGCCCGGTACCGCGCCTATCTCGAAGGCCCCCTACCGGATGGAACCGATGGAGTTGCGGGAACCGCAGGAGTAGTTGGATGAGCTCCAGGAGTTGGGTTTTATTCGTCCCAGCAGTTCCTCGTGGGGAGCCCCGGTATTGTTCGTGAAGAAGAAAGATGGCTCATTGAGGCTCTGTGTGGATTACCGTTAGCTCAACAGGGTCACTCTCAAGAATCGATACCCGCTTCCTAGGATTGATGATTTGTTCGGCCAGTGGCAGGGTGCACGGTTCTTTTCCAAAATAGACTTACGCTCCGGTTACCATCAGATTCGGGTTCGAGAGAAGGACATACCGAAGACAGCATTCCGGACGTGCTATGGTCACTTTGAGTTTCTAGTTATGTCGTTCGGACTGACTAATGCGCCCGCCGTGTTTATGTAGCTGATGAACGAGGTCTTCCGGCCCTTCCTTGATCAGTTCATGGTTATGTTTATTAATGATATTCTGGTGTATTCAAGGACTCTGGAGGACCATGTGATGCATTTGCAGGTTGTACGTGAGACCCTCCATGCTCACCAGCTATATGCGAAGCTGGAAAAGTGGGAGTTCTGGCAGGAGGAGGTGAAGTTCCTCGGTCACGTGGTGATGAGGGAGGGTGTCCTCACTCTTCCTGATGGGAGTGATGGTTTTGTTGTGTTTACCGATGCCTCCAGAGTTAGCTTGGGTGTTGTCCTGATGCAACACGGGAAGCCTGTTCCTTATGCCTCACGCCAGCTAAAGGTCCACGAGCTGAACTACCCCACCCATGATCTGGAGCTAGCAGCAGTTGTCTTCGCACTGAAGGTGTGGAGTCATTATCTTTATGGGGTTAGGTTCGAGCTCTTCTCCGACCATAAGAGCTTGAAGTATTTATTTTCGTAGTCCGAGTTGAACATGCGATAGAGGCGATGGATGGAGTTGTTGAAGGATTATGACTTCGACCTTCAGTACCACCCGGGTAAGGTAAACGTGGTGGCGGACGCGTTTAGCCATCAGCCATGAGGCCTGGTGGTACAGATGATGGTTCGAGAGTGACAGATGCTCGAGGATGTTTCGAAGTTTAACTTTGAGTTTGGTCTGCATTCTTTTATGGTTCAGCTTTCAAGCTTGTTGATTCAACCTTCTTTGGTTGCTAGGGTGATCGAGGCTCAGCAGATGGACGAGTCACTTCAAGAGTACCGAGCGGGGGCAGCATCCGTGGAGCAGTCAAACTAGCAGATTTGTTTCAACGGTGGATTACGCTTCAGAGGCCGATTGTGTGTCCCAGACATGTCAGAGTTGCGTCGTGATCTGATGACTGAGGCACACTGATCGAGATTTGTCATCCACCCGGGCTCCACGAAGATGTACAGAGATATGAGGAGGCAGTATTTTTGGTCAGGGATGAAACTCCAGATTGTTAGCTTCGTGGCCAAGTGTGACACTTACAAGTGTATCAAGGCCGATCACCAGAGACCCCCTGGTCCCTCGCAGCTGTTGAACGTTCCAGTTTGGAAGTGGGAGCATGTGTCAACGGATTTCATCGTGGGTTTGCCGAGGACTCAGCGCGGTCGCGATATGGAAAGGTCGAACTAAGAGTCCTAGAGCGGGGGGGGGGGGGGGTGAATAGGACTATGCCAAATTAAAAAACTAAATGCGGAATTAAACAAATATAAATAAACATAGCATTAAACAATCCACAAAGCAGAAATGAATAACAACCTCATATGTACAAGTATTGAGAGGTTGATACAGATGTTGTTCTAAGGACAACCTTATACCAAAAACCAATGGTTTATGGTAGGACAACCTGATTCCTAGAATAGTCTGTGTATCAAAATCTCAAACTGATATAGAGGAATAAATAAATAAATAGCAAAGAAAATAAACTAAGCTAGTACAACATTCTCACACTTGCATAAAAGATTGCAACATTCTCCACAAATGCTTAAAAGGAAATTACAACATTCATAGAAAGCCACAATCAATCAATCACCACAAGACCGAAAATTATAGTGGTTTACTTTTGTGTACACCAACTGTTTAGAAAAATAGCCACACAACTACTCCACTCCCGATATCCTCACACAGTGGATATTAGTGTTCACTATGCAATAGGTTTTTCAAGGTTCACCTAAAACCTTCACAATCGTGTCTTTTAAATGGGTTTACACAATTCAAAAACCCCACACTCAGAGTTTTCTGGATCACCTCAGACAAACCAAAAAAGAAAGAGATTTTTCCTGGCACAATCTCAAAAAACCAAAAACATAAATGTAAAATACTTGTCTAGATATTCTCCTTTGATGAAGCCCAGAAGAAGCAATTCGGAGTAGATGTTCAACGTAGATGTTCAATGTCCACACTCACTTATGAAAAGGTTCCAAGTTCTAAATGAATTTTAGATTAAATCACCTTGGGCTTGCTTGATTTGATTTTGATTCCAAGAAAGGGAAAAACTAAAATCCCTTCTTCAAATAAGATTGGAATATAGAATCTCTAAATCAAATACAAAAAGCTAATTAAAGAGAATATTAAATGAGCACTAAATAGCTTAACAATATCACTAACTTATCTCTCAGAGTGGTGTCTTGATTTTGCTTGAATTGAATGAAAAACTCTAAAAATCGTGATCTATTTATAAGTGCAGAAACCGTTCACTCGATGGTCCAGGGGACAGCTCGACTGGTCGAACGACCAACAAACTTTTGAAATTTCTAGCGCGATCAGATAAGATCGTTCCACGACTGTCGAGTGGCCTGCACGACCAGTCAAACCCTGCACTCGACTGGTCGTGTGGGACCTAATTTAGTTGTTGGACTTTGAGTCAAGCATTGTTCACTCGACTGGTCGAGCAGTCTCTAGGACTGATCGAGGGTTCAACAAAAAATTCTGAAAGTTCGTAACAAACCTTGGACTGGTCGAGGAATTTCTTGGACTGGTTGAGCCAGTACTAGGACTAGTCGAACATAGGCTAAGACTAGTGAGAAACAGCCTATAAATTATATAATGACCCAATTTAAGTATGCAATCAATATGACCTAACTTATGGTCAATCTAGGGTTATTCATACCTTATAAGTGATATTTGAACATTGAATCATCATTTACTTTGGTTGATAGTTGATCTTGAAGTATACGAAGCTTGATATTGAAGTACTTTGAATCTTGAACTTAAAGTACTTGAAAAGTATTTCACCTTGAGCTTTGAGTTCCAAAATAAAGCATTTTGTCTTGTCATTGATGAAGCTTTAAAACCTTGAACTATCACTTGATGTTGTACTTGAACTTGTATATCTCTTATACTTGTAATGCTTGAATCTTGAATTGGAACATCTTGAACTTGTACTTGAAGTTCTTGAGGTAAAGACCTTTGTTCTTGTACATGAATTGTATGATCTTGAATATGTAGATGAGTTACACAATATACAGATTCGAAGAGGTTTTGGCACTACAAAATTTGACAATCATAGTAACTAGACAAAATAGCATTTACAATCTCCCCCTTTGTCAAATTTGTGACAAAACACACTTCATTAAAATAAGATAAGCATAATACGCACAATAAAGAATCATGCACCAGTTATAGCCTGGTCAAAGAATCATGCACCGGTTTCAAATTGGTCAAATCAATATGCTCCAATACTCACATCAATACTCATCAATACTCCCCCTTAATACTATATAGCAAAAAAAAATTAAAAAAAAAAATGCTACCTATCCACATTCTTCACACATTTATCATAACCAAATAAGCATGATAAAATTCTCCCCCTTTTTGTCATAATATGACAAAGGAAAGAACTGATAAATGATAATGGAAGAAAGATAAATAAGGAAGTAAATAGAAGAGTAATGAGGAATAAGAGGAGATATGAACAAGTTAACCAAATAACCAAGTCCATAATAATAAGCAAGCATGTCCAAGCACATAATCAAGAGAAATTCATGTTAAAAGTTATTACATAACAAATATTCAAAAACTAATCCGAACTAGAAGAAGGATCAGGAATGGTATGATCAATTTGATGAAGTCTCTTGTTAATGCGCCTAAGATATTTGCACGTATATTTAAATTACATTTCTTGGGACACATGTATACCTTCAACCTTCTTCTCAAGTGAGCAGATGGCTGATAATCAGGATCACTAGCAGAATTGGATTCAATTTCATCAAAGATGTCATCCATATTAACATCATCTGGAGGCAAATCACCTTCTTCTTTATGTGCTTCCGCAGCTCCACTAGCACCCTCATTAACTTGGCCTAGGGCCAACTTCAAATTCGTCTTGTTAATGTTAGAATTGTTAAAGGGTAGATGATGAATGGGAGCTTTCCCAACAAGCATAGCCACTAAACTATGGGTGGCTAACACAGTCATAAGATAAGCAAAGGGTATGTCACTGTGACCTGGGTGGAGACGGAACTGAATTATGCTATGACAAATCAGAGAAGGAAGACATACAGAGACTCCAGAAATGATAGAATGGAGAATACGAACCATGAATGTAGTAAGCTTGGTTTTGTTACCAGATCGAGGATAGACATTTGAAATGAAAATCCTATGAAGGATTTTGTATTTAGGTAACATAAACTTGGAAGCGAGCGCATTCCCAATACTCCATTCCATATCCATATTACATAAATCTCTAGTGAGCATTCGCTTCTCAGATTCAGAAGGTTTGTCCACAAGAGAACTAATGAGAATACCTTTGTCATTGACAGGTATATCCATTAACCCAGAAATAAGATGACGGTCCACATCAACTGGACCTTCTTTGGTCGTAATAGTAAATGTCAGATTCTCAGTAGAAAAGTCAGTAATGCAAGCATACATAGCCTGCGCAATGGAGCGGTATGTAGGTCCACCCCAATGTAATATGTTATCTCATCCTACAGACTGAAGGAGAGGAACAACATCAAACGGTGCCAAATGATCAGGATTAACAGTTCGTTCTACTATCACATTGCGCAAGTGAATATCCCTCACATAACTGGGATCTTCCTCGGGCGACCGAAGGTGGCGCATCGTGATAGGAGCCAAATGAGATGAAGAAGGACCACGAGATCCTTTCTTCTTAGTTTTACCCTCCATTTGCAATAAGGAAAGCAATGAATAAAGAGATTGCAAAAGAGGTAAGAAGGGTTTCTAGTAGATCAGATTTTTTGATAGAAAACCCTCAAAACAATCATAAAGCATGAAATAAACCACACAAAGGAAGAAAAGGAAGTGCAAAGGACTTGAATCTACAAGAAATCGAAAATAACGCACTAACCATAGAGGAATCGAAGATGGGTTCGACCGATTGGGGTAGGGCTCGTTGGAGAAGAAGACCCAAATGAAGAAAAAGTGATTTTTCCCAAATAAAAGGTCAAACCCGTGTTTCACACGATGGGTCGAGTACATGCTCGACCGGTCGTGCCACAACTAGTCGTGCACCTCACCGAATTTGCAATTTTTCATAAATTTTGAATTCTAAAAAATTTAAAATAAAAATATATACATTATGATACAAAAAGACACAAATCATCAGTTCATATTGCACATACCAAGATCAAATTTCAATTTTGCAAACCTGCTTTTGTTGAGCGGTTTTGTGAATATGTCTGCTAGTTGAATCTTGGTTGGAGTATAATCCAAAGAAATTGTCTTGTCTTCCACTAATTCACGAATATAGTGATATCTAATGTCAATATGCTTGGTTCATGAATGCTGAATTGGATTTTTAGAGATGTTAATTGCGCTTGAATTATCACAATATAAAACCATGGATTCTTGCGCAATTTCGTAATCGCTCAGCATTCTTTTCATCCACACAAGCTGAGTGCATGCATTACCAGCAACAGTATATTCAGCCTCAGCTGTTGAGAGCGATATGGAACTTTGTTTCTTACTTAGCCAATAAACTAAACAGTTCCCTACATAGAAACAACCACCGCTAATTGATTTACGATCATCAATGTTACTAGCCCAATCAGCATCCGTGTAACCAGCTAATTGCACACTAGTATCATGTGGATACCAGAGACCAAGATTTACTGAACTAGCGACATATCGCAAAATGCGTTTAACAACAATTAGATGTGACTCTTTAGGGTCATATTGATATCTAGCACAAATTTTTACGCTAAATGCAATATCAGGTCGGCTCGTAATTAAATAAAGTAAACTACCTATCATACCGCGATACAACTTAGGATCCATACTTTTACCTGTTGAATCCTTAGAGAGTTTTAGAGTAGCACTCATTGGAGTATCAAAAATTTTCTCACTCTCAAATCTGAACTTTTTAACTAAGTTCAGAGCATATTTGGTTTGAGAGATAAAGAAACCATCAGGGAACCGTTTGACTTGCAGCCCTACGAAATAGTTTAGTTCTCAACCATGCTCATTTCAAATTTAGACTTCATAAGATCTGCAAACTCAACAATCATGTTAGCACAGGTAGATCCATAGATAATATCATCAATATAGATTTACACTATTAGTATATGATATTATGTTTCTTTACAAACAATGTCTTATCAACACTTCCCATTATAAAGTTATGACTTAGTAGAAACTTAGTCAACTTTTCATACCATGCCTTGGGAGCTTGTTTCAAACCATAGAGTGCCTTTTTCAGGTGGTAGACATGATTAACATGCTTAAGGTCTTCAAAACCCGTTGGTTGTTCAACATACACTTCTTGATGCAAATCACCATTTAAGAATGCACTCTTTACATCCATTTGGTATATTTTGAACTTTCTAAAGCAAGCAATGGATATAAATAGTCTGATTGATTCAAGACGAGCGACTGGGACAAAGGTCTCATCATAATCAATTCCTTCTATTTGAGTGTACCCTTGTACAACCAGCCTAGCCTTGTTTTTAATAAAATTACCAAGTTCATCAGACTTATTTTTGAAAATCCATTTTGTTTCGATAATGTGTTTATCTTTCGGTCTCGGAACCAAATACCACACATCATTTCTTATAAACTGATTAAGCTCTTCTTACATCACTACAATCCAGTTTTCGTTAGTAAGAGCTTCTTTTATGTTAGCCGGTTCTATCTGAGATGTAAAGCATACGTAGTTACACATATCTTTAAGTTGTCTACGAGTGCGCACACCAGCGAGAGGGTTTCCAAAGATTTGATTAGAAGGATGGTCTTTAACTTTTCTCAGTTCAGTGTTATTTTGACTTGATGAAGAGTCTGGTTTATCAATTAAAAGAACTTCATCATTTTCTGAATTTAAGACAGGTGTATTCAAGTGATTGTCTATAACCACATTAATGGACTCTTGAATTGCACCAGTCCTCTTGTTAAGAACCCGATACGCTCGACTATTTAGAGCATACCCTAAAAATATCCCTTCATCACTTTTGGTGTCAAACTTACCCAGATTTTCTCAGTCACGTAAGATGTAGCACTTGCTGCCAAAAACTCAAAAGTATTTGACAGTAGGCTTCTTATCAAACCACATTTCATAAGCCGTTTTACCATTTGATTTTCTAGTATAAACGCGGTTAATTATATAGCAAGCTGTATTAACGGCTTCAGCCCAAAGATTTGTAGGAAGATTCATACTATTTAGCATTACATTTGCCATTTTTTGAAGCACTCTATTTTTTCTTTCCACTATACCATTTTGTTGTGGTGTTTTGGGCACATAATATTCATGTGATATTCCTTGATCACTACAAATTTTCTCAAAACTGTTATTTTCAAATTTCGAACTATGATCACTACGGATCTTAGAGACTTGTGATTCTTTTTCCGTTTGGATACGTTTAAGTACCTTCTTTAATTCATCGAGAGTTTCTGATTTCTCTTTCAAGAAGACTACCCAAGTGTACCTGGTAAAGTCATCAACAATTACCAGAATGTACTTCTTGCCACCTCGACTCTCTGTTCTAGTTGGTTCAATGAGATCCATGTGGAGAAATTCGAGTGGTTTATATGTGGCATTAGAGTTCACCTTTTTGTGAGTACTCCTGGTTTGTTTGCCAATCTGGCATTCGCCACATATTTTATCTACTTTCTATATTTTAGGTAAACCTCTTACCAACTCTCTTTTGCTCAATCTATACAAGTTATGATAGTGTACATGTCCGAGGCGTTTATGCCATAATTCGGTCTCATCGGTTTGGACCATGTAACACGATAGATTAGATGAGCTTGAATCACAAACAATGTAGCAGTTTTCAGAAGTTCTGCGACCAGTTAATATTATAGAACTATTTTTATTTAAAATTTCACACCCTTGGTTAGTAAATTTTACACTATGATTATTATCGCATATTTGAGAGATGCTTAATAAATTATGTTTTAACCCTTCTACATATAAAATATTCTTAAATAGAGGGAGGTTAAAGAGTTGAACCGTACCTTGGCCAATAATTCTATAGTTGCTACCATCACCAAATGTGACTGAATCATCAGTCATGTCTTTAAGATTGATGAACAGACCTTTGTCACCTGTCATGTGTCTGGAGCATCCACTGTCTAGGTACCACTTTGAATGGCTCGAAGTTTTGAAAGCGGTGTGGGCAACCAAACAAGTAACCTTAGGGACCCATTTCATTACAGTTTTGGGTTTAGGAGTATAGTTGGTCTTCTTATGTTTGTAGTTGTTATAAGACCGACCCACTGAGTTAGATTTTGAGAGCTCCTTAAGTAAATCAACAATTTTCTCAGTTAAAGGATTACGATTCTGATTTTTATAATTAATATGATTGCTTTTAGGTTTTAAGTTTTGAAAAGTATTTTTCGAATAATTTTGATTCAGACTTTTCCATTTTAAGTTAGAAGACTCCCCTTTCACAAATTTTGGTGGAGTATTCGTATGTTTGGGAGGAATACTTTCGTCGTAGTCCAATCCAGATCGATCGCCACATTTTTTGGATCCGAATAAGAGTTTTTCTAACTTGAGATCACCTTGAGCATACCTCCATGTGTCTTTTAAACTCAAAAGTGAAGAGACTTCAAGTTTTAGCTTTTCATTTTCAGATTTTAAGTTTTCAACTAGGGAAGTTTTGAAATCTAAGTCACACTTAGTTTTTTCAAAGCAATCTAAAATGTGTGATTTTTTTAAGACTAGATTATCAAAATTTTCTTTTAATTTTAAAAACTTTTCTTTTTGAAGTTTTAGCTTTACAGCAATTTTACAACTTTCCTTGTATAGGGCATCATAGGCATCTTGAAGATCTTTTTCATTTTCATGGTCACTATTCAGATTTTCTTCACTGGTTGAATCATCGTTATCTGAAAAAGTGAACTTGGCTAGAGTCATTAAGGCTTTATCATCATTACCCGACTCGGTTTCAGAATCTTCTGACTCAAAAGAAGCTTCAGAGCAGGAAGATTCATCCCATGTAGCCAACATACCTTTCTTTTTAGGTTTGTCCTTTTTAGGACATTTGTTCGCTAGATGCCCATATTCATGGCAGTTGTAACATTAACTGTCTTTTAAAGATTTCTAAGTTTTAGATCTAGATCTTTTCTTTTCAATAGGTTTTTGCAAATCTACCCTCTTTTTACTTTTGAAAATCTTGTAAAACTTTTTAGCTAAAAGGGCCATATCATATTCAGAATTTTCTAAATTAGAACTATTATATTCTTGAGAAATATTTTTAAAAGACTTAAGGGCAATGGATTTACCTTTAGGAGCTTTAAAGTTTAACTCATAGGTTTGTAAGCAACCAACTAATTCTTCTACCCTCATATTATCTGTATCACAAAGTTCCTGGATCGCGGTCACCTTTGAATTGAACCGTTCAGGCAATGAGCGCAGTATCTTTTCACAGACTTTACTTTCTGAGATTCTATCACCAAGATCCCACATAAAGTTGACAATGTCATTCAATCTTGTATAGAAGTCCATGAAAGTTTCACTTTCTTCCATACGTATTTCCTCAAACTTGGTTGTGAGGATTTGGACTTTAGATTTCTTGACAATTGTTGTTCCCTCATGTGTCATTTTCAAAATATCCTAGGCTTGCTTTGCAGTATTACAGGATATAATTCTCTTGAATTCATTTGGTGATAGTGCGCAAGTAATAGCATTTAAAGCCTTTGCATTGGCACTACTCTCACTTTTCTGAAGAGCGGAATAAGAAAATTAAGGTGAGACTTTTATCATTTTAGATCTATCAGTACCAGTCACTTCAGTGGTAGGAGGGGTCCAATTGGTCACTGTGGCTTGCCACACACTCTCATCCATGGATTTTAAGAAAATCCTCATTCTGGCTTTCCAATAAGAATAATTGGAGCCATCAAATGGTGGAGGCCTAGTGACTGAAAGGCTATCAAAATTTGACATCTTAAAAAGCTCAGATTGGTTAGCTCAGGAAATTAATCCAAAAAATAAAGCAAGCTATTAGGCTTTGATACCACTTGAAAAGGCCGAGCTAAGAGTCCTGGGGGGTGAATAGGACTATGCCAAATTAAAAAATTAAATGTGGAATTAAACAAATATAAATAAATATAGCATTAAACAATCCACAAAGCAGAAATGAATAACAACCTCATATGTACTAGTATTAAGAGGTTGATACAGATGTTGTTCTAAGGACAACCTTACACCAAAAACCAATGGTTTATGGTAGGACAACCTGATTCCAAGAACGGTCTGTGTATCAAAATCTCAAACCAATACAGAGGAATAAATAAATAAATAGCAAAGAAAATAAACTAAGCTATTACAACATTCCCACACTTGCATAAAAGATTACAACATTCTCCACAAATGCTTAAAAGGAAATTAAAACATTCACAGAAAGCCACAATCAATCAATCACCACAAGATCGAAAATTATAGTGGTTTGCTTGTGTGTACACCAACTGTTTAGAAAAACAGCCACACAACTACTCTACTCCCAATATCCTCACACAGTCGATATTAGCGTTCACTATGCAATAGTTTTTCAAGGTTCACCTAAAACCTTCACAATTGTGTCTTTCAGTGGGATTACACAATTCACCAAAACCTCTCATCATTTCTTTTCATAAAATACACACAATTCAAAACCCCACACTCAGAGTTTTCTGGATCATCTAAGACAACCAAAAAAGAAAGAGATTTTCCTGGCATAATCTCAAAACCAAAATAAATGTAAAATACTTATCTAGATATTCTCCTTTGATGAAGCCCGGAAGAACCAATTCGGAGTAGATATTCAACGTAGATGTTCAATGTCCACACTCACTTATGAAAAGGTTTAAATTCTAAATGAATTTTAGATTAAATCACCTTGGGCTTGCTTAATTTGATTTTGATTCCAAGAAAGGGGAAAACTAAAATCCCTTCTTCAAATAAGATTGGAATATAGAATCTCTAAATCAAATACAAAAAGCTAATTAAAGAGAATATTAAATGAGCACTAAATAACCTAAGAACATCACTAACTTATCTCTCAGAGTGGTGTCTTGATTTTGTTTGAATTGAATAAAAAACTTTGAAAATCGTGCTCTATTTATAAGTGTAGAAACTGTTCACTCGACTGGTCCAGGGGACAACTCAACTGGTTGAAGGACCAACAAACTTTTGAAATTTCTGGCGCGATAAGATAAGATCGTTCCACGACTGGTCGAGTGGCTTGCTCGACCAGTCAAACCCTGAACTCAACTAGTCGTGTGGGACCCAATTTAGTTGTTGGACTTTGAGTCAAGCACTGTTCACTCGACTGGTCGAGCAGTCCCCAAAACTGGTCGAGGGTCCAACAAAAAATTTTAAAAATTAGTAACAAACCTTAGACTGGTCGAGAAATTTCTTGGACTGGTCGAGCTAGTACTAGGACTAGTCGAACATAGGCTAAGACTAGTCGAGAAACAGCCTATAAAATTATGTAGTAACCCAATTTAAGTATGCAATCAATTTGACATAACCTATGGTCAATCTAGGGTCATTCATACCTTATAAGTGATATTTGAACATTGAATCATCATTTGCTTTGGTTGATAGTTGATCTTGAAGTATACGAAACTTGATTTTGAAGTACTTTGAATCTTGAACTTGAAGTACTTGAAAAGTATTTCACCTTTAGCTTTGAGTTCCAAAATAAAGTACTTTGTCTTGTCATAGATGAAGCTTTGAAACCTTGAACTATCACTTGATGTTGTACTTGAACTTGTATATCTCTTATACTTGTGATGCTTGAATCTTGAATTGGAACATCTTGAACTTGTACTTGAAGTTCTTGAGGTAAAGACCTTTGTTCTTGTACATGAATTGTATGATCTTGAATATGTAGATGAGTTACACAAGATACAGATTCGAAGAGGTTTCGACACTACAAAATTGGACAATCATAGGAATTAGATAAAATAGCATTTACACAATACCATATGGGTTGTCGTTGATTGTCTGACGAAGTGGACGCATTTCATTCCGATGAGTGCTTCCTGGACTATGGATCGGTTGGCGAGGATCTTCATCGAGGAGATAGTGAGACCGTACGGCATTCCGGTTTCGATCGTATCTAACCGAGACCCCAGATTTACGTCTTAGTTTTGGAGGAGTTTCCAGTAGGCAATGGGGTCCACTTTGCATCTTAGTACCGCTTATCATCCACAGACGGATGGGCAGAACGAAAGGGTCAACCAAATCCTTGAGGATATGATCAGATCCTGTGTGATTGACTTCGTGGGCAGTTGGGACGAGCATTTGCGCCTTAACGAGTTTGCTTACAATAATAGTTATCAAGCGACTATCAGCATGACTCCTTTTGAGGCTCTATATGGTAAATCATGCAGATCTTCTAGCTGTTGGACTGAGGTTGGAGAGCGTTGTCTCTTAGGTCCCGAGCTTGTGCAGCAGACATCTGAGGATGTAGATATTATCAGGCAGAGGATGCGCACAGCTTAGAGCCGGCAAAAGAGTTTTGCTGATGGTCGACGTCGACCCCTCGAGTTTGCAATTGGGGACATGGTATATCTTAAGGTCTCACCTATGAAGGGCGGGGTTTGATTTGGAGTGAAGGACAAGCTTGCACCGAGATTCACTGGACCTTTCGAGATTACAGAGCGCATGGGCGCTGTGGCCTACAGGCTTGCCTTACCTTTAGAGTTGTCCGGGATCCACGATGTGTTCCATGTATCTATGTTGAGGAAGTGTGGGTCGGACATCATTCCAATGATTGATTGGCAGCCCCTTGAGATCCGTGAGGATGCTTCCTATATCGAGTAGCCAATTCGTATCCTTGATCAGAAAAAACAGGTTTCTTAGGACCAAGGTCATTCTCCTGGTGAAGGTGCAGTGGGGTCATCATTCGGAGGCTGAGGCGTCTTGGGAACATAAGGCCGAGATTAGAGAGCGTTATCCCCATTTATTTGATGCTTGATTGTTGTATGATTCTATGTATTGCCTTCTCTTATGAGTGTTAATTATTATATATGATGGTGTTTCTGCATTTACATTTTATCCTTGATTTGGTAAAATTCGAGGATGAAATTTCTTTGTTGGTGGGGAGGGCTGTAAGACCCTAAACAAAGTGTGCACGCCACTCCTTTAGGTCCCACGGTCCTACTGGTCGAATTTCGGTGACCCGCGACCTACGGATAGTATTTGCAGTAATACCCTGAAAATCGAGGGTCGAGCATAAACTCAACTCCCGAGTTCTAACGCATCACTTATGCAACAAAATGAATGATGATTGAATGTTGTCTGTATTAGTGCATTGAACATGAGTGAGATTAAGCCAAAACAGCATATCATACTCAAGAGACAGTTAAATTGCAAGCAGAAGACTGTGATAGATAAATAACATATATAAACTATGGTGAGTCTCCAGAGTGTGATGATGTTACCAGGTTAATTAATTACAAGTACAATTCTAAAATATACCTAATGTGAGGAAGTGTAATGTCTCCTATCCCAAATACCATAGCCCCGTCAATACA
Organism: Magnolia officinalis; assembly: GCA_021015155.1. Lineage (NCBI taxonomy): Eukaryota > Viridiplantae > Streptophyta > Magnoliopsida > Magnoliales > Magnoliaceae > Magnolia > Magnolia officinalis. Next base: position 35,990,815 of record JAJHSJ010000016.1, on the reverse strand, counting down.
ATACCAGGTCTTCATAGACCTGTCAGAGAGTTACATGTAGGAGAACTCCTCCTCAACATCATAGTAGTAGTCCGGCTCTGCTTCATAAGCATCGCCATCACCTGAAACTCAACAAATCTGGTTGGTGTATACAACACTGTCCATTAACGTGGGAGTGAGTGATCAACTCAGTGGAACAGTAAAGCATATGTTAACATGTTATCAATTCAGTCAAGCAGTAATGATAAAGCAGTAAAATCAAACACTCCTAACTACTCTTATTAATGCAAGTATGAATGCAGTCATGATGTATGCCCTCACCACACCCTCCCTCGTGCGACACCATCTTACGTTCGCGGCATGCTTTCATCCCTCAGTGCTCCACATCTTCAAGGCACATGCAATGCATGATGAGCATGATTACCTAGTATTTATTAGTCCATTTCAAGCAGCAGGATTGGGAAATTAAGGTACCTCCCTTGTATCATTCCCAAACATGATCCATTCTAGGGTCGTCAGTCCTAGTTAATCTCAGACGATGGTGTATTTTCTAGGTCACTGCAAAGGCTGCCAGGGTTGTTACGCACAAAGGTTACACCACTCCCCCATCACCTCTTTAACGATTCATCACTATACAGAAACAGGCCTAGTTCATACTCTATACACCGCGGCAAAACTCTAAGGCTCACCGCAATTTCAGAGTATGCTCGAGGTCACTACAAAGGGCTGCCAGGGCTGTTACGCACAAAGGTTACACCGCTCCCCCATCACCTTATCAATGTAGGCCGAAGCACGAACATAGTGTCTCATACCACCATAATCGGCTCACCAGTCTGGTTGCTCACTAGTCACTACGGGGAGGCACGTGGCCCCAACGTAGGCCGACAGCTCGACCACGGTGTCCCATACCACCATGCCCGGCTCATAAGTCTTAGCGGATCGAGGTACCATGGTTAAAAGGGATTTCACTGGTAAGTTTGGTACCCTAGGTTCAAGCAGTAGCATCTAAACATGGTGAACATACATTAGACAGATCGGGTTACTTGACGAGCTCGGCTAGCTCGAGCGCACAACAAGTTGAACGACATGAAGTGCATAAGCACTTCGCGTGGCCAACCACTATCGCCAACCGAAGTACGACTCGAGTTCGTCGAGCACATCTCACGTGGCAAATGAATCACAGCCACGAATTCAATTCTGGTACCAATTGTCTGGACTATAATCATAGCCCCAAACACAATCAATTGCAGATAGATAAAGCAGTAGTGGATCAAGATTCAACTCATACAATCAAGGTCTGGTATTATCCGTTTAGGGCTGTCAGGGCTGTTACACGCATTCGTTACACCACTCCCCCATCACCCATGACGGATCATACAACATAAACATGAATTTAAACATATGCCTTACATAAATATAATCATACAATCATTTAAGCATGTTAACAAGCATATCATAAAGCATGTTATAAAGCACTACATAAATAGGAATACAAACACATATATTTCATAAGTGGTTAAAGTAAACGACCCACATGGGGGAAATCATGCATGTTTCTAAGGTAGTTGGGAATCCCATCTCAACACCTACCTAAGGCACCATCATCCACACACTTACTCTCACAAGCATTTTCACAAACACTTAGAGTACACTATTACAACATACATAGTGTATAATAGCAAAACATGTATTAGGGCGAGTCCTTTCGCCAAGCAAGTATTTTACGCATATATAATATATTCATACAACAAATAATCATGGCAAACACATCTCCAAAATTTATACATATACGGTACTTTCTAGAATACACTATTTCTACATACATAGTGTATATTAGCAAATCATGTATTATGGCGAGTCCTTTCGCCAACTAAGTATTTTGTCCATATATATTATATTAATACAGCAAATAATCATGGCAAACACATTTCCAAAATTTATACGTATACGGTACTTTCTACAAATACCTAGAGTATGTAAAATTTCATATTCTTCATCTTTAATCGAAACGGAAAACAGACATCACTTTGTACATGTACAATTGCACGCAGATCATGAATCTATCATTATCAAACATCGAAAGCGTTGAAAACCATAACCTATACACCTAAAGTCCGCACCTTTTTGTCGTAGAATCGTAACGGAGTCGATAGGTTTGCTAAGCTTTCGTATACGACAGTTTGGTAACCTATAGAACGAAATAGGTTAGCTATTTCATAACCTACAACCTATACAATCCCAAAACAGATTAGGATTAGGGTTTCTTACCTAGAAACGGAGCTGGAATCGCTGAAAAAATGATTAGAATGGAGTGGTGAAGCTCGTATAGCGGCAGGGAAGAGTGGCAGGGAGGTTCTCCCACTGCTCCCACACTTTCTCTCTCTTTTATCTCTTCTCTCTCTAGGGTTTCTGTCAAATTCGTATGGCTGCAATGAGAGAGGGTTTAAGGTCCTTATATAGCCTAAAAACTCACCGAAATAGACTCCAGGTCAAAGTATACTTAGGTTATAACCAAAGCGAACCTGTTTCAGCTCAACAGAGGACTTCTGGCGGGCCTCCTTGAGCCAAAGGTCGGACCTAAGCTCACAAACTATGGATCTAGGTTCTATTAAGTTTTCGTTCCAGTAGAGTTCTCAGATCACGCGTGGCGGACCAGTTTCAGTTCAACGGTCAGCGGATCTCGATCGGAGATTCCGAGTACATGGATATGTGTATGAAATTTCTCCTGATTCGAGGGTGTAATTTGGTCTGATTCTGACGGTCTGGTTGCTTAAAACTGATCCGCAAGCGAGAGGTGCCAGATTACTATTTGAGATATTTTATTTTGAATTAATTTCACATTTCTCACACTCTTCACTCCGAGCTCAAGCGAATAACGCTGAGACACAATCTGGATTTGATTTCCGAGATGGTTGTCAAGCCTAGTAAGGCGGTCCTAATTCCTTAACTTCGTGTTAATCGGACTTCCGACGTGCGCTCCAGATCTGATACGGAGTTTCGTGATGCTCCCGAAAGCAGACAGGTAATGAGATTGATCCTAGATTTTAAGGTATCCTAACGTCAATGATTCTACAAGTTTTGGGTCTTGCAGATCGTATTTAAAGTGATTCTAACGGATTTCGTAGCTAATCTAGTTTTGCACTTAGTTACTTTGTCTCATTTCTAAAGGATTTAGTCCTATAAGATTTCTGTCTGAGGTGGTACTTAGTCCTTTGTAGTTTGTATGTAAAGTGATCCAAGTTATACTCCTTAGCTAGTTTAAGATAGTGTATAAGGTGAAAGTACTTAGAAAAATTGAAAGATCAAGGTGGTGAAGGGTGGGATTTGTGAAGAAAATGGTTTGAAAAGGATTTGAGGCTTTAATTGAGTGTTTGAGAAGTTAAACCTGTGTTAGGATTGACCCATCGCCTAAGGACGTCTAATTCCAGGTTAGGAAAAATCCTGCATGTTACATTTGCGATCATCCTTAAGTCCGGTCACGTTGACTCAACTCGGATCGACCCGAAACACTATGCTATTACGTCCGCATCGGCGTCGCGGTTCCAACGCCGCGTCCCGTGTGTGAAACCGACGTGTACATTGCAAGTTATGGGCCACGCTCGATATGGACCATTGATGTGTGGATGGTGGACCCCACCCTAGCTCCACACATTTTTCCATTAGGTGTGGTGATGTCATGCCTATGCCTAGGGTTTCTAGAAAGCCTACAACCCTATAGCTAGAGTCCACCCTACCCTATGAGGTTTGGTTGTATCTCCCTAGCTAATGATTCATTTCTCTATCCTAGGTGAGAGAGACAATCATTACATTGCTTTTTTATCTATAACTCCATAAACCCTCTCTTTCCCTCTCATTTCTCTCTTACTCTCTCTTCTCTCCTCTTACTAGAAAGCCCTCCAACGTCCCCACCCCTCCATATTTTCCAGCCATTTCTCTCCCAAATACCCTCCAATCCAACCTTCTTTAACCCATCTCACCCTTAGAATCATCTTCCTTGGAGCTTGTAGATCTTGGTGGTGTAGCTTTGGAGTTTAATCTCTAAGGTGGGTTGCATGTAGTTTCAAATTTTATATTTCCTTGTATCTTAGTTGTTCTTCATCCTTCCTTTCATGTTGGAGCTTATGGGGCCCATTAAGTGATGGTGGTGGCCCCAAGACTCCATGGATGTGGCTCATAACCCACCCTACATTTGCATTCATGTTTCATGCAAGTGGCCATTCTCCATGGACCCTTCATGGCTTCTTCTTTCTTTGATCAGGGATCGTTGGGTCATCTAGACCCTTGAGCCTTAGTGGAGAATGCGTCTCCATCATAGATCTCAAGTAGAAATCCTATGATCATATAGATCTTGTATATCTTGTGATAGTGGAATGTGTATGCATGTGTGATGAAGGGAAGTGCCTCAATGTGGCGGAGACCCTTCCCTTGTGGCCGAACCTTTATTTTCCTTTGTTGATAACCTTATGATCATGAGTGTGTGGCCCACCTTGTGGACCAAAAATATCCAGACCGTCCATGGAAGGTGAACGTCCATGACAGTCCACCCTTAGATGTGTGGCCCCAAAATGCACCTATAAGAAGGGGTTTGGATGATGGTAAGGGTCTGGATGTTTGTGGGGCCCTTTGGGCTGGTCCATACCATGATTTTCCTGGATTAAATCCCCTTTTAAATAGTGTTTATATTTATTTATTTTCAGTTATATGTTGTTGTCCAGAACTGTCTGGATAGATTTTTAGATAATCTTGAGGCCAGATTTTTAGACTTTTGGTGGGGTGTTTGGTCCCATGTAATACATGTTTCTTTAAGGTGTGGACCCCACCTATAAGCATGCCAAATTTCAGCCTCAAACGATCTCATTTGGGCCTTTAAAAGAGTGGGGCAATATAGGTGGATTGCCAGATTTTCTGTTGTACAGTCCAGCAACATTGTCTCATAAAAACCTTAATTAAAAAATATTTTCACTGATAGTGGGCCACCTTTATGGACTCCCTCTTATTGTATACATGATAAGGGACCTTGGCCCTCAATGTTCAGAATTTTAGAGGCCCTGGACCCACTCCAATGGAGTGCCCAAATTTAGGACAACAACATGCATTGCAGAAATTTCTTCCATACCTTGCTGTTCTCTTTGTGTTTGCAGCAGATTTTGGGTCCCGGCCCACTGGACTTGTGCATGATTTTTGGGGCCCACCTTTGATGTATCTGGAGGCCCATTGGGCCATGTTTGTGAGGCCAACCAACTGGACCAGCAAGCCTTACTGGACATCCAGCTGGTGGACGTCCAGCATGGCTGGCCGTCCAACATACTGGCCAACCATGATGTATGTTTCATCCACGCCATCCCCCATTTTGAGTGGCCTACGTGGAGGTTGGGTCCACCCTAGGTGGACATCCCCTGTGGGGCCCACCATAGGGACATGTGGAGCCCACCTTGTTAAACATATGTGGCCCAGGCCGCCCAGGCCTTTGGGCTACTACTGGGCTTGAAGTTTAGCAGCAAGCAGACTTGTTTTATGTGTCACCCCTTTTTCTTCATCTGGTAGGGCCCCCTGTAAATATTGATGGCCCTTATAATAATGATTTCCACATATTGTAACAAGTTTCTAGGCTTTAGCAGGCCCAAGTAGTTGGGTGGGCTGAAAATCCAGCAAGGGCCCCAAATGAACATTGTTTTTACTGAATTGCATTAGATGTGGGGCCCACCATATTGAGAAATCTGGGGTACAATATGCACACTTATATTTGGAATTTTCTTAGGCTTAATTAATGTATAGTTGGGCTACCTTTTGATGGTCTTTTGTGGACCCAAGTATAGACCAGATTTTGAGATTTCCTAGTGGGTCCAGTGTGGGCTGGAACGTCCCAGCTTGGCCCAACCATATGTTAGGCTGACTTCCACCATTTTGATGAACTTATGGGCTGAGATAAGGGTGGTATTGGGCCCTTGGTTGGCCACTTAAATTGCTAGTTATTGGGCTGATGTAGTGGGGCCCATCTCACCCAACTTAGACTTATTTTTGGGCCATGTTTTTGTGCTCATGGGCTGCCCATTAAGTTCAACTAAATGTATGGGTCGTATGCCCATTGAGACTTAGGCCTTGGGCCTTGATTTCCCTCTTTGGGCCCATGATTGTTGATGGTAGTATTAGCCCTTTCCTTATGCCTTTTGTGGGACTTGTGTATTTGGTTTGGATGTGGGCCTTGGGCCTCGTAGTTGTATGGTTGTGGTTGGATGCCTTGGGGAAATGGTGGTTGAATGTCCCCATTATGACCCCTCTAAGTGTGGTTGGATGCCCACCTTAGTCTCTTGCTAGGCCCATCTCTATATTATTTAGGCTCATAGCTTGTATGCTTAATCTCGTGGGCTACCCCAGGTAAATGGGCCCCCACTAGAGGTTGTATTCCTCATGAGGAATTGGTTAAGTACCTAGACCCTTCATGGTTAGGTAGAGAGTTCATCTTCACCTCATTGGCACCGCCCACTCCTATACACATCATATGCATGCTTGGTTGAAGTATGATTGGCCATGGTTGTGCCATTGTGTAGGACATATTGATATCTCTCCGAGGGATGGAGTTTTTCCCTCTTGAGCACGATGAATGCTTGAGATTGATGCATGGGTGATTGTGTGATTCATACATCTAGCATTTGCATAGCATGTGGATATCCACCCTTGCTTCATCAAGGTCGTAGCCTCCACAGGTATATTGTGGATGGACGTGTGTGGACACCAGAAATGATACTTGAGCATTTGGAGCACATATGATGTCCCTGGGTGAAAGCCCCTAAACCTTTACCAAGGAGACGCCTCAACGCCGAAACCGAGTGGAAATCATGAGCGCCCGAGTGTCTTATACCGTTAGGCCGTGACTCCCACTGTTGTGAGGTTTGTTGAGATGGGGGTTTGGCCTTCCCCGCCTAAGTGAAGGGGCATAGCTAGGCTGAGTCTAACCAGCTCATAAATGGGTCCGCTACCGTCGAGCCTCGCTGGTGATTGGTTGTCCACAAGCGAGTAGCGAGGTCTCTTATGCTCGTTTGACTATGCGGGTCTTAGAGAGCGGTAGTCATCCTACAGTGTACTTGACCCCAGTGGATTCCTTATGATGGAACTGTACTTGATGTGTAGATTGGATATGAGGATTGGCATTACTTCGCATTACATTGGCATCGGATGTATAAGCCTTATGTTGCATCACCTTGGTATGGCTCTCAGTACTCATGCATTGCATTGTATAGCCTTGGACGGCTTACTGCATTCATAACTTAGCTTCGGCATAACTAGCAACATTGGTATTGTTCGTGATTTCTGCTGCATTATCTATATCCTTCTCAGCACTGTTATTACACACTACTTACCCACCCTCTAACTTTTCTATAAGCTTATACACGATTGATGCGTGCAGGAGATCCTAGGTTGTCGCAGTAGCAGTGGAGCATTGGATTGGTGCTTGTTGAGGACCCGTTGCAGACCTATCTCTTCCTTTCTTATCTTATTATGTATTTCCCTTTGAGCCTTATGTACCTGTAGAAGCTTAAATTTCTAATGGATTTTGTAATGCGTTCCTATGGTTACTTTATGAGATTACTGTGTTATGATCTTGAGTATGCTCTTATTGGATTAGATTTATGTTATGGAAATCTTCCTCGTAGGATCCAGGATCGGAACCTGTGTTAGGAGCCGAGAATGGGATACTACGGAGCCTGTTACGGCCCGAACCGGCTATCGGGATTTCTTGTGAGTCCGGTCACCGAGTCCAAGACGTAACATTTTTACTGACGAAATAGATACATCATCGGCAAAAGATCGGAGAGGCTGTTTTTACCGATGTTATACAATATCATCGGTAAAGGAGCTTTTTACCAACGAAAACATTCGTCGGAAAAGGAGTTTTTTATACGGATGAGTTTTTTACCGACAAAATAGATAAATCATTGGCAAAAATCAGTATTTTGAATTTTTTGATAAAAATAAAATAAAATTTGATAAAATTTTTAAGATTTTGACAATAAAAATTTATAATTTGTATTTTATTTTTTTTGAAATATTTGATAATAAATATGATATTTTGTTAAAAGTTTTGAAAGAAAAATGAAGAGTAAAAAAATATACATTTTGAAAAAAAAAAAAAAAAAAACGTGATTTTAAAATGGAAATTGAGATTTATCTGTGAAAAAAATAACTTTTTTTACTAAATTATTAGGCACATCTACTAATTGAACCTTTAACTGTTTTTGGACAATTCTAATCAGTCCAAATTGAAGAGTAAACAACTTCAGATGTTTAAATCAATTTTCACTCAAATTGTTAATGAATCTTGTATGCCTAATATCTTTCTCATATGTAGCCTGATTGAGGCGAGTAACTAGTCAAATTGACGATATTGATCAGTAAAATAGAGCGAATGTACCAAACATGTAAAATGGGCCAAATATTTTGGTCAAAATTGTGACCCAACTTATTGACCTCGTGAGAACCTAAGAATTGATGTTAATAAGTTTTGTGGGCCCTATTATGATGTGTGTCGAACATCAACACCGTGCATTTGATGTGTCCCCTTTAGGTTATGAGATATCTCAAAACTCATCCGTATAAAAAACTTAGGTGGGCCATACCATCTAAAACTATGTGAAGACATCCTAAAAAATATAAAAGCACTTGGTGGGGCCCACATGAGTTTTGGATGCGGCTGAAACTTGGTCTAACCCCTCATCCAAGTGGGACACACATAATGAGTGGGTTGGATATGTGAATTACATTTAGGCAGGCATAATATATGATTATGAATGTTGTAAGGAAACCCATCTCCACTACATTTAGGTGAGTTACTCATTACCCTTAGCATACTGAGTAAATTTTGTGGGGTCCACCATTTTATTTATTTTATCCACTTTGTTCATCCATGTTAATAGATAATTTGAGATAATTTGAGGTCTAAAGATTAAAAAGGAAGCATATCCAAAGCTCAAGTGGACCACACCACAGGAAATAGTGTGATTAAACCTCTACCATTGAAAATTTGTTGGAGGCCATAGAAGTTTTGGATCAAGCTGATGTTTGTGTTTTCTCTTCATTCATATCTTTTTGATATTATGAACAACCTTTAACCATTTTTGGACAATCTGATCAGTCCAGATTGAAGAATAAATAACTTCAGATGTTTAAATCAAAATTCACTCAAATTGTTGATCAATCTTGTATGCCAATATCTTTCTCATATGTAGCATGATCGAGGCGAGTAACTAGTCAAATTGAGGGTAATGATCAGTAAAATAGAGTGAATGGACCAGACATGTAAAATGGGCCATATATTCTGGTCAAAATTGTGACCTAACTTATTGACCCCGTGAGAACCTAAGAATTAATGTTAATAAATTTTGTGGGGCCCATCATGATGTATGTTGAACATTAGCACCATGCGTTTGATGTGTCCCTTTTAGGTTATGAGATATCTAAAAAATCATCTGTATACGAAACTCAGGTGGGCCATACCATTTAAAACTATATGAAGACATACTAAAATATATAAAAGCACTTGGTGGGGCCCACATAAGTTTTGGATGCTGCTGAAACTTGGTCTGACCCCTCATCCAAGTGGGACACAAATAATGAATGGGCTGGATATATGAATACATCTAGGTGGGCCCAACATATGATTATGAATGAGACAGGTCCAAGGCTTAAGTACTGGAGCACAAAGTGGGGATTGAACATCCACCATTAAAAACTTCTTGGGAGTTGGAGAAGTTTCAGATCAAGCTGATATTTGTGTTTTCCCTTCATCCACGTCTACATGACATTATGAATAGGTTGGATGGTAAAAAAACATCACGGTGTCCCTTAAAAAGGTTTCAATGGTGGGTGTCATTATCACTGCAACTTCCTTTGGTGTGGTCCACAGGAGCTATGAACCTGCTTCATTTTTAGGAGCATACCTGAAAATGATTTGAGAAAAGTGATGAAAGGAGTGGATAAAACAGTTACATCATGGTGGGCCCCACAAAGCCCTGCCCGGACGGAATGGTTTTCGATGAACTTATTTCCGACGAAATTGATTTCATCAATAAAAATGACTTTCCCCAACGAAATCATATTTTGTTGGCAAAAGATCCCCGCCAAGACCGAACATTTTCCTACCGAGAGGCTATTTTTACCGACGTCATACAATATCGTTGGTAAAGGATCTTTTTGCGCACCACCAGCCCGAGTGGATAGTGAATGAATGAGTAAAATGTTGAGTATGCAACTCCTGCTCAATAAGTCCACATTTAGTACCATACATCTCTCGGATCATCACCGGAGTCTAGTACACTCTATACCACCTACCACCCCATCAAGCGCACAACTGGGTAAGTGAAAGAGACCTCACTATCTGCCTACCAATATCGGGCTGACTCGTCGATAGCGGACCCATTTATGAGCTGGTCAGACTCAACTTAATATTATCTACTCCCTCAGGCAGGTAAGGCCACACCTCCTCCCAACCGACCATGACACAGTAGGAGACGCGGCCTACTGGTATACAGCCCTTATGCGCTCATATATATATCTACTCGGTTTAGACGTTGAGGCATCCTCTGATACTAAGAGGGTTTAGGGACTTTCACCCAGGGACATCTATGGCACCCCATGTAGAAAAGATTTTCGGTGTCCTATCTGGCCATCCACGATATGCATGTGAAGGTTACGGCCCTGATGTCGCTAGCGCGTACGGTGGTCATATCACAAAATGCGAGATGTATGAGTCATACCATCTAGTCATGCATCAAACCTGTGCATACCGCACGCTCATATGGGGCAACTCCACCTATCAGGGAGTCCTATAAACAACCTGCCCAATGACATATGCAATAGTCAACCACATCTCATATCAAACATGCAAATGATGTGTATGGGCATATAACATGATGTTATGCATGATTATCGAACATAATAATGATTGATTTCACACAATCACAATGGGCCTCTCACATCGCAATGGGCCTCATCTAGTCACAACGGGTCTCATATAATCACAATGGGCCTCATACCATCACAACACAATGGTCCTCACACATCGCAATGGGCCTCATACATTCTCAAAAGGCTTCATACCATCACAACACAATGGTCCTCACACATCATAATGGGCCTCATACATACACAATAGGCCTCATACCATCACAATGGGCCTTACATGGTCACAATGGGCTTCATACAATCACAATGGACCTCACATGGTTACAATGGGCCTTACATGGTCACGATGGGCCTTATATAATCACAAAGTTATGCTAACACATACTCAGTGCATATACCAACATAGTCGTAAACGATGATCGGCCTATATATATATGGCAGGGTCCATAGAAGGACAACAGATCTAATTCATAATATGAGGATCGGTCCTCGAAAGTGAATATACCAAATCAGATAGAACAGATCCCTCCATTTACAGTGATGTTGTATTCTCCTCATATCAAGGTTGGGCCTAGGTGGCCTACCTATATTCCTAAGGATCCGGAGCGGGCTTCTTTCGTCATGCTATCATATGGCCCACTAGATGCCCTAGGGGGGCCCAAATAAGTCCTAGATGGACTCTAAGATTAAAAAGAAATCATCCTACAAGCAACCAATCGGGGCCCAACGTTATGGGTTAACCCAATATAAATAGGTGGGTCATGCAAACATCAATGTGGCCCAGTGATTAAGGTCAACTCACTTAGAGAATGATGAGAATAGGCCTAACAAAGGCCTAAGGGAAGGTCACAATGTGGACATTTAACCATCATTGCCCATCAATGTAGACATTTAACCAACATTGCTCCCAAGGAGTGGCCCACATGGAGCCTAACATATAATGGGTCAATGGCCTCACATAAGGGCCTAATACACATCATAATGGGCCTCATATAAGGACCTCATATACATTGCATTGGACCACACTCATGGGCCTCATATAGATCACATTGGGCCTCATACTTGGGCCTCATATACGTCGCATTGGGCCACATCCCATGGGCCTCGAATACATCACGCTGGGCCTCATTACACGGGCCGTATATACATCATAATGGGCCTCAAATATGGGCTGCATATACATCACAATGGACCTCAAATATGGGCCGCATATACATCACATTGGGCCTCAAGTACGAGTCACGTATACATCACATTGGGCCTCAAATATGGGCTGCATATACATCACATTGGGCCTCAATTACGAGCCACATATACATCACATTGGGCCTCAAATACGGGCCGCATATACATCACGTTGGGCCTCAAATACGTCATATTGGGCCTCTCGAATGGGCCACAAATACATCAAGGTGAACCTCATTACATGGGTCGTACCATTGGGCCTCATGTACATCAAGTGGGCCGCAACAATGGGGCGCACCATCTACACCATTCATCTATTTTAGATATCTGTTTAGGGCATTACCCAAAAATGAATCACATCGGAAGATCATTTAGACCATACCACAAATAACAATGGAGATAATGATTCCACTCCTAAAATTACCAGGGCCCACCATAGCGTTTAGTTTGCCATCCAATCTGTTTATACGGTCACAAAGACCCGAATCAAGAGGAAAAACAAATATCATATTGATCCAAAACTTCTGTGATCCTTAAAGAATTTCAATGGTAGGCGTTCAATTCTCCATTGTTTTCTGCAGTGTGGTCCACCTGATAGATTTGCCTCATTTTTTTAGTCTCAGGCCTTAAGATGAGCTCACAAGTGGGTGGACGGTTTGGATCTAACACAATCCTCATGGTCAGGCCGCTGCTGGCCCACCAGCAGATAGACGATCTGGATTTAAGACATATACATCAGCGGTAGGCCTCACATAAGATGGACAGCGTGGATGTAAAACAGATGAGCAGGGTGAATGTAAAACAGGTGGACGGCGTGGAATACACCACATAAATTAAGTGGGCCCCACCTGGCAGAACGTCCAGATGGATGGTGTGGATGTAGAGTATATACATCAAGGTGGGTCCCACCGTCCAACAAACTAGACGGTATAAATGAAACCCACGGAGCTTGGGACGTCAAAACAACAGCTATATAGCTGGTGTGAGACTCACCAGCCAATCCGTTTCCAAGAAGGTGGGTCCCACGTGGGGCCCACCATATATACATAAGATATATATATATATAGTATTATATTTTATTATTTATTTTTATTTTTTTGAAAATGTCCAGCGTCCAGACCCTGGACACTGGACGAACAGTTTGCATATGATATATGCCTCGTGGTGGGATCCATAGTCCACATGGCTGGACGGTGTGGATCTCACACGCCTCATGGTGGGCCACAAACTTGCTGACGTGTAGTGTAGTAGTTACATGGCTGCGTGGGTCTCACTATCCTGGTTTCAACGGACCGTGTGGATCAACACATCATCATGGTGGGTCCACACGTGTGGCAAGATGTGGTCCATGAGAGTGTGGCCCACCCAAGCTTTGGATCAACCGATATTTGTGTTCTTATTTCACCCATGGCAGCAGGATGAGCCCCAACACATGAACGGTCTAGATCAAGCGGGCCACATTCTATCACAAAAGAGAGAGAGAAAGAGAGATAGAGAGAGAAATCGGCACATTAGAGGGACCCCGCCGTTATGGGCCCCTCTTGTCACAACAACATCAAGATGGATCCCACCACAAGTGGGCCCTACATACAAATTAAGGTCCTACGCTACGATCACCCACCAATTGGCCTTCTTCTTTAGCTCCTTGGAATGTTAATCTCTTAAGCTCCTTCTTTGATGGAGGATAATGAAGTTTGGATGGTGGAGATGAGAGTTTTTGGGGTAGGGAAGTGGGCCACACTTAGCTCTCTTTGGGAATAGCTTGGACGTTGGCTCTCTCTTGGGGAATGGGTTGAGAGAGAGAGAGAGAGAGAGAGAAGTGATGGGATGAAATGAGATAAGTGAGTGATGTGTGAGTGATGGGTGGAGTGGTTTGTGTAAGAGATGGGTGGAGAGAGAGAGAGAGAGAGAGAGAGAGAGAGAGAGAGAGAGAGTTGACTTTGGGAATGGGAGAGGGATGGGCTTGGTACTTGCTTGAGGTGATTGATTGATGTGATGTTTAGGGTAGAGATTCTCTTGAGATTTGCAATGTGCAGAGTTTTTTTCAAAATAAACGTGGGCCCACAACTCCTGGCCTGGGTATCGCATCGGTGCATGAGACGCGGCGTTCGAACCGCGACGACGGCGCGGTCGCTAGGATACAAGTTTCGAGTCGAGTCGACATAGATATACAGGATGTGACTTAGGATCGCACGCAAACGCCGATTACAGGTCGCGGGTTGCCGGAATTCGACCGGGAGGGCTGCGGAAGCCTACGGAACGGTACGGTCTAGGATACAGGCCTTACGAACTAAGTTCTGTGGACCTCACCATGATGTATGTGTTGTATCCACATCGTCCATCCATTTAAAGAGATCATTTTAGGACATGTGCCAAAGATCGAGGCAAATCCAAAGCTCAAGTGGACCCTACCGTAGAAAATAGTAAGGTCATGAGCCAAGAAGTTTTTAATGGTAGGCATTTAATACCGGACGCGGATTAGCTACCAACGGGTTGAGTAGCAATCTCGCTACTGAAGTGATGTCACCAAGTTTTCTGGACCCCACCATAATGTATGTGTTGTATCCACAAGTTCATCCATTTTGAGTGACCATTTTAGAGCATGAGCCAAAGATTGAAGCAGATCCAAAGCTCAAGTGGACCCACGACAGAAAACAGTGGGGATTGAAAGCCTACCAATAAAAACTTCTTAGGGGCCAAGAAAGTTTTCCATCAAGTTGATATTTGTGTTTTTCCTTCATCCATGTCTATGTCGGCTCACAGACAGGTTTGACATCAAATAAACATCATGGTGGGCTTAAGAATGAATCAACCATGGGTGTCACTATCTCCACTGTTTTCTATGGTGGGGTTCAGTTGAGCCTTAGATCTGCTTCATCTTTTGGCTGATGTTGTAAAATGATTTCTCCAAATGGATGGACAGTATGGATACAACACATACATCATGGTGGGGCCTACAAAACCTGGTGACGTTAATTTGATAGCGAAATTCACTACTGAGCCCGTCAGTATCTAATCCGCGTCCTTTTTTCTTCTGTTTTTTTGTTAGCTTGTTAGTACACCCACGGTCAGTTCACACTTCACTGTTGGCCACCCCCACTAGGGAATCGATACCAAGACTTTAGTATTGAAACGAGCTATGGATCAGGGTATCTTACTATCACATGCATCCATTCTATTCCTCTAACGCGAGTCATCGGGATGGGACGGTCCAAAAGATTCAAGTGCATGCGGTGGTACGCTTGATGGACGGAGTGGATCTCAAGCGTATAGAGTTTTTCCGCCACCTCAGTTGTAGGTACGCCTCAAGATGTATACAGCTCCACTTTAGCCTTTTATTTCGAAGAAAACTTTGATGCTCCGGCAGGGTGTGTTGGATCATACGCACTCGCTAAGAAATTGTATACTTGGAATATAAATCATTCTATCCGACTTAGAAGTAATTAAAAAATAATAATTTGCTTCTTTGATTAAGTGAGTATCAGATTGGTGGACATGAAATATCCAATGGTCATCTCAACAATCAACAAATCAAAGGATGGGATTTCCCCACCGATATTATTTCGGGTCCACGGTATAGCCAGTTAGTTTGAGTTATTCTTTGAGTCGTATGTAATTTTCAAGTGTTTGCCTATCAAGCGTGATCCTCTGCGAGACCGTTATTATTTTCCGGTTGGAAAGACTTTTCCGAGTGGCCCACCCAACTAACGGACGTGGATTGCCTACTGACGATATATATATATATATATATATATATATATATATATATATATATATATATATATATATATATATGGTGTTGATGTTTGACACGCATCACGGTGGGGCCCACCCAGCTCAACCTCATGGAAAGTTCTAATTTAACGCCCCAAATAGTCCACAATTTATAAGCAAGCTGACAGCTAAAGTGTTTCTTTCCAGCCGTCCATTGTCTTTTTAATTCTTTGGTGTTATTTTCAACCAGATGGAAAGTTCAGATTGTGTATACGTTTTTCATATTGACACATGTAACTGCGGGTGTATGGGCAGGATTTGACACGCTCGTGGGAAATGCCAACCTCTACATTGCATATGTGAACTTGCAGTTGGAAGGGCAACGTCGTACATTCGTAAGAATCGCACCAGGTAAGTCGCTTAGGGCGTGTTTGGATTCGCTTATAGTATTGTGTTGCACTGTAAACCTATACGGACAGTGTATTCCGATCACTGTAGCACCGCATACGTCCTCAACTTCGTATACTACCACACTGTCTGTTTTTTACCCAATTTGAGACGTATTAAATGCGAATTCATTACTCCTGTTTGGGAACAGAGTCCTCATCGGGCCGTAGATGTGTAATTGCTAGTACATAACAAATATATATACGAACACCCCACCGGTTTGTCCCCATGAGGTCCACGCTGTATCTGGGACCCACCATTATATGTGTGCAGGTATTGCAGGGAACGGATTGGCTACTCCCCCTGACACCAGCCATTGGCTGGTGGTCGGTGCTCCGTGGGGCGCACCATGATGTATGTGTGTCATCCATGCTATTCATCTATTTTTATATATCATTTTATGATATGGTAGAAAAAATGAAGTATATATCAATCTCAAGTGGACCACATTACAGGAAATTGTTTTGAATGAATTTTGACCATTATAAACGTTTTGGGGGCCTTAACAGTTTTGGATCAAGCTGATATTTATTTTTTCCCGTCATCTGGGTCTTTAAAACCAAATCAACAGGTTGGATGTCAAATAAACAGTACAGTGGACCTTAGGAGGATTTAAATCGTGAATATCCATTCATTATTTTTGTCCTGTGGTGTGGCTCACTTAAGATTTATATCCCTATCATTTTTTGAATCAAGACCTAAAATGATCTGTAAAAATGGATGAACGGAATGGATGAAACACGTCTTACATACAAAAAAAACCTGATATACATCGCCAAATATCATTAAAAACCTATCATTTTTTGAATCAAGACCTTAGAAAGATTTAAATCATGAATATCCACACACTGCAGGGTCTGCATATCTGTTGGGAAATGAACACGTAAATAACCAGAAAAGAACAGCGTTTCATCCACTGTCTTACATACACAAAAAAAAAAAAAAAAAAAAACCACCAAAAAAGAACAGTGTTTCATGCAACAGTCTTACAAAAACAATAACAATCAAATTGAAAAACAGTGTTCCTTGCAACAGAAGTCTTACGAAATACCCAGATAATAAAGTCTAAGTCGCCAAATATCATTTACAGATTTGTTAAGCAGTGACATACATCTCCTTCAGCAACAGAAAATGCTTCCACCAGCAGGCTTATTACGTTTTATAAACTCCTTCATTCGAGATGAGGTTTGAAATAATCCATGAGACCACCACATATACTATCAGCCCCCCTATCAGTACTTGAAATATAGGGAAACCATGATCCCTTGAATCAACATCTCCCCTGACATCCGTTACAGCAGCATCAGATAAACTGTGGCCATCAAACCGATCTTCGTCTATGGCCGGAGCATAAGTCGGTGACAATTCATTCTGGCCTATCATGGAATGTCCTGAATTACGGCAATTACGCCTTGTGGCCTACAGTAAATTTGCACAAACATCATCGAGATAGGTGAAAATGAAATGACTGATTTCAACTATAAGACAAAGAATCCACCTCATTCGTCGCCTATCCCAAACTGGAAAGGCTAGGACATACCTCAAAATTCAACCAAGCTGTTGCGGCCTCCTCGAACGATTTGTAGGACTGATGTCTACAACCTGAATATCGATGCACCTGCGCCTTTGCATCCTCCCACGTCTCATAAACACCCGGAACTCTTCCCACAAAGACAACATAATATTTCTTCATAATTTCCTGTCAAAAATAAATTGTCATATGATATTGTCAAAGCATCATTGAAGATACTGAAGTAGTTTATATGGACATAAACTATGTCCGAAATGATGACTGATAAAATTAATATCTGGGTGCGTAGCGCTGCAGTATCAGAAAATTTCTTATAGGTTTTGTATCTGTAGTCTCACATCAACAAATCACACTCATACAATAACTGAACATTCGAATTCCATGTCAATGTAGAATCTGATATGTTACTGCGGTGGTAGGATTAAAAACTATCCTGCTTACCGATATAAAATGTTTACAAGTTGAATAATCAAAAGAGGGCATTTACACGTCCATGATATCATAAGAAACAAGGAAAGTTAACAGTAGAAACACAGTATTATAGAAAAACATAGCACGCTGGATGCAAACAGCAGAGCATCTCAGAGGAATGAAATAACCACAACAGTGGCCACATCACAAATCCAAGTTAAGCATCCATACAGAGGCCATGGCCCATGGTGTACCTGCACTGAAGAGCAAAATAACAATCCTGTTATGAGTTACATTAGAAGAAACTAGTACTCGACGTAGATATATTAATGATGGCCCGACCATCATTAACCAAAGTTTCCTGCATGACCTACGAGCAGTTTGTTGGATTCACCATATAGCACCCAAATATACACCATCAATCCACATCATGACACAAACCAAACAGTCACCCAAAAGAAAAAGCAAAAAAACAAAATATGGTTTAGTTGTTTAACATTTCCATTCCAGTCAAGCAGACCAGTATCAGGCAGGAGGATTGCGGTCCAAGAGCTTCTGGACCCACTCCCTGCACCTCTCATGTCCCATCTTGATGAAGAAGCCTGCACTGACAACATCCTGTTGCAGCAACCTTGCAGCGCGGACCTGCTCTTCCTGGCTCAGACCATCAACCTCTTCTAGTATGTCCAGCAACTTCTGTACGCGTGTCATACTTTTGCCCTGTGCCATTGTTATGGTAAGGCTCTTGACAGCCTCTGCCATTTCTCTCATTCTATCACCTATGTGATCGCTAGGCTTTCCCCTTCTTCCTCAGGATATGCCTGTAGCGGTGCGTTGGCTATTTCTAGACCACTAGGGGGTCTCCATGGGCCCTTGGTTGACCCTCTTACACACCGCTGTTGTGATCCATCACTTTCAGAAAATGGCACACCACTTGCATGTTCGTCATCCTCATCTGAAGACAGTCGAATAGTTTTTGTTCCATTGTCCTCAGAATACTCATCAGATTCAAATTGTCTCTCTACCCCGCGCGTTTGCCGGATAGCTAAGATGAGTAGGCTGTGCTGGCAAATGCGCCTTGAGCGCAATCATTACCAAACATGCGGATAAAATCATTATAGCGGTCGATGTGTTTACCACGCACTCTCTCAACGTATGGATGAGACTGCAAAACAATCAGGTATGAATGTAAGCATGTCTGCAGATAATTCAAGAAATGTACGTAGTAAAAACAGCAACATGTTGAACATTTATTCAGCTTTTTGATTAACTGTATTGATATTGTTACTTACCAAAATATACCCTTCCCAAACATCATCGGTTGCCAAAACCATTTTCAGGTCCGCGTCCCACCCGAAACCGCTGGCATTTAGCATATCCCTAACTGCCCAATATAATTTTTTCAAAGTCCGCAGGCGGTTGGAAATATGCTTGTTCTCTAATTCCACGCTACAACGGTTGAATATTTCAGTGATGCAAGCCTTATAGGCTTCTGGCTTGAAACTAATATCGCTCTTACGTCCCAGATTGACTTGCTCAACTAAGCTGTCAACCAACACATTATCCATTGGATCGTTCCATTGGACGTGCGTTGTTTTCATACTATCTCTGGTTAATCAAGTGCATGCACTCGAAGACCTGGTCGGAATTGCTTTCTGCATTGTCGGCGAGCTTCTCTTTGATGGAGTACCGAACAATTGGCTACTTGATGCGACAACCTTCTTGGGTGAAACTGTACATTTGGAGGGTGAGGGAGTGGCATTCTTGTCTTTCCCAACTTTGTATGAGCTTCTAAGGAAATTCATCTTCGTCTATGCTGCAGTAACAGTTAATGGAAATACAATCTCATGATACTAGTTAAAATACGTAAATTACATGATTACACAGATCCAATAGGATAATATTCGTACGTACGTAAATCGTGTTGAAATTAGTCATCACATAGTGTATAATCCATATCAGGAGTTTGAAATTGTTATCAAAGACACACCCCAACAACATACCAAATACCAATATCCCCATAAAAAACAGTACTGCTGTTAAAATAACCTTAAAAAAAACAGTTACTAAAAAAGAAAGCAGCAAAACAATGACGCTGTCGCGTTCGAGGAAAGCTGTCATTCCACATCCACTCCGCAATACATCTCTTTTTTTTATCCATTCATCTCTCACCCGGTCTGTCATAGTAGACGTTGCGCGCTCTTCCTCTGTAAGGGATACTTCATTCGAGGATGGCGAAGTTTCCTCTGCACTCTCTCCAATATCGTCCACTGTTTCCAACATTCCATCTTCACCACTCACACGGATGAAGTTGTGCATAACACAATAAGCTATAACAATTTTGACTTACATTTTAAATTTGAACTGTGGTGTTATGCGCAGTATAGAAAATCGTCTTTTTAAAAGACCGAAACAGCGTTCAATTACATTTCGTAATTGTGCATGACGATAATTGAAGAGTTCTTTCTTATTAGCAGGCTTCCTCCCAGTATGAAATTCATTCAAATGGTATCATACACCTCGATAAGGTGCCATAAATCTTGGAGAATGGGCATATCCCGCATCGACAACATAGTATTTTTCTACAAAAGCAATATTTACATAGTAAGCAGTAGTCAAATTGCATGCAGTAGCTTTATATAACACATGCAACAAATATTCTTTACCATGGGGTACAAGGAAACAATCTGGGCGTCGAGTTAATGCATTTTGTAAAACACGAGCATCGGAGGCAGAACCGTCCCAACCTGCTAGCACATATACGAATTTCATATCAAATGTACATGCTGCCAATACATTCTGAGATATGAAACCTTTTCGATTTCGAAAGGTTGCACTTCCGTCTTTCGGCAAATAGGTCAGTATGTGGGTGCCATCAAGTACCCCAATGCAGTCCTACAAGAAACATGAAGCTAACTTTTAGCTTTCTATTATACAACGGACAATTGACATGTATTATCATTGCCTATTTTCGTACTGTCATACCTGAAAGTAAGGGCTCCACATTGGATTATCACATATCTCTTTCGGTGTATTAAATCCTGGAAACTTTACGTATTCCGAATAGAGGCCTATTACAGCATCAAGTACTCTATTGAAATGACGACTGACGGTCTCGCCGGACCGCGAGAATCAATTACCGATTACACGGTTTCGCACATTGTGGCCAATAATATGGAGGAACATGACGACTTATGCCTCTAAAGAGCATCTCCTTGTGTCAGACAGTAAGTTCCTATCTCGTAACAAAGAATACAGCTCAAAGAACTTATCTCGACTCATTCTTAGTTGTGCAAGACAGTCTGCATCGCTCTTCTTTATGATCCCATCTATAAATCTATTTCTAGTTAAACGACAATCCCGTGGCAACGACTTTATACAGTATCGCCAATAATATTTAGCAGCCCCCATAACACATGTAGATGTTATTATTGCGGTTAATGCTGCTGCAATTTCTGTTTCATTCCAATCACTATTGGAGGAGTCTGCCCGGCTAGAGACCTCACTGTGAGACTGTATCTGTGACATGTGTTCTGACCTGTAACTTTTTCAAGTTACCCTATTTTTTATTAATTTATATAGAAGAAACAATCCCAAAAGGACAGCAATGCGCAAACACTCTTGATGATAATATTCTTACAAGAAATCCGCTAATAGTGAGCCTGGTAGACACCTTCACATTTCATTGAATATAATAATAATCATCCATGGATCAAACACAACTGCAAATAATGTATATGCTACTTTATTCAAAATATCAAACAGTATTCGTGCGACGCAGATAAGTAATGCAATAATTACAAAAGAAATTCAATATACTGTATGCCACACCATGCTATACATAAACTGATCAGTATACCACGCACCTGTTAACAGTTTGACATGAAAAGTACTGATCACTTTGAAGGTCAACAATATTGGAAGACTGAACTGCAGTAAAGGGCTACATAATAGTCCTGTTTGAAATGTAGATTTCAGGGTGCTACATGCAAGTGAAGACAGTAATCGATGAGAAACGTCTATAGAGATGATGTGAGTATTCACTTAAAAGTAGACGAATATATTTTTAACACACAACGGGAGTAGAGTTTGGAATACTACATCCACTATCCATCAATGGAGGTAATATGAAGCACAGTGATCTCTTAACACAAACGTCAATGGCGTTGAGGAAAAAATGTTACCTCGACTATCCTTCAACACCTGCGATTCAGGGGTGTAACGCCCTGAAAATCGGGGGTCGAGCAAAACTTAGCTCCCGAGTTCCAACGCATCACTTATGCAACATAGATAATGAAGATTAGATGAGTGTATTGAAACATGAATGAGATTATACCAAAATAGCATATCATACTCCAGAGACAAGTGAGATTGCAAGTGGAAGACTGTGATAGATATGAAAAATATATAAACTGTGGTAAGTCTCCAGAGTGTGATAATGTTACCAGGTTAAATAATTACATGTACCTTTCCAAATATATACAAAAGGTGTAATGTCATCTAGTCAACATCCCAGAAATCTCTGTCGATTAGGACACGGCTCACATGAACCCGCCTAAAAACTGCATGTAGGAGAAGGCCTCCTCGTCATCCTCGAAGTTCAGCTCCGCCTCGTAGGCATCACCACCACCTACAACTAAGACAAGGCCTGGTTGGTGTATACAACACCGTCCCGTAACGTGGGAGTGAGTGATCAACTCAGTGGAACAATAAAGCAAAGGTTAGCATGTTATCAATTCAATCAAGCAGTAATGATAAAGCAGTAAATCACACATCCCTAAGTACTCTTGTTAATGCAAGAATGGTATGAATGTATGATGCATGCCCTCGCCTACGCTCCCTCAGCGACTTCATCTCACGTTCGCGCATGAACAACACTGCCTCAGTGCTTGACCTGCTACGCCTGAACGCATGCGTAATGCGGTGCATGTATATGATTACCAAGTTCTTATTAGTCCTTTTCATACAGCAGGATTGGAAAACTAAGGTACCTCCCTTATATCATTCCCAAACAAGGATCCATTCTAGGGTCGTCAGTCTTAGTAAATCTCATACGATGTTGCGGTTCTAGGTCGCTGCAATGGGCTCGTCGCCAAATCAGTACAGGCCTAGTGTATACTCTAATTACTACGGAAAGGCTCGTCGCCTCTACGCAGGTTCAGAGTATGCTCGAGGTCACTACAAAGGGTTCGTCACCAAATCAGTGTAGGCCGACAGCTCGAATACAGTATCCCATACCACCGTATTCGGCTCACGAGTCTGGGTTGCTCACTGGTCACTACGGGGAGGCTCGTCGCCCCAGCGTAGGCCGACAGCTCGACCACGGTGTTCCATACCACCATGTCCGGCTCATGAGTCTTAGCGGATCGAGGTACCAAGGTTAACAGGGATTTCACTGGTGAGTTTGGTACCCTAGGTTCAAGCAATAGCGTCCAAACATGGTGAACATACATCAGGTCAATCGGGTTACTTGACGAGCTCGACTAGCACGAGCGTACATCGAATTGATCGACATGAAGTGCATAAGCACTCCATGTGGCCTAACCACTGTCGTCAACCGATATGCGACTCGGATTCGTCAGACGCATCTCATGTGGCGAAACAACGCCAGCCACTAATACGAGGCCTATTACCGATTGCCTGGACTATATAATAGCCCCAAACACAATCAACCTCAAGAAACTAGCATATGAGATAATCGAGCAGTAATGAATACATATTTCAAATCATACAATCAGTTAAGCATGTTATGAAGTACAATATAAGCATGAGTTTGTACATATTCAATTCATAATCACACAGATATCTAAACATGGCATACATGGAGGAAATCATACACATCGTTAGGATAGTTGAGAATCCTATCTCAACGCCCAATTAGAGAAGATTTATAAGCACTTACTCATACAGACATTTTTACATACACTTAGTCTGCACATAACATCATACATGGTATGTAGTAGTTAGAATACATAATAGGGCAAGTCCTTTCGTCAAAGGATTACCGCCTATACAACAATCATATATCCATGATGGTTAGTCGTGGCATACACTAATGCATAGTTTATACCCACTTAGACATTTTCACAAACACTTAGGCTACAACTTGTACATACACGACGTATGTTAATATAATAGGTATTAAGCTAATCCGTTCACCCAGAAGTTGATACACATGCATCTAGCATCCATAGACAGCAATTAATCATGGCAAGCACAAATCTGTATTTCATACGTATACGGTAGTTTCTACAAATACGAGAAATACAGTATATTCAACATAGTTAACGTATATCTGAAAACGAAACGGAGAGCACTTTGTACATGTGCAATAGCATACACGTCAGTAATATATCATTTGAAATATGAAAGCCTAAAAACCATAACATATACGTTTAAAGTCCGCACCTTACATTGTAGAACCGTAACGAACTCGACAGAGACTCTAGGTCTTTGTCAACGATGAAATGACAACCTATATCATGAGTTAAGTTAGCTATTTCGCTACTTGCAATAGTTGAAACCCTAGAACAAGTTAGGGAATTGCCCTAGTAGCGACACGAACGCAATGAATAAGCACGTAGAATAGCAGAAGCGATTCCCAAGAATAACTCCCACTCATTCACTCACTCTCTCTCTCTCTCTCTCTCTCTCTCTCTCTCTCTCTCTCTCTCTCTCTTTCCTTCTCTTTCTTTCTTTTCTCTCCCTTAGGTTTAGAAAATTCGTATGGAATATGAGAGAGGGGGTTTAAGCCTCTTATATAGGCCCAGAATTGCCGAAAATAGGCCCAGGGCCAAGGTATACTTAGGTTATAAACAAAACTAGCCTGTTTCGACTCAACGGAGCATTTTCGGAGCCCCCCCTTCTGAGCGCGGTCGGAATTAAGCTCCCTGACCTTGGATCTAGGTCGAGTTAAGTTTTCAGTCCGATCGGATTTACAGATCGACCAAGGCGGACCAGTTTCAGTTCAACGGTCCACGATCACCGATCAGGGCCACAAGTACACTGACCTGTGTATGAAATTTCTCCTAATCTGTGGATGTATTTGGGTCAGATTCTGACGGTCTGAATCCTATATTCAGCCCACAAGCGACAAGTCTCAGATTACTTAAATTTAGATATTTATTTCTAAAACATCCACGTTTCTCACACACTTCACTCTGGGCTCAAGCGAATAGCTTCGGAATACTATCTGGACTTGATTTCCAAGGTGGTGGTCTCAAGTCCAGTAAGGCGGTCTTAATTATATAATTTCGTAGTATTCAGACTTTCGACGTGCGGTCCAGATCCGATACGGAGTTTCAATGTGCTCCCGAGAGCAACTGGGTAATGAGATTGCTCCTAGATTTTAGGGTAAACACCGTCAATGATTCTATAAGTTTTGGGTCTTGCAGTTCATATTTAAAGTAGCTCAAGCTAATTCTACTGAGTATTCGGTTTAGTACTTAACTCAATTATGCCCTATTTATGACAGAATAAGCTCCTAGGGCAGTTCTACGCCCCTTTCTGAAACTTTTAGAAAGTATATTATTTTAATTATTTTTATAATAGTTTGTCATCAAGTCTACTTCATTTATACCAAATTTCATTAGATTTCATGTTGTAGCAAAATTCTAAAAATTCTAGAAGCAGCGGTCATCCAAACTAATGATTTTTGGATAGTTGACACAATGACCTATATTTAACTATATTAAATATTTTATTATATTTTTTACTTATTTTTATATGAAACTATACTTATTAATCTTCAATTTTATTTTTGAATCACCTAAATTGGAGTTATAACGAGGGAGATATGATTTTTCAAAGTAGAACAAATAGTGCAGAAAAATTACAGAAAACGGGTCACCTGGCCCGCTACGGCCCGCCCTGGCCCGCTGTACGGACGAGGCCTCGCCAAACCGACGAGGTCCTCGCCAATCTCTGGAGGTTCTGGCGAGGGTTCGCCCTTTGGGCGAGGTCCTCCTCCCCCGGGGTGCCGGAAACATGCGGGGCCCACCTCGGGTCTGCCCGAATTGTGTCGTTTGGCTCCCGTGTCTGTGTGAGGCATTTTCAGGTCCAATTTGTAAACCGGAATGATTTTATTTGACATGCAATATATGATTTTGGGGTAGGAGACACTAATCTATCCAACTAGCCTATTTATTATGTTAGATTCCAAAAGGTTAAGGGTTAAAATCCATTTTATCCGTTTATTTACTATTTATGGTAAGTTTTAGTTTTGGTATTGTTCTTCATCATTTATACCCTAGGATTAGTGTGTATTATGAATATTCTTAAAATAAATTGAAGGATAGGATGGTGAGAGGTGAGATTTCGAAGGAAAAGGGTTAAAAAGGGACTTTACGCTTTGGGATTGAGTTTTTGAGAAGTAATTAGGTGTTAGGACCGACCCATTGCCTAAGTACGTCTAACTCCAAGTTGGAAAAAATCTGGGGTGTTACAAGGGGAAACCCAAATATATTTCTTAGACAAACGAAAGCTGCTTCATCATCCGATGATGAATACTTTCACTATATATATATATATATATATATATATATATATATATATATATATATATATATATATATATATATATAGTTTTTGACAGATATCCTTTAAAAGACCGAAGAAGATCATAAAGAGAAGTGAAATCGACATGCATAAGTCATATCACAAATGTTTGGAGGTGTATCCATAGTAGGGATTTTTCTCCCGGATGGAGTAATGGAAGGGTAGTACAGCAGACTGTAAAAAGTTATTACGGATGTACTATGCATTACCTGCCCACATCGTAGAGGGATAGGAAATCAGGGGCTAACGAACATGCAAATGGTGTGGTCCATCCCACCCCATTTGTTGATCCTCTTCTCCAAAAAAGAAATCAAACACAAGATTTTACATGCGTAGGGTATTATATTTACCTTCGATTGAAACCTGGCTACCAGTGTCCTTCTGTGAGATGCTCGGTGTAGCAGTTCGATCCGGGATGGAGACAGGGAACTGTCACAGAGATTGGGCGACCGAACGATCCTTAAACGAGCACATAACATCAGCAAACATGAAAGAGGATGACAGATGATCACCCACGACGAGGATCTTGAGTTTCCTGCTAGATATTCTCAGCCCAACCAGATCAGGAGGAAGAAGGGAAATATCACGGGAGGGATGAAATCGTGCCCGATGGAGTACATGCGCGAAAACTCCGCAGGAGAGAAAGGAGAGGAGGCTTGTCTTTTACGGCGCAGGACGGTGCAGTGCAATGACTGTACCGCATTTCTCGATGCGATGAGTTCTGACAATACATTACGCGTGGAAGTAGAAAAGTGGTTCGGGGGCGTACTCGGGTCCGATCGTCCACGACCAAAGTTAATTCGAAAACAAACAGTGCGAACCGTACGGACACCCTCTAAAACAATACAATACGCGAATCCAAACACGCCCTTAGTATAATGAGTCCGTGCCTACCGTTAACCGACCAACACGTCAGCTATGCGCGCATTAGATCCACACCGTTACTCTTTTTAGATGTATTTCAGACCTAGCTTACTTTTTTTAAAAGCTTGTTAGTGCACCCACCGTCAGTTCATGCTTCACTGTTAGCCACCCCCACTAGGGAATCATACCAAGACCTCATTGTTGAAACGAGGTATCTTTTAATCAGTCTACCACTTGAGCTATGGATCAGGATGTTAATCTGCATCCTTTTTTTTTTCTTTTTTCCTTTTTTTTCTTTTCCTGTTAGCTTATCAGTACACCCCACTAGCAATTCACACTTCAGTGTTAGCCACCCCCACAAAGGAGTAGATACCAAGACCTCAGTGTTGAAACGAGGTATTTTCACTCGGTCTGCCAGATCAGGGTATCCGCATCCTTTAATACCCATTGTTTTCTACGGTAGGGTCCACTTAAGCTTTGTATCTGCCTCATTCTTTGTACAATGCCTTAAAACTCCAAAGGAAGGGAAGTTGTACATGCTGGTGACTCACAGAACTTAGTGACGTCGCTGTAGCCAATTCTGTATGTACGTAGCTAGTCGGCATTCTACGCGGATTTCGTGCTAAAGCCTTAGAGGATGTTCCTACACTACGATGCTAGGAAGGGCTCACCGTGATGTTTTTGATAAATTCACATCGTCCATCCTTTTTTAGATATAAATTTAGGACATTCTATCAAAAATCAGGTGGGTCCAAAACTCAAGTAAGCCGCACGAAAGGAAACCGTTGGGATTTAGTGACCACCATTTGAAACATTTGTATGGTGATAAAGTTTCATATCGGACTAAGTTTTCATCGTTTTCAGTTAATCCCAGTAGGAATAACCTTATAAACGGTTTGGATGGCATATAGGCACAAGGTTTAACCTCATGAAGGTTTCAACGGTAGTAAACTCTTCCCCTGTTTTTCCTCTCGTGCGGCCCACTTGAGTTTTGGATCTATCTCATTTTTGGGCTCATGCCATACAATGAGATCTCAAAACGGATGGACAGTGTGGATTTCTCACAAACATCATGTTAAGCCCCACCTAGCATCCCCAGCTCACGAAATCCGCGACCATCCACTCTCTTTAAGCCCACTTCCAATTGGTTGGGGTTCACTACACCAAAATCGTTTATCAGGAACGGCCGATGCTTTGGTTCAGGTACAACTAAGTGCAGACGGTTCTAAACCGTTTTTTAAGTGCAGGCACATTTTTCAAAACCCGCGAGTACCGTCTTTCCACATTAGGCTCTTCTGCTTCCCCTTTTCTTCAATCGCCCGTCTCTCCCGTCTCGTATCTCTCTCTCTCCTCTCTCTCTCTCTCTCTCTTCAAATCTCCAATCTCGTCCTGCTCTTATTCTTCCTCTTCAACACCAAAACTACTATCCCCTTCTCCTCTTCAAACCCTAACATCTCGTCTCTACATTCCCTTCTATCACGCTCCTGGATCGTGCCAATCTCGCAGGTACATTATTCACCATTTCCTTCACGCTTCTCCTCTTCGAACCTGCTCTTCGAAACGAGGATTCTAGCTCGATTGCTGATCAAAAAGTTATAGGTTTTCTTATCTTCTAGATTTGCAAATCGTTGAAATTTCAGCGTTTCTGTTCGAATCGGTTGTGGAAATCGATAATAAGGTTAGTGAAGGTTTAGATCTCGTTTTATTAATCACGATTCAATCTCAGCTCTCTGAATCGTAGCTCATTTTTTGATCTTCAGGTCTTCATAAGCCCTGGATCTGCAAATCCACAAATTACCAGAGGATATAATACTGGAATTTGATTCCGTTTCCTGTAAATCTGTAACCGAATAAGGATTTTAGGTGAAATAGGTTCAGATCTTAATACTGGAACAAGATCTATTGTTTTTTCCCCCAAAATCTTGAGTCTCCCTGTTATCTAGATCTGTAGATAAATGGATTAGGGCTTTCCTAAAAAATCAGTTAAGTTACAGTCTGAAAATCAGTTTAGAGCTTTTGTTTTTCTACAGTATTTTGAGATATTACTTCTGAAAAAATGCTATTATGTGTTTATACCATGCTGTATTTTTTAGTTGCTATTTAGATAGATTT
>JAJHSJ010000016.1:35904631-35961017 GCA_021015155.1 Magnolia officinalis | reverse complement strand
TTTTCCAACACGAACCCAACTCGATCGAAGACCTAAGTGACCTGAACTTCAGGTTGGGTCAAACAAGTTTCAGTTGACCCAAACCCAAGTTGCAGCCCTAACACATAGTGTGGTCAAACCAGATGGACCCAACTCGATTTTTACGGATACGGGTCCAATTTCTCTGAACAGTTTAGAAGTCAGATTCGGTTCAATGATAGATAAGGTGTTTTTGAACATCGAGGTCTTATGTTCAAGCTCAGCTTACTGCTTCCTAAAATGGTCTAATGAGTCGGGTCCGTGTCTAGACAGTTGAAATCCGCTAAAATGGAAGTGAGCTTTAGTAAGCCTTATAGATGTAAGAGAGCCCGTTCTGACCATGTTAATGCCCTCAACCTGGAACTAACTGAACCAACGCCCATGGACCCGATCGGATCTGGGTTTGGGTCCTAATTAACATACCTGGTAGGGGTGCACACGGAACCGGTAGAACCAGTAAATCAGACCCGAACTGACTAGACCGCACGGATTGGTCCAATTCTGAAGTGCACCAGTTCCCGTTTCGGTTCCAAAATTCAAAGAACCGGTTAGTTTGGTTCGATTCTCAATTTGGAATTATGTAAATCAAATGGAACCATGAACTACTGTAGAATTGGACCCCTTAGTCAATAAATAAATATTTATTTATTTATTTTTAACATAAAAAACTAGACCATTCATTAATGGATCACAACACGAATAGACATTGACAATGAAATCATTTTGGGAACACGAAATGATCATAAAAACAAACTATGACAAAATTACTCTCTATGAAAATTTCCAGCAAAAGAGCTTGGGCTGGATTATAAGAAAAACTATGCAATTTGGCTGGATTTAAAAACAAACTATCCAGTTGGGCTGGTTATAAAAAGCCTATAACCATAGAATTGAACCGGAATGAATTGGTTTTTTTTATGGTCGGTTCCAATTCGGTTCTAAGGTGCAAACGGTCTGGTTCATTGGGAATGATTCGGTTCCGATTTCACCCCAGAACTTGACCAAACCGAATCCATGTGCACCCCTAATGCCTGGACTTGAAGGACCCGAACTGGCAAGTCCCCAACTTGATCAGGGCGGGTACGGGCCGGTATTCTAGTATCCGACCCGATCCCAACCCGTTAATAGCCCTAACTGCAACCATCTGATCCTCAAGTCACAAAGCATACATGTCGGGTCCCACCAATGAAAGTCGTGGATCTTGACAGACATACGACATTGGCACCTGTGGGAGAGCAGGACTAGGCATTTGTGTATACAGAAATAACATTTTTTAGCTTGATTTTGAATTTTGATGGACATGCAGCCCGATGTTACGGCCCCTGGTGTAGATATCTGGGCCGGTTATTCAAGGCTGACGACGGTGACTGGATCGTTCATGGACGATCGCGTTGTAGATTTCAATATAGTATCTGGAACGTCCATGGCTGGCCCGCATGTATCTGCTACTGCAGCCTACGTCAAATCATTCCATCCTGATTGATTGGCGCCGGCCGCAATCAAGTCCGCCATCATCACAACAGGTAAGATGTGAAAAATTCGATCACTAGACCACAGAAACACAATACTTATGTGATCAGCAAAACACCCATATGAAAATTTCACTGCATGTAGCTGAATCCTATCATTGTCCGGTCAAGATCAGATAGTTATTGGAAGTGAGCCCCACTGACTTTGACTTGTTAGAGGTGGTGGTGAGAAGGGCCCAATTCCCATCAATGTCCCCTCTTGATTAGGCAATGATTAGATTCATGCACAGCATGATTATGTTATGTATGATTATCTCATGGTGGCCCAAAACATACAATTGTGCAAGATCATACAGAGATTGGGAGAGAATGATTCGGGTTTTCAGTGGGCCCACCATGATGTATGTGTTTCATCCATGCCGTCCACCCATTCTTCCACATCATTTTATGGTATGAGCCCAAAAATGAGTTTGATCCAAATCTCAAAGTACACTGCACAGTGTTGATTGAACGCCCACCATTTAAAACTTATTGGGGCACAAAAGTTTTGGATCAAGATGATATATATTTTTTCGCTTCATCCAAGTCTGTATGACCTAATCGACAGGTTAGATGTCAAAAACCATTACAGTGGTCCACCTGAGAATTAGATCTACCTATTTTTGGGATCAAGCGCTAAAATTATCTTTCAAAATGGATGGATGGCGTGGATAAAACACATACATCATGGACCTATCTTCTATGTAAAACTCAGATGGTCCACTTGACAAGTTCAAAATCTAAGCTCATGGTCCCGCCGGGAATAGTTGCCATCTACACCTGAGGGCCAGGCCACGCCTAAAAATCCAGGCTCATACAGTCACACCTAATGAACAGTCAGATCTTGTAGGGAACGTGAGTGGCCCAAGTTGCTTATTTTGGCCCGTCGTGGATCCCACCAGGCTATCTCTAGAATTTATTTTGTGGGCCCGGCCATGGCTGCAAAGTACCCAAAAACATATCTTAACATTCATTTCCCATGTTTGTCTGCACCTGTTTTTTTATAGCCAAGAATATGAGTTCTACGAAGAACATGGACGCTGAGTTCGCCTATGGCTCGGGCCACATACAGCCAGCTAGAGCGGTCCACCCAGGTTTGATCTACGACGCCAATGAGATCTCCTACATCCAATTCCTGTGCAAGGACGGCTACAATGGATCCATGCTCCAGATAATCCTAGGCAACAATGCCATTGACTGTTCTGACGTGCGGGTCCCACCGGGATATGACGGCCTCAACTACCCAACGATGCAGTATAAAGTCCCAAGCGCTCGTCACAATGTATCGGCTGCATTCCATCGTACCGTTACTAATGTAGGGCATAAGAAGTCTATATATAAAGTGACGGTGAGAGCACGAAGGAGTTATCTGTGATGGTCAAGCCAGATACATTGAAGTTCAAACGGTTGCACCAGAAGAAGTCGTTCCGGGTGTTATTGAAGGGCAGCCCGCTGGGGAAGAAGATGTTGCGATCGGCGGAGATCGTTTGGACCGACAGCAAGCACTCGGTACGGAGTCCGATCGTTGTCTATCAATCGTTTTTCTAGATCATTTTTTAGGTGGGCTCACAGGTTATGACTTTTTTATTTGGTCACGTACAGTTTTTTTTTTCCTTCTGAGTAATGGAAAATCAGCGTATGCAAATCAATAAGGGTACTGGGTGTATGTATTTCTTTAGTGCACCCAAGTGAGCGTACCATACATGCATTGCGTAGAGAGCTTTGTGTGTGTCTCAAAGAAGCTCGGCGTACTTTGGACACCATGCGTAGGTTAGAATTCTTGGCCTTTGGAACGAATTTTGGAACTTCCATGTCGGAGGAATTATTTGATAGTTACCGATGAAGTATGCTGGATAAGAAGCTGATGGGGAGGACGTGATGAGGTTGATCACGGTCTTCCTTGAATCTACAAGGCTCTTTTGAATGCACAAGAAAAGATATTGAATTACGAGAAAAAGAAGAAAATTTTTAAGAAATTAATTTATTGAATGAATCAATGATTAAACGAGTTTAATACTCTTTAAATAACTCAAAAAATTTTAAAAACATAATTAAAGAGTTCTAATCAAATAAGGAAATAAATTCAGAAAATTATGCAAATTTCTGCCACCCGTCAACATGTCGTCGACAGTCAATTTGACAGGTCGAAATAACCAAAAAGTGTCCAAGGACTTAAAAAATTCTGTGATTTTTAACCTATCTACCCGATTTATCAACCTATCAAACTAGATTTCGACTTGTCGACAAGATCTGTCGACCTCTCTAAACTGGTAGAAACCAAACATCAAGTAATCTGGAATTTCTGGCGGAACTTCGACCAGTCTACTGAATTTGTCGACCGAATCCCAGTCAATGCTGAGTGTGTTCGATCATTCTTGGCTTCTTTTCTTTAGTCCATCTTAGCCATGAATGAGATTTTGACCTATCGACCGGATTTGTCGACCAGTCCTGGTCAAACTATGCTAGGGTGCTCGATCCTTCTTGGCTTATCTTCTTCAGTCCATCTTAGCCATGAACGAGTCCGAGACCCGTTTCTACATCAGTCCCCTCCACTTCAAAAAGAACCCATCCCCGAGTTAACTATTCATTAGATTCAGTTCATGATACTCGTATAGGTCCGCCACGTTGAACGTCCATGAGTTCTCCATCTCTTCAGGAAGATAAGCATTGTCATTAACCTTACGGAGGATGGGTATAGGTCCAATCTTCTTGTTATTCGGTTATTTATATGTCCCGGTTTGAAATCTCTTTTCGTACAGATGAACCATCACGTTATTGCTCACACGAATACTTTTTTTAAACCCAATGTGTGTCTGCCTTCTCCATATACTTGTCATTAGATACCTTCAACTGGACCTGAACATCAGAGTGTACTCTTATGATTCAGTTTACCATATGTTCCGCGACAATGCTCATGCCTAAAAGTTTGGGCAAGGGAACCAAATCAAGGGTGTGTGTCGAGGTACTCGTCCGTACGCAATCTCAAATTGGGACTTGTTGGTGGAACGATTCAGTATATTATTGAACAAAAATTTTGCTTGAGCCAGGACAAATCCCACTATTTGGGTTTATCACTCGAAATGCATCGTATAAGGTTTTCAAGTGTATAATTTACTACTTCGGTCTGTCCATCAGTCTGCGGATGATACCCACTGCTAAACTATAACTGAGTGTTAAATCATCGCTATAAAGTCCTCCAAAATGACCGAGGAACTTAGTGTCATGACCTGAGGTGGTGGATTTTGGGACCCAATGTAGCTACATAACTTCTTCGAAAAATAGATTTGCAACGTGCGTAGCATCGAGAGTTTTTCTTACATAATATGAAATGGGTCATCTTGAAAAACCTGTGACTATGATGAAGATAAAATCCACACCATGGGGTCCGTGGGAGAACTAGCACAAACTCCATAGACAAATCCTCCCAAGGGCCATCGGGGATAGGTATGGAGTCTATATTCCCGTGTTTTGTTACCACCCCTTGGATGCCCTAACACATGTGATACCGTTGCACTACTCTTCCACATCCCATTTCAGTTGTGGTCAATAATAACGATATTCCAAGAGAGCTATTGTCTTGTTTCACCCGAGAAGACTATTGATGCCACCTCCATGTAGCTCTTGGATGATGATAAATCTTGCAATGAACTTCAAGAAATGCACATTTGATTTTCTTTGAAGAGAAATCCATTCTAAATGTAGAGGTCGTTAGGTTGACCTTTCTAGCATCTGTTCCACATGTGGTTGAAGTCATCGCCGTCAACATATAGATCTTTGAGGCATTCAAACCCAAAAACCTCATTGCTCATTGTGACTAACAAAGTCGTATGTCAGCTAAGCGCATCAGTCACTTTGTTATGTTTTCTAAAATTATGCTTAATCACAAATGTAAATTCCTGCAAGAATAAAATTCACCTAGTATGCACACGATTCATGTTAGTTTAGCTATTAATGAATTTAAGAGCTTGATGGTCCGTGTAAAGAATGAATAACCTCTGAATTAAGTAATTTTACCAATGTTACAATGCCTGGATCACTGCCTACAATTCAAGCTCATATGTCAACCACTTTTTGTGTGCATTACTAAGCTTTTCATTGTAAAAGGCTACCGGCCTGCCTTCTTATGATAAAACTCCTAGAATTCTGACATAAAAAAACACCAAAATTGACCTCAAACAATTTGTCGAAGCTAGAAAGTACAAGAAGTGGGGGTGTGTGGACAATCTGTACTTGATTTCAGCAAAGCTTTATCAACTTCGTCAATCCACTGAAATGGTCCATTCTTCATAAAATTTGTAATCAGTAGCACAATGGTGTTGAAGTTTCACGAACTAATGATAGACTGTCGCCAACTCATGAAAACTTCGTACTTCATGAATATTTGTTGGAACTAGCCATTTCTTGATGGGTCTCACTTTTTCGTCGTCTACCCGAATGCCCATGGACGTCACGATAAAGCCTAAAAATAGTAGGCTATCGGTCAAAAAGCTGATTTTTTTTTAGATTGAGATACGACTTATTTTTTATGAGCACTTGAAGGACCTGTTTGAGGTGTTCCATATGGCTTGCTTCATCCTAACTATATATAAAAATGTCATCGAAGTAGACCATTACAAAACGCCCAATGAATGGCTTTAGAACTTGGTTCATCAACCTCATAAATGTACTATGTGCATTCGAAAGACCAAAGGGCATGACCAACCATTCATACAACCCTTCTTTGGTCTTAAAAGCTGTCTTTCACTCATCACCTAGCCATATTCAGATATGATGGTAGCCGCTCCTTAAATTTAATTTTGAAAATAACTTCATACCCTCAAACATGTCCAACATATCGTCTGACCATGAATTTAAAAACCTATATTTTATAGTAATCTTGTTGATGGCCCGGCCGTCGACACACATATGCTAACTCCCATATTTCTTAGGAATTAATAGGGCCGGTATGACGCATGGCTCATGCTTTCTCGGATTAGACCCTTATGGATTAATTCCTCCACTTGTATTTGCAGAATATAACATTCTTTCATAGTAATCTGATAGTGAGGACGATTGGGTAAGATGGACCTGGGGACAAGGTCGATATGGACCTAGATCTATAGGGACTAGTATGGTTTTCCAACTGTCTTTGACAAAAATGCACCTATTATCTCGCCCTCAATGAGTGGTGTTACGATTGGATTGCCATGGTCGATTGAGTAAAATGTGGCCTTCACGTTAACAACATTGCATACCACTTGGTTTTTATAATGTTTGGTCAATTGAAAAAGATATTTTGCATTATTTAGTTACTTTAGTCTAGTCTATAGTTTCTTGTTAACTTTCTTAATCCAACCAATTGTATACTTAGAGGGATGATGCTCCATTTTCACTTGCAACTTTTCACCATGACCTTGGATACGATGTTCTTGCCGCTTTCATTATCGATGATCGCATCACAGATTACTTGATTCACCGTACACTGTTGAGGGTCAAATATTACATATTATCCTCCATTTATAACTTGGTTTTATAAACATGATAATGCTTAATGTCTATTTTAATCATGTTTGTGTTTGCAAGGTGAATTTAAGAGCTTGGATTGAAAAGGATGATGTAAAAGCATGGATTTAACGCTCAAGAATCACCAAAGCCAAGGATGGATCTTATGAGACCAAGAATGAATAATTCATATGCCAAAGATCCAAGAAAAATCAAGTCAAGAATGAAGAGAATTGAAGTTTTAAAGTGAATTTCTATGATCCTTGACTAGTTTAAGCTTCGACTCATTTAAGCTTCGATCAGTCCTGGCGCCTGCTCTACTAGTCCTTGTTTTACTTTGACTAGTTAAGGATCCTGCTCGACTAGTCGAAGAATCCTCGACTCGAACTCCAGCAACATGAACTTCTAAATTCTCGTCATTTTCGACAAGTCGAAGGTGACCCTCGACCAGTCGAAGGCTATCCTCGGCTAGTTGAGAGTTACGCAGATTTTGCGCGGACAACGTAAATTTGAGCCGGTTTCCAAATTTTTCCAACTCGATGCGAAAGTTGGAGTTGCATAACTATAAATAGGAGAACCTAGGATGTTCCTAGGCATCTTCTAGGGTTTGAGGAGTGAAGAAAAAGGGTGGAGAAGTTATCGCCAAGAGTTTTTCTTCATTTCCGTAGTTGTTTTTCTGCTTTTCGTAAGAGATTTTAGTTCAATCATGCTATGGTGGCTAAACCTCTTAGTTAGGGCTAAGAGGTGAAGCTTGTAATGTGATGGGATGTTTTTTTACTTTGATTTTGTTTACGTTGAACCTTCTTTGATTCTAGTTTGACTTTAAAGGAATACTTTCAGTTCTTAATGATTTATTGTGACTCAAATTACAGTAGATCTACAATAGCTTAGAGTATATTCTTTTCCTGATTTTGAAATTGTGGGATTGGTAAATCCTGTTGTTAGCCATCGCCCATGGCCATGGTTTGGTGATGGAATCTCTTCCAATTATCACAATTCTCCTCCATTGAGAATTAGATCAAGAAAAGTTCAGATTGATCTTAATTGTATATCCACCAATTAGATAAGATATGACTCCAATTCCAATCGTGTGACTTGAATTAAGTAAGAGGGCTCCCTGATCTCTACAAGTGGATCCTTGGAAACCTTAGTTACTACCTTTGAATTTGTTAGTTTTAATCACTTTAATCATAATTACTCTTTTAATTACTCAGATTTAGTTTTAGTTCTTCATTTAGTTGTAGTTCTAGTTAAATTCAGAAGACACACAAGTTCAGTCCCTATGGATTCGACCTCGGTCTCACCGAGATTATTACTACATGCGACCCTACACTTGGGGTTGTGAACAAGTTTTGGCGTCGTTGCCGGGGAGTAAGAGTAACGGTTGCATTTTTCTGAGATTGACTAGTTTTGGAATTAGATTAATAAGATTATGATTTTTATACTTTCTATTTTTAGGTTAAGTTTTTTTTTTTTTTTTTTTTTTAGAGTATTTAGAAACTAACTTTGCTTTAAACTTTCCTTTTCTGTTTTTAGAAACTTTTTTTTTTAATTTAGCAACTTTTTATTTTCTGTCTTTATAAACTTTCTTTTTTCATTTTTTTTAGAAACTAGGTTGCTTTCCTTATTTTTTTTAGAAACTAATTGCTGTTCTTTTTCTTTTGCAAGATCCTAATATAGAAACTTTTAATTTGGTAACTTCTTTCTTTCTAATTCTCTCTCTCTCTCTCTCTCTCTCTCTCTCTCTCTCTCTCTCTCTATTTCTAGATTTCTATTTCCCTTTTTTTTTAGTTTAGGTTAGATTGTGATATTGAGGGCTGAGCGTAACACCCCGTACTTTTAGTACTCGAGTGTTACCATGTAGATGAATTTAATATAAATACAATTTTTTTTTTTACATATATAAATAATGAAACCTAAAAATATACACTATGAAATGTATACCTTTTAAAGATTTAAAATTTCATGCTAAAATGATATGTATGTATTTAATATATATAAGACATGATGAAAAAATAATATTATATTAAATAGACGTAATGAATAATAATTTCACGACATAAAATCGAATTATAAATAATAGGGTAGCATTGAATATCTTTTACAAGTATGTATGCAAAAATCATTAGATGCTTTTATAGAATTGTATATTATTTAACAATATAATTATTAAATACAAATATAAATTTAATCAAATATGACATGTGCATTTATATGATATTGTATATTATGAATTATATGTTAATGAATGTGTGAACAATTGCACGTATATAGTAGTATGTTAATATTAAAATTTCATATATATAAGATTTTAATTATTATAATTAAAAATATATAAATGATAATAAAATTTATATTAGATTGGTTAGTAATATATGACGGAAGCCCTACAAATGGTCCACTAGGGTCTTTTAACCGTTGACGTTCAATCTCGGGATTATCCGACCGCTGGATCAATGGAAAACCACCGTTACATCTAGGAATCAAGTTGCACGACCCACCAAAGCTTTAGATCTGTGTGATCTTTAGCCAAAGGCTAAGATTGGGTCCACCAACTGAAATGGGCGGAGTGGATTTCATCCAAACACGACCGCGGGCCCTGCCTTGATGGTGCATGTGCACAACTGTCAAGCACTCGCTGTGCACCGAACGCCCCAGACCAGTCAGCACGGGTTGACCCGTGTTTTGCCAAAAAGGGAAGTTTTCCCTCTCTCCCTCTGTTTGAAATAGCAGACGGGCAACATCCCTGAGATCTTGATCGATGGCCCACCAAGTGAAATCAGAACTCTCATCCGAACCGTCCATTGTGTCAGGGAGCTCCACCTGACCAAAACGCAACGTTCATAATAGGTTTCTTGTGTCATGAACACTCCATCTTCACTGCAAACCACCCCTAACAAACCCATCAGTTTCTAGAAATGGAAACTGTCTCCTACTGTTGCCACTAGGGTGATCCATGTGAGGAGAGAAAGCCTCTCATCTTAGCCCTCCGTTTGGGCACATCTCGGCGGTCCATTTTAGACGCAGTTTAGGGCTTCAAAAACCACGACTGGTCTCCATTCCGCCCACTGTTTTGGAGGCGGTTTCGGCCTGAGGAGATCCAGACCACTGGCTGTTGATCCGACGGTTCAGGAAGGATTAGGGCAAGCATATAAGGGGTGTGGATCGATGAACAGTAGCTCACCTTCCATTTTCGCAGCCACAACAAAAAACCGGCCGTTTCCCTCCAACCTTCGAACCCACCAAGAAGACGTCGTTGGAGATCCACTCTGACTGTCCCCCAACCTTCACTACGCCCCTAGAAATCCTCCCATGCTGTCAGAATGGAGAAAGAAAGAACCATCAGAAAGAGACCTGCCATTGGAGCAGTCTCCTTCTTCCTCGTTTGAGCCGCACCAAACCGAGTCGATTTGGGTCAAATTCGGGGTCCCGTGCTCCACTGAACCTGCAGTAGGAAAAATAAGAAGAAGAAAAGAAAAGAAGTAGAAGGAAGAAGAGGTGGAGAGTGGTACGGCCATTGCACCAGCTGAGTCGGGCCTGCCCGACCCACTAGCGAGTTCAACTCGACTGGACCGAGTTTGGTTCGAGTTGGGTCGGGTCTAGCGCAGTCCAGGCTTCTTGCTAGAACTCCAGTAAGTGGAAGACAGGTAGAAGAGAGAAAGAAACGAGAGAAAGAAGAGAAGGAAGAAGAAGAAGTAGGAGAGAGAGGTCGGACTAGACCAACTCGCGGCTGAGTCGGGTCGACTCGCTGGTTAGGTGCAGACCATTGCCGAGCTCGCCTTGGGTTGATGCTGACTTGACATTTTGAACCATCAGAAAGAGAGAGAGGAGGAGAGAGAGAGAGAGAGAGAGAGAGAGAGGAGGACAAATGGGAGAATGGGATTCCCACCTGAGTTGGCTCAACTCGACTGACTCACTGAGTCGAGTTATGCAAATCAGGCCGGTTCTAGATTAGTCCAGCGACCCTGCTGGCTTATGGGATGGAGTGAAGAAGAAAGTGAGAGAGAATGAAAGGTGAGAGAGAGAAAATGAGTGAGGGAAAGAAAGATGGGGAGGTGTTGGCGGTTAAGTTAAGCCGAGTCAACTCGGGTACCAAACTGAGTTGATCCGAGTCGAACCTACTATAGGTGCGTTTCCTCTCATACATTGCATTGGGATTTCCATTTAGAACATTAGTAGGTTATTTGCTGATAACTATCTATTATATACGAATTACAATTATTAAATAGTAGTATCCTGTTTATTATTCTTAAATATTCATTTGGATAGTAGTTGGTGTCACCATAATGATTATTTTGCTACATTAACTAATGTTAATTGTAACACTAATGTTAACAATTATTTTCTAATTATTAAATTAACATTGTTACCATTTCCATTATCAATAGGGCTGTTAAATATTAGGATGCATGGCCATTAGTAAATTATCTATTCTAATGATAGTTATTATATACAAGAAATTTAAAATGATATCATTATTAAATGCTAATGCGTTGTCTTATCATAGATAAGTATATCATAATATTAATCATTATCATAATGATTATTAACTAATATTAACTATAACACTAATGTTAGTAAATATTTTATAAGTATTAAATTAATATTATAAATAATTTCAACCTTAAAGATCTAGCCTAGACCTAAACTCCGGGATGAAATCTTAATTATACATAAAATCCTAAGAACAAGCAATTCAAGCCTTAGGCCATGAGTGCATGGAACTTAAATCTGATTGTACAATTTCATAACTCGTGGTAGGGTCGACCCTAAGGGCGCACGCACTTCTTAGCGATGACAGAGACGGTTCAGAACATTAGGTGATGATTCTTCCCCTTGAGCTTTCCATCTTCTCATTAGCTTAAGTTATAATTTTTATTTAAATTCATAATTGATATCTCTCTCTTGTAATCACATGTGTTAGCTGGTGGAAATTGCATTGCTATTTTGCCTGCTAAATGTTCATCCTGTATATTTGTACATGCTTGTGTATTTCTTATGGACTTTAAACTGGTACATTAGTGAGAAGCCCCCACCTATAAATGTACACCCATACTTGGGATGTAACCCGACTGGTTGTGATTAAAATGGACCTTCGACTTAGTGGTTATTGAGTGGTGGTCTAAATGGATCATTGATGTGGGCCTACCATCCAAGGTTGTTGTGCCCAATGGTTTTAAGGATGGTCTCTATCGTATGGTTTTGATATTCGCCCTATGTGACATATTTTGATACTCACCTTACGTGATTTTATTTGATATTTTCCCTATATGGGTTCGACGTTTTACACCATGCAGCCATGCGATGGTAAACCCTATATATTGTAATATAATTGGCCACTAGTCGATGGGGTACCATTAAACATCCTAAGG
The DNA here is from genome assembly GCA_021015155.1 of Magnolia officinalis. Taxonomy (NCBI): domain Eukaryota; kingdom Viridiplantae; phylum Streptophyta; class Magnoliopsida; order Magnoliales; family Magnoliaceae; genus Magnolia; species Magnolia officinalis. Next base: position 35,948,638 of record JAJHSJ010000016.1, on the reverse strand, counting down.
TGGTAGTCTCATGAGCTGGGGATGGTGGGAATGGGACACTATGCCCAAGCTGTCAGCCTACACTGGGCCATGTGCTCCTCGTAGTGACCTTTGAGCTTATCTAAATTGGCTGGTTGTAAATGGACTAATAATGACTTGGCTAATCATGCATACATGGCACGTATTGTTCCGACTGGATGATATTTCCCAGGTTCGATGATTGCATGGGCGACGGCCCACTGTCCGCACGGATGAGTATTCCCAGGGCGATGATTGCATTCACGCATCCATGCATCTAATAAGACTGCATTTACTATGTTTTGGTTGTCTGGATGTTTTGTAACTATGCTTACCTAATGTTGCGGTGTGTAATCTTGAGAAGAATTCACACCGAGTTGGCCACTCATCCATCAAAAATATAACTGTACAGGTAGCACGGGTGGCTTAAGTGATTTTCAGGTTCAGGCTGATGAGGATCCGAGTCCAAGTGAGAGGGTTACATGACTGTATTTGCCTGTGGAGCTGTGCGATCTTGCAACTTATATTTATGTGTTTTCTGCTATTCTTCATGTATTTAGATCATGTAATCCTTGTATTTACTATTTTTGGAGACATTGTTTTGTACAAGTCATTATGGGCAGCTTCTTGTACATTTGAATGATAATGAAAATTTCCTTTATGTCGATTTGTCTACACTACGCTCATCTGCTTACTCTGATAAAAGAAAAATATATATTTGACCATCCTTTAAGGTTAACACTCAAATTTTTGGGAAACGGGTCGTGTACTCGGGTCCTGAAGATTCGGGCTGTTACACTGAGAGTGTTTCATGCCCAAGTAGGTCTGTGACAATACTCGATGTCTCTTGAGTGAAGGAGGATTGGTTGAGGGGTTATCTATCCATCACAGGGTTAGACACCACTTGAGATCCTCATAGTTAATTGGGGTTATGGCTCCAAATCAACCTGTAAATTAACTGGTGAATCAGCCGTAACCTTGGGTTGTAGAAGTCCAGGATGAGAATGAGGTGCACCATGCACCCCTGCCTAATACTTTACGAGATTACTTACAACCGGCGGGGGTGAGCACCCCTTCCTATATGGTTTTTCCAGAAAATAAAGGAAACATGGATATCAAGCCTGGAGTGATCCAACTCCTTCTGAAGTTCCTTGGACTTGAATCTAAAGGTCCATGCTTGCACTTACAAGAGTTTGACGAGGTTATAGCCACTTTATACTTTCCTAACGTGTCTCAGGACACAGTCAAGCTGAAACTCTTTCCTTTTTCCTTAAAAGAAAAAGCTAAGACGTCTTACACTCACTACGTCCGTGATCTATTGGCACATGGAATGACATGATGAAGGAGTTCATAAATTATTATTTTTCCACACCATAAGACGAACACCATTAGGAAGTCGATCATGAATTTCACCCAAGAGGAAGATGAAACATTCTTCCAATGTGAGGAGCAGTTCAAGGATCTCGTAAGTTCATGCCCACAACATGGTTTTGAAACATGGCGCATAAAAACTTTCTTTCACAATGGACTGACATCTTCCATGCGCCAATTCGTCGAGACGATGTGCAATGGGGAGTTCATGAACAAAAATGTGATGAGGTGATGAGGTGTGAATTACTCTGACAAACTCGCTGATGAAACCACATAATCATGGGACATCTCCCAAAACCTAGTATCACAATCTAAGCCTACTCAAGTAAAGGAGAGGGGTGAGATATACTTGCTGAAAGAGGATGATGATATAAATGCTAAAGTGGCCAGTCTCGCAAGAAAAGTTGAGGCCATGGAACTTAAGAAGGATAGGGCTAAGGAAGTTGTTTACGGTATCTGTGCTTGCAACATACACACAACTGAAAATTCCCAACAATACCTGCTTTTCAAGAGGTACTGAACGAGTAATCGAATGCCGTGAACAACTACCAAAGACCTTTCAATGGACCCATCCCTAACACATACAATCCTAGTTGGAGAAAAATCATCGAACTTAGTTGGAAGAATGGACAAACTGCTACTCTTCAAGGAATCCCTAACCAATTCTTGAATCAAGGGAAACCTCAAGAGGATCCAGTCTGAAAACATATTCAAAACCAAGAGCATATCAATCAGAGTATATTGCAAACCTTTCAAGACCTTTCAAAGGTCATAGAAGGGCGTGAGACAAAAAAAAAATCAATTGGAAAAAAAAGGGATCTTACCGACTCAACCTCTTCCCAATCCAAAATTGCAATACGAAATTAGTGATCCAAGCTCTTCAAAGCAAATGGAGCAAGCCAAGTCTATCACCACTATTACGAGTAGAAAAAAATTGACAAATGTATTTCGGTAATGATTGAAGAGTCTAAGGACCCGGAAGAAGAAACAGAGGATAGACCTAGCATTCCTCCACATGGATTAGAACTGAAACCTTTGAGCAAGCTGATTACTCCATTCCCTCAATAGTTGATTGCACCAAAATCTCTCTCTAACTCTCAGGACATTCTAGAGGTGTTTAAACAAGTGAAGGTCAACATCCCTCTCTTGGATGTCGTGAAACAAATTCCTTCATATGCCAAATTTCTGAAAGACCTATGCACGACCAAGAGGCGGCAAAGTATAAAAAAGAAAAATTTTCTGACGGAAAAAGTAAGTGCCATCCTCAAGCAAAATGTGCTACAAAAATATTAAGATCCCGGTAGCCCAACCATCCCTTGCGTAATTGGGATATCGGATTGAGCACGCACTTCTTAACTTAGGAGCAAGCGTGAATCTGATCCCTTGCTCAGGTCTACGAACAACTGGGTCTAGGTGAATTAGAACTCACCCAGACCACATTATAACTTGCTGATCGGTCAGTTCGTGTACTGAGATGGATAATTCAAGATGTGTGTTCATCCAAGTTGAAAAATTCTACTACCCAGTAGATTTTATCATCCTGGATACTCAACCCATCGTGGACACGAGCACTCAAATTCCTATCATTCTTGGTCGCCTATTCCTTACCACATCAAATGCAATCATTAATTGCGGGAATGGAGTCATGAGTTTGTCTTTTGGAAATATGACATTGGAGTTGAATATCTTTTTCAATATGGGCAAACAATTAGAGGATGATGACGATGCCCACGACATTAACATGATCGACTCTTTCGTGGAAGATAAAACACTTTTAACCTTATCCTCTGGCCCTCTAAAGATGTGCATGACTCACTCCCATGATTTTGATGATGGTATGATTAGGGATATGGGGACCATGCTGGATACCGTGCCAGCACTTGAAGTTAACTAGTGGAGGCTATAATTTGAAGAATTTCTCCAAATTGATGTAATGCCTTTACCATTTAACCTCAAGGCACCGAAGCTTGACCTAATACCTTTGCTCTCTGATTTGAAATATTTATATTTAGGTCAAGATGAGACATACCCGGTGGTGATTTCTTCCCACCTTGAGCAGGAATAGGAGAGTAGGCTTATCTCTACTCTCATTGAGCATAAGGGAGCCTTTGGATGGTCGATTGGGGACCTCAAGGAAATTGACCCTTCGATTTGTACTCACCGCATTTATCTAGAGATAATGCTAAGACCTCACGGTAACCACAACGTGGATTAAATTCAAACATGAAGGAAGTGGTTAAGGCCGAGGTTCTTAAGCTATTAGATGTGGGTATCATATACCCTATATCAGATAGCCAATGGGTGAGTCCAACTCAGGTGGTTCCTAAGAAGTCTGAAATCACCATAGTAGCCAATGCCAACAATGAACTCGTGCCAACTAGAGTTACTACTAGTTGGAGAATATGCATTGACTACAGGAAATTGAATGCCATCACGAGGAAGGACCACTTTCATTTACCTTTCATTGATCAAATTTTAGAAAGGTTAGCTGGTCACTCATACTATTGCTTCCTTGATGGGTATTCGGGCTATAACCAGATAGAGATAGCTCTTAAAGATCAGTAAAAGACCACATTCACATGTCCCTTTGACACCTTTGCTTATCGAAGGATGTCATTCGGACTGTGTAATGCCCCCGCCACTTTTTAACGATGCATGTTAAGTATTTTTTCTGATATGGTGGGGCAATACTTAGAGGTCTTCATGGATGACTTCTTTGTCTTTGGTCCATCCTTCGGCGAATGTTTGTAAATTTTAAAAAATGTGTTGAAGCGATGTGAGGAAAAGAACTTGGTACTGAATTGGGAGAAGTGTCACTTCATGGTTTGGAAGGGAATTATCCTTGGACATATCATCTCATCCAAGGAAATTGAGGTAGATAAGGCGAAGATTGATTTTATCTCTTACCTCCACCTAAGAACATAGGAGACGTGCGATCCTTCTTAGGACACGCCGGATTTTACAGAAGATTCATAAAGGACTTTCGTCACCTCTCTCGTCCTTTATGCAATTTACTTTAAAAGGATGTACCATAAGAGTGGACAGACCAATGCTAGGAAGCTTTTTCTAAGCTTAAGGGCATGTTAACCACCGCACACTACAAGAAATTAGCCTTTTACCGACGAACTTATTTTCAACGAAATCAATTTTGTCGGTAAACATGAATTTCCCCAATGAAATATGATTTCGTCAACAAAAAATTCCTGCCATGACCAAATATGTTCCCGCCACCATTTACAACGATGGCTTGGAAACTTTTGCCGACGACATTATGTATCGTCGGTGAAAACTATTTTCCCGACGATTATTTCGTCGGTAAATGTAATTTTTCCTGACGAACCAAATAGTTCATCGGCAAAAGATTGAAGAGGCTATTTTCACCGACGTTATACAATATCGTCGGTAAAGGAACATGAGTTTTTTTGTAAGACCCTAAATCAAGTGTGCACGCCGTTCCTTTAGGTCCCTCGATCCTACCGGTCAAATCCCGGTGACGCGCGACTTACGGATAGTGTTTGCGGTCATCCTTAAGTCTGGTCACGTTGACCCGACTCAGATCGACCCAAAACCTATGCCATTGCGTCCGCATCGGCGCAGCATCCCGTTCGTGAAACCGACGTGTACAACGCAAGTTATGGGCCAGCTCGATATGGACCATTGATGTGTGGATGGTGGACCCCACCCTAGCTCCGCACGTTTTCCCATGAGGTGTGGTAATGTCATGCCTATGCCTAGGGTTTCTAGAAAGCCTACAACCCTATAGCTAGAGTCTACCCTACCCTATGAGCTTTGGTTGTATCTCCCTAGCTAATGATTCATTTCTCTATCCTAGGTGAGAGAGACAATCATTACATTGCTTTTCTAGCTACAACTCCCTAAACCCTCTCTTTCCCTCTCATTTCTCTCTTACTCTCTCTTCTCTCCTCTTGCTAGCAAGCCCTCCAACGTCCCCACCCCTCCATATTTTCCAGCCATTTCCCTCCCAAATACCCTCCAATCCAACCTTCCTTAACCCATCTCACCCTTATAATCATCTTCCTTGGAGCTTGTAGATCTTGGTGGTGTAGCTTTGGAGTTTGATCTCTAAGGTGGGTTGCATGCAGTTTCAAATTTTAGATTTCCTTGTATCTTAGTTTTTCTTCATCTTTCCTTTCATGTTGGAGCTTGTGGGGCCCATCAAGTGATGGTGGTGGCCCCAAGACTCCATGGATGTGGCTCATAACCCACCCTACATTTGCATGCATATTTCAAGCAAGGGGTCGTTCTCCATGTACCCCTTCATAGCTTCTTCTTTCTTTAATCAGAGATCTTTGGGTTATCTAGACCCTTAATCTTTGGTGGAGATGCAATCTCCACCATAGATCTCAAGTAGAAATCCTATGATCATATAGATATTGTATATCTTGTGATAGTGGAATGTGTATGTATGTGTGATGATGGGAAGGGCCTCAATGTGGCGGAGACCCTTTCCTTGTGGCCGAACCTTTATTTTCGTTTGTTGATAACCTTCTGATCATGAGTGTGTGGCCCACCTTGTGGACCAAAAATATGCAGACCGTCTATGGAAGGTGAACGTCCATGACAGTCCACCCTTGGACGTGTGGCCCCAAATTGCACCTATAAGGGGCACATGTAAAGGGGTTTAGATGATGGTAAGGGTCAAGATGTTTGTGGGGCCCTCTGAGGTGGTCCATACCTTGATTTTCTTGGATTAAATCCCCTTTTAAATAATATTTATATTTATTTTTTTCAGTTATATGTTGCTGTCCAGAACTATCTGGACAGATTTTTGGGTCATCTTGAGGCCAGATTTTTGGACTTTTGGTAGTGTTTGGTTCATGTAATACATGTTTCTTGAAGATGTGGACCCCACCTATAAGTATGCCAAATTTCAGCCTCAACTGATCTCATTTGGGCCTCCAAAAGAGTGTGGCAATATGGGTGGATTGCTAGATTTTTTGTTGTACAGTCCAACAACATTGTCTCATAAAACTTTAATTAAAAATATTTCCACTGATAGTGGGCCACCTTTATGGACTCCCTCTTATTGTATACATGATGAGGGACCTTGGCCCTCAATTTCCAGAATTTTAAAGGCCCTAGACCCACTCCAATGGAGTGCCCAAATTTAGGACAGCAACATGCATTGCAGAAATTTCTTCCATACCTTGCCATCCTCTTTGTGTTTGTAGCAGATTTTGGGCCCCCCCAACCATGGACTTGTGTAACACTCCGTACTTTTCAGTACTCGGGTGTCACCATGAGGATCCAATTAGATTTATACGTGCGTTCCCTTACATGTTGCCTTGCATCGATTCTTAACCTGTCCATCTCAATCGTCTAGTATAAACCTCATTTGTATAACAAACCATTCATCTGATTGATTTTCAATACAACCAATCACAACTTTAGGGATATCTATTTTAGGATCTTAGTCGCCTTGATAAACCCATGCAACCGTTCACCATCAAATGCAAGACCAAAATCTAAAGATCCACCATTCATCAAGTCCACGATGAGATGGTTGATGAGGGTCGAATATCGCATATTAGACCCCAATTACTATCTGGATTTACGAACATGACACTGCTTAACAATTCATTTTAATCGTGTTTGTGATGCAAGGTGAATCTAGGATTGTGGACTGGAAAGGATGCTAAAAGCATGGATTTAACGCTCAGGCATCACCAAGGCATTGGACGGGACTCCATGTGACCAAGATCAAGGATTTACACGCCGGAGATTAGAGAAATTCTAGCCACTCACCTTAAACGGGCCTGAAAGACGTCCAGAATGCAAGATCACAGGGTTCCCACCCATCCGCTCAGCTTGAAACTTCATACATGGCCTGAGGACCATAAATTAACCGTACACATCGAACTTCAGCCATTGAATCCCTGTGAAAGTGGCCCAACGGACAAATCAGCCCATAAACCATTAATCTGGGGCCCACCTGATATCTGGACATGCTTCAATTTTGGTCTCAACCATTTAAATTAGATGACACAATGGATGATCGGAGTGGATTCTCAAAACCATCACGGTGGACCCCACTTGAAATTGTGTGTGTACCATGCACATGTGCACTGGATGTGTACGGCAAGTCCAAGATGGTCAAACTGCCTTAGACTCGCGCCATCTCCAAAAACGGCAACTGTCGTTCCTGCTGCAGCGTAATGAACGGACCGCGTCCATTTTGTGGAAGCCAGTGGGCCACCATCATGGCCCACGGGGGCAATCCAAGCCGTCCATCTTATATAGGAGATTGTAACGGTCAAACCCATGATAATCTCGGACATCCATGCACGCACACGTGCCGATCGTAGCAAGCACAAAAGGATCATCTGCTACTGTTGCAATGGGATTATTTCCATGGGTCACATTAACGGACAACCAAAAAGTACATCTCTAGTCGAAATCCTAAGGCGAAGACAATTGACGGAGTGGATTTCCTGTATAGCTTCGTTCATGGGCCCCACTGACGTCGAAAGGATCTGTTTTCGAATTCCCTACGCATTACGCACATTTGGAGAGACCCGGATGATCTAGGCTGTTATAGAATCTTGGCAGGGATCGGTCCATCCATCTAGACCATCCAAAATATTCCCAAGGTGGGACCGACCAGAGCCAAGATGACTGAACGTCTTAGATCTTGCATGTGACGCGTCCAATTGATTCCAAACGCAAGTCAATTTTGTTATTGCTGCGTAACTCTTGCGGACCTTCTCCACCGCCTCTGCAACCACAACCAACTCCAGCTGTCTACGCATCGCCTCTCGGTGCGGAAGCTCTTCTCGTCCGTCCTTCTTGCTTATAAGAAAGAGAGAGAGAGAGAGAGAGAGAGAGAGAGAGAGAGAGAGAGAGAGAGAATGGGGGGTCGATCTCGGTTGGAATGTGAGAGAGAGAAAAATAGGAGATTGCTCGAGGGGAGGGGAGGGCCGGGCTGGGTGGTGGACGTGAGTGAAAAGAGAAAGAGAGGAAGAAAGAAAAGAGTTGTGTAAGGGATGTGTCTATTTTTAGTTTTGTTTTTCTTCTTTCCATTTGAATCTATGTTACTGCCCATGAGTTTGTAATTTCTTAGCTAGGGCTGAGATGAAGCCCCTAATTTGAATGATTCTTGTTATTATTGATTTCATCTGTAATTGATTGATTTATTTCTTTCTCTAGTGTGATTAAATGAAAACTCCTTACCTCTCCACTCTATGAGCTTACCCAAAGTCTAGATGTGGATGTTGTTTGAAATCTTATTCTAGGCGTGGTTGTGTCTGACCATGAACAGGTTTCCTTACAGAGAAAGAAATAGGAATTTACATCTATTCATGCCTGACCATGGATGGAAAGATGTGATCCTTGAGATTTTTCCCCAATTTCATCTATGCATGCATTAGGGATAATTGATGTTAAGGGAAAGATCATTTGTGCTTCAAGGGAATTATACATCCTGTGTGCCTAACCAAGGACACAGATTGTGCTTTATTTATTAAATTTACGTCATTCTCAATTAGGGTGAATCAACAAGTAAAACAAGAGTTAGGATAATTAGGGGTGGATTCAAAAGTCCTAGTGTTCTCCTTGAGTGAATTTTTCTTCTTGTTCTCAGTTATTTTTCATTGATTTTTGTTAGTTTACTTAATCACTAGCTAAAATAGTTGTTGGATTAGTTAAGTGGAATCATAAAATTCGAATTGTGGTAACTAGTCCTCGTGGGAACGATCTCGTAATACATACCGTATCTACACCTGATTTGTATACTTGCGAGTTTAAAATCATTTAAATCAGGTTGGTTTAAATAAAACATCAATGGTTTAGTACTTAATTATATTACCTAGCCACCAAGTTGCAAAAGCAGCCGTTAGGACCAACCCACATTAGCTTAGGAACACTTAAAAACATCGGTGATCAGACCAGAAAATGATCCAACCATTATATGCCGGTAATTGTTAACAAAACACTGAGATCCTTGTTGTATGGCCCACCTAGCTTTAGATACGCACCATCCTTAGACTAACGACCCCTATATGAGGTGTATAAGCGATTGAACAGGGTGGATTGTGAATCGCATCACGATGGACCCCCACATTGGTGCGTGTGTGCATCAGGGGAGGTCACCAGCTGTGCACTGGACTAAGGGAACCGGTCAAATCAAGTTTGACCAAAAAATTTTGGAAGTAGGAGGTTTTTCCTTCCTTTCTCCATTCCCACGCTCAGTGTGTTTTGAACGGGTGAGGAACCGTTCATCTGTTTGACGTGTGGCCCATCATGTGGCCTCGTTGGTATGATCTGACCCATCCATCTGGAAGAAGGGCCGTAAGAAACCCAAACCCTATGAGATTTGAAGCTGGTGGGACCGGACGGACCCACGACAGAGATCGCAAGAAGGGCGGTGTGCAGATGAACTGTGTTTCCAGCCACTTCAAAACCAACCCGTTGCAATTAAGTTGGGCCACATAGAGCTAATCCAAACCGTCCATATGATTTAGACCATGGGCTTGACCAAAACCCAACTGATCTCACGGGTTTCCTGCCGCGAGTAGGCGCACAATTCTCTGCTCAAATAGAGCTGCAGGTGGTTGTTTCCATAAATGGAAACTTGATTTTGGTGCTGCCAGCTGGCACGATCCGCGTGCTCTCTCCCCTCTCCAATCCCAGCCGTCCATATCAGGCGAATCCTAGCCTGAATTTCTTTTCATAAAAGGAATGAGAGAGGTGTTGGCCATTTTCCTTCCTCTAGCAAACCCACCAGCCTTTCCTCTCCCAAGCTTTGAAACTACATGTGTGTAAGCTCTTAGGGGTCCATATGGACCATCTGAAGGAAGCCGATTGAAGGGGGAAATCTTTGTTCGAGATCTGCCATTAATGGTGAGTCTCCTTCTTCGTTGTTCAGCCGCACCAGCATGACTCAGATCAATTGAGCTTGAGCCTAGTCCGAACGTCCATTGCTGGACATTCTCGACTGGAAGAGAAGAAAAGAAAGGAAGAAAAGACAAAGAAACTAAGGAGAAATAAGGAGAAAGAGAGGGAGAGTGCATTACTGCACTGACTCAACTCGAATTGGGCCGAGTCTGGCCCTACCGAGCTGCAAGCTTGAGTCGGGTCAGGTTCTCTTGAGTCCGTTGCTGGGCATCTTTCAGCAGATAGAGAGCAGGGGAAGAGGGAGAGTAAGAGGAAAGAAAGAGATGGGGAGTAGAGAGAGAAAGAAATGGAGAAGAATGAGGCAAAGAGAGAGAAAATTGGGATGGTGCAACTGCACCATGTCCCTGTTCAACCAAATCGAGTCAGGTGGGCTCGGGTGTGTTTTGGCCAGCCTCCCTGCTGGAGTTTCCCAGCAGGTGTGCTTCCTCTCTTCTTGTTTGCAAGAGGAATGACCTTCAAGTAAGCATCTTCAGGCCGTTTGGATATAACCAAATCATTTTTCTTTCTCTTAATCTTGCATTTGGACTCATCTTGATTTGGGTTTCTTGGATCAGAAATCGATAAGGATAATCATCATAGCCTAAATGGAATTAGGCAGTTGCAGCAGCTATAACAAGAAATCAGTTGCAGTTGTTGATTCCATTAGAGACAGTTACAAATGTCACAGGCTTGCCAAGGTACAATTCTTTGAGGACCTCCTAACTGTTCATCAGGTGGGCCATATGTGTATGTCGGTAACCATTGTTCAAGAGCAGAATGCCGGAGAGCCACCTGATGGGCTGCAAATGTCCCATTAATTGGGCCTTGAGTTGAGCTGAAAATAGGCCTTAGGTGAGCCTTGAATCAAGTTGAAAAACAATGGGTAAAAAAACCCCCAAGTGGATCATGGATATGGGACTGAAACTGTCCCTCACTTGGGCCTATTGCTGGGCTGAGATCAGCCCTGGAACTGGGCTGAAATCAGTCCTAGAAACGGGCTAAAATCAGCCCTAGTCTAGGCCAAAAATTAGGCTAAACCGTACAATGGGCTTGTGCTAAGCCCAGCCGTGCAAATAGGCCAATGATGCATGATCCAAGCGCTAATGTGGTGGGCCTCACTGATGATGGCCTATGCAGCGAAAACCTCCCAACATGAAGATCCTGACTACAGGACATTTGAACTTTGTATTGGTTGAGCGGGTGCTCACTTTTATATCTTTCTTTCATAATTGTTTCTTAGTCGTCGGCCTATTAAAAAGTTTAACAAATAATTCTCCATTATGGAGGTTTTGGTGCATGTACCATATGCAATGGGCTGCGCAGATGGGCAGCCCCATTCGGGCCACACGGATGGACCAGGCCGGTCCCATTGGGCCATGGACTATTGGGCCTGGTCCTCATAGCTTTGGGTAAAGCCCAATGAGCCCCACCTGGTTGTTGAGGTGAAGAAACATAGGGACCAGGCCTCAACATTGTTATTACAATTGATAAATATAAGTGTTTTATTCTTCATTCTTAAATATTATCATGGATAGTAGAGCATACCACTTATTTTAATCACAATGATTATTATATCCCCACTGTTAATGATCACCATGAAATTATTAACGTTATTAGCGTTATGGTCAAATGTACATCGATTAGCACTAAAATCCTAGAATCTAAGTTTAGGACTAAACCCTAGGATGAAAACCTAAGTAATCCAAGCCCTTGGTTATATTAATCTAGACCATGGACACCTTGTAGAACATTAATCTCACGTACAACTTCACCATTCATGGTAGGATTCGATTCTAAGGGTACACGTGCTTCTTAGCAACATCAGTTGGCGGTTCAAGTATAAGTTGATGATTCTTCCCCTTGAGCTTTTCATCTTTCCATTAGCTTAAGTTATAGTTTTCATTTAAATTTATAATTGATATCTCTCTCTTATAATCATATGTGTTAGCTGGTGGAAATTGAATTGCTATATTGCTTGCTTAATGTTCATCCTGTATATTTGTTCATGAATTTTTTATGGATTGCTTATAGAACTTAAACTGGTACATTAGTGGGAAACCCCCACTTATAAATGTACACCCATACTTAGGATGTAACTCGATTGATGGAGATTACAATGGACCTCCGATCTACTGATTATTGAGTGGTGGTCTAGATGGATCATTGATGTGGGCCTACCATCCAGGGTTGTTGTGTCCAATGGTTTTTAAGGATGGTCTTTATCGTATGGTTTTGATATTCACCATATGTGGCATACTTTGATACTCGCCCTACGTGGTTTTGTTTGATATTTTCCCTATATGGGTTTGATGTTTTATACTATGCAATCATGCGATGGTAAGCCCCATATACTATAATATGACTGGCCACTAGTTGACAGGTTCCCATTAAACATCCTAAGATGGTAGTCTTATGGGTCGGGGATGGTGTTCATGAGACACTATGCCCGAGCCATCGGCCTACGATGGGCTCTGAGCTCTCTGTAGTGACCTTTGAGCTTATTAAACCTGCTGGTTGTAAACGGATTAATAATGGTTTGACTAATCATGCATTCATGGCACAGACCAGTATCTATTGCTATCGTACGTAATGTACGTATTGTTTCGACTGGATGATGTTTCCCAGGTTCGATGATTGCATTGGTGACGAGCCCACTATCCGCACGGATGAGCATCCCCGGGCAATGATTGCATTCCACGCATCCATGCATCTAATAAGACCTGCATCATGTATTGTTTTGTATGCTTTACTTTATAACTATGCTTACCTAATGCGGCGGTGTGTAATCTTAGGAGGAATTCACACTGAGTTGGTCACTCATCCATTAAATATATAACCGGACAGGTAGCACAGGTGGCTTAAGTGATTTTCATGTTAAGACTGATGAGGAGCCGGGTACAAGTGTCAGGGATGCATGGCTGTAATGCTAAGAGGAACTGGGCGGTCTGGTGGCTTATGTTTACATGCTTCTGTTACTTTTCATGTATTAAATTATGTGAATTCTCGTATTTGTTATATCGAGACATTGGTTTGTATAAGTCATTACGGGCAATCTCTTGTATATTCTAAACGTAATTGAAAGTTTTCCTTTACGCTTACTTGTCCATTCTACGCTCATCTGCTTACTCTGAATGAAGAAAAAAATATATACTTGAATTTGACCATCCTTTAAGGTTAACACTCGGATTTTTGGGAAACGGGTCGTGTACTCGGGTCCTGAAAAGTCGGGGCATTACAACTTGTGCATAATTTTGGGGCCCACCTCTGATGTATCTGGAGGCCCATTGGGCCATGTTTATGGGGCCAACTAGCTGGACCAGCAAGCCTTACTAGACGTCCAGCTGGTGGACGTCCAGCATGGCTGGCCGTCCAACGTGCTGGCCCACCATGATGTATGTTTTGTCCATGTCGTCCCCCATTTTTGAGTGGCCTACGTGGAGGTTGGGTCCACCCTAGGTGGACGTCCCCTGTGAGGCCCACCATAGGGACGTGTGGAGCCCACCTTGTTGAACGTATGTGGCCCAGGCCGTCCAGGCCTTGGGACGCCCAAGCCTTTGGACTGCTGCTGGGCCTGCAGTTCAGGAACAAGCCGACCTGTTTTGTGTGTCACCCCTTTTTCTTCATCTGGTGGGGCCCCCTTTAAATATTGGTGGCCCTTATAATAATGATTTCCACATATTCAAGTTTTTAAGCTTCAACAGGACCAAATAGTTGGGTGGGCTGAAAATCCAGCAAGGGCCCCAAATGAACATTGTTTTGACTGAAATTGCATTAGATGTGGGGCTCACCATATTGAGAAATCTGGGGTACATGATACACACTTATATCTGGAATTTTCTTGTGCTTAATTAATGCATAGTTGAGTTACTTTTTTATGGTCTTTTGTGGACTCAAGTATAGACCAGATTTTGGGACTTCCTAGTGGGCCTAGTGTGGGCTGGAATGTCCCAGCTTGGCCCAGCCATATGTTAGGCTGACTTCCACCATTTTGATGAACTTATGCGATGAGATAAGGGTGGTATTGGGCCCTTGGTTACCCACTTAAATCGCAAGTTATTAGGCTGATGTAGTGGGGCCCATCTCACCCAACTTAGACTTATTTTTGGGCCATATTTTTGAGCTCATGGGCTACCCATTAAGTTCAACTAAATGTATGGGTCCTATGGCCATTGGGACTTGGGCCTTGGGCCTTGATTTCCCTCTTTGGGCCCATGATTGTTAATGGTAGTATTGGCCCTTTCCTTATGCCTTTTGTGGGACTTGTGTATGTGGTTAGGATGTGGGCCTTGGGCCTCGTAACTGTATGGTTGTGGTTGGATGCCTTGAAGAAATGGTAGTTGAATGTCCCCATTATGGACCCCCCCTAAGTGTGGTTGAATGCTCACCTTACTCTCTTGCTAAGCCCATCTCTATATTATTTAGGCCCATAGCTTGTATGGTTAGTCTCGTGGGATACCCCAGGTAAATGGGCCCCCAGTAGAGGTTGTATTCCTTATGACAAATTGGTTAAGTACCTAGACCCTTCATGGTTAGGTAGAGAGTTCATCTTCACCTCATTGGCACCCCTATTCATCTTCATAGCCCACTCCCATATGCATCATATGCATACTTGGTTGAGGTATGATTGGTCATGGTTGTGCTATTGTGTAGGACATGTTGGTATCTCCCCAAGGGATGTGGTTTTTCCCTCTTAAGCACGATGGATGCTTGGGTGATTGTGTGATTCAGGCATCTGGCATATATATAGCATGTGGATATTTGCCCTTGGTCGTAGCCTCCACAGGTATATCGTGGATGGCCGTGTGTAGACACCAGAAATGATACTTGAGCATTTGGGGTGCATAAGATGTCCCTGGGTGAAAGCCCCTAAACCTTCACGGTACCAAGGAGACGCCTTGAAGCTGAGACCGAGTGGAAATCATGAGCGCCAGAGTGCCTTATACCGTTAGGTCGCGACTCCCGCTGTTGTGAGGTCGGTTGAGATGGGGGTTTGGCCTTACTCGCCTGACTGAGGGGAAAAGGCTAGGCTGAGTCTGACCAGCTCGTAAATAGGTCCGCTACTGTCGAGCCTCACTGGTGATTGGCTGTCCACAGGCGGGTAGTGAGGTCTCCTACGCTTGTTTGATTGTGCGGGTCTTAGAGAGTGGCAATTAACCTGCAGTGTACTTGACCCCGGTGGATTCCTTATGATAGAACTGTACTTGATGTGTGGATTGGATATGAGGACTGACATTACTTCGCATTACATTGGCATTAGTTGTATAAGCCTTATGTTGCATCGCCTTAGTATGGTGCTCAGTACTATGTATTGCATTGTATAGCCTTGGTACGACTTACTGCATTCATATCTTAGCTTTGGTATGGCTAACAACATTGGTATTGTTCGTGATTCCTGCTACATTATCTATATCATTTTCAGCACTATTATCACACACTTACACCACCCTCTAAACTTTCTATAAGCTTATGCACGATTGATGCATGCAGGAGATCCTAGGTCATCACAGTAGCAGTGGAGCATTGGATTGGTCCGTGCTGAGGACCCGTTGCCAATCTCTCTCTTCCTTTCTTATCTTATGTATTTTCCTTTGATCCTTATGTACCTGTAGAAGCTTAAATTTCTAGTGGATTTTGCAATGAGTTCCTATGGTTACTTTCTGAGATTACTGTATTATGATCTTGGGTATGCTCTTATTGGATTAGATTTATGTTATGAAAATCCTCCTTCTAGGATCCCATGATCGGAACCTGTGTTAGGAGCCTAGAATGGGGTACTACGGAGCCTATTGCGGCAGAAACCGGCTATCGGGATTCCTTATGAGTCCGGTCACCGAGTCTGGGGCGTGACAGGAGTTGGTATCAGAGCATAACAAGTAATCTCAAACATAACTTGGGATAACATTGCATGTCTGCTGTGAGCTTAGGATAAGTCGTGTCCTGAGTGCCTTTCCCTTGTTTCCGTTTGAGCCTTCGAGGATATCGCCTAAGCGAGGTGCCTGTGGCCGTGGCGCCCATGGCCATGGTTCTCATTCTGCTCCAATGACCCAATCGACCTGAGCACATCCTGCTCCACCCGTTGTGGACTCTAGTCCTGATCCTATACCTGAGGTTGTGATTTCACCCCCAGTGGCACCTGTTCCCCCACCTAAGCCTATTATTCCAGTTCCAAAGGCTCCTGCCGCACCCGTGCCTTCGCCTGATGCTAGTGCCGCCCCTATTTTCCCGACAGTTCCTGTAGGGATTGAGCATTTTCAGCAGATGATGCAAGCTGCCACTGTTGCCCTTCAGCCCCGTCAACCTATCCCTGAGGCCCCATTTGCAGTCTCAGTAGTTGCTAGCAAGCACGCTGCTCCAAGAGTTTAGGCAGCATGATCTCCCGCGGTTTAGGGGTGAGCTCGATCCTTCGGCAGCCGAGTTATGGCGCACTAAGGTGGAGAAGATTTTCGACACCATTCAGTGTACCAGCGAGCAGAGAGTCCCGTTGGTTACTTTCCTTTTGCAAGGTGAGGCCCGACATTGGTGGTCATCAATATCAAGGATGGCTGGGCCCAATTTTGTTTGGACTTGGGAGATATTCGTGGTCTGCTTCGACCAGAAGTTTTTCCCCGAGCATGTTCGTGATCGTCGGGCTATGAAGTTCGAGATTCTAGTCCAGTGAGATATGACGGTGTCTCAGTATGAGGCCCATTTTGTAACGCTTTCCAGATTCGCTCCCTATCTCGTCGATGACGAGAAGAGGAGGGCTAGCCGTTTCCAGAACGGTTTGCGCCCCACTCTCCGCAGTTGCATGGTGGGGCATCGCTTGACGACGTTTGATCAAGTCGTTCACAGAGCGTTGGTATATGTGGAGGACTGGGCCATGTCTTAGAGGACCCGAGATCAGAGTTCCTGCAGAGACCGGAAGAGGAGGGCACCTTCCAGCAGATCCGGACAACACCATCAGCAGAGGTAGAGAGGCCGATCTGAGTCTAGGCAGTCCGCAGCGTAGTCAGGAGCATCACCATCAGCGCAGCCAGCCGCTCCTTCCTTTGGGCCATTTTTTTGATGTTTGCTATGGATGTGGGTAGACAGGGCATCGGAGGAGTGAATGCCCTCTCCCCTTGCCGCAACAGAGGCCACCGCAATTTCCTCCTCCCCATCCTCCTCAGTAGCAGCAGCATCAGCAACGAGCGCAACATCAGGCTCCAGCTCCTAGGCATCTTCCCTAACAGCAGAGGCAGCCAGGCAGACTGCCTCAGAGGCTGCAGCAGTAGCAGAGACAGCGGCCGAGGGGACATGTACCTCCCCCACAGTCCCTGGGTCGATTATATATTACTGCACAGCAGGTGTAGAATCAGGATCCACAATCTTCAAGCTTGCTTCCTTTGCCAGCTCAGGGTAGATTCTATTCTGCGTAGTAGGCGTGGGGCCAGGACCCGCAATCTTCTTCCGGTGGAGTCGTCAAGGGTATTCTCCTTATTTCTACTTGTGTTGCTCATATTCTGTTTGATTCTAACGCTTCTCATTCTTTCGTGGTCGAGAAGTTTTGCAGATCTACCGGTATTCCGTTGGAGTCTGCGTCTGAGGCTTTGGTCGTTTCAACTCCCTTGGGGAAGTCCGCCATTTTGTGTCGTCGTTGCCCTTCTTGCCCGGTTTTGGTTGGCGATATGTTTTTGCCTGCCGATTTGTTTGTGTTGCTGATGACGGAGTTTGATGTTATCCTGGATATAGACTGGCTTGCTGAGTACCATGCTATCTTAGACTGTGCTGCGAGGACAGTCACGTTTCATATTCCCGGCTTGCCAGTGTTCCAGTTCATTGTGGAGCCCAGAGGAGAGCCGTTGTCCAGTTTGTTGGCTTGTATTGTCCAGGAGTCTATGACAAGGTGTATTGAGCACCTGCCAATAGTTTGCGAGTTCTCGGATGTGTTCCAGGATCTCTCGGGTTTGTCGTTGCGTCGGCAGATTGAGTTTCAGATTGATTTGATGCCCGGTACCGCGCCTATCTCGAAGGCCCCATACCGGATGACACCGATGAAGTTGTGAGAACCGCAGGAATAGTTGGATGAGCTTCGGGAGTTGGGTTTTATTCATCCCAGCAGTTCCTCGTGGGAGCCCGGTATTGTTCGTGAAGAAGAAAGATGACTCGTTAAGGCTCTGTGTGGATTACCGCTAGCTCAATAGGGTCACTCTCAAGAATCGATACCCGCATCCTAGGATTGATGATTTGTTCGGCCAGTGGCAAGGTACACAGTTCTTTTCCAAAATAGACTTACGCTCTGGTTACCATCAGAGTCGGGTTCGAGAGGAGGACATACCGAAGACAGCATTCCGGACGTGCTACGGTCACTTTGAGTTTCTGGTCATGTCATTCGGACTGACTAATGTGCCCACCGTGTTTATGTAGCTAATGAACGAGGTCTTCCGGCCCTTCCTTGATCAGTTCGTGGTTATGTTTATTGACGATATTCTGGTGTATTCGAGGACTCAGGAGGACCATGTGATGCATTTGCAGGTTGTACTTGAGACCCTCCATGCTCACCAGCTGTATGCAAAGCTGGAGAAGTGGGAGTTCTGGCAGAAGGAGGTAAAGTTCCTCGGTCACGTGGTGATGAGGGAGGATGTCCTCACTCTTCCTGATGAGAGTGATGGTTTTGTTGTGTCTACCGATGCCTCCAAAGTTAGCTTGGGTGTTATCCTGATGCAGCACGGGAAGCCTGTTCCTTATGCCTCACGCCAGCTAAAGGTCCACGAGATGAACTACCCCACCCATGATCTGGATCTAGCAGCAGTTGTCTTCGCACTGAAGGTGTGGAGTCATTATCTTTATGGGGTTAGGTTCAAGCTCTTCTCGGACCATAAGAGCTTGAAGTATTTATTTTCGTAGTCCGAGTTGAACACGCGATAGAGGCGATGGATGGAGTTGTTGAAGGATTATGACTTCGACCTTCAGTACCACCCGGGTAAGGTAAACATGGTGGCGGACGCGTTCAGCCGTCAGCCATGAGGCCTGGTGGCACAGATAATGGTTCGAGAGTGACAGATGCTCGAGGATGTTTCGAAGTTTGACTTTGAGTTTGGTCTGCATTCTTTCATGGTTCAGCTTTCAAGCTTGTCGATTCAACTCTCTTTGGTTGCTAGGGTGATCGAGGCTCAGCAAACGGACGAGTCACTTTAAGAGTACCGAGCAGAGCCAGCATCCGTGGAGCAGTCAAACTAGCAGATTGGTTTCGACGGTGGATTACGCTTCAGAGGTCGATTGTGTGTCTTAGACATGCCAGAGTTGCGTCATGATCTGATGACTGAGGCACACTGATCAAGATTTACCATCCACCCGGGCTCCACGAAGATGTACAGAGATATGAGGAGGCAGTATTTTTGGTTGGGGATGAAACTCCAGATTGTTAGCTTCGTGGCCAAGTGTGACACTTGCAAGTGTATCAAGGCCGATCACCAGAGACCCCCTGGTCCCTCACAGCTGTTGAACGTTCCAGTATAGAAGTGGGAGCATGTGTCAATGGATTTCATCGTGGGTTTGCCGAGGACTCAGCGCGGTCACGATATGGAAAGGCCGAGTTAAGAGTCCTAGAGCGGGGGGGGGGGGGGTGAATAGGACTATGCCAAATTAAAAAATTAAATGCGGAATTAAACAAATATAAATAAATATAGCATTAAACAATCCACAAAGCAGAAATGAATAAACAACCTCATATGTACAAGTATTAAGAGGTTGATACAGATGTTGTTCAAAGGACAACCTTATACCAAAAACCAATGGTTTATGGTAGGACAACCTGATTCCTAGAATAGTCTGTGTATCAAAATCTCAAACTGATATAGAGGAATAAATAAATAAATAGCAAAGAAAATAAACTAAGCTATTACAACATTCTTACACTTGCATAAAAGATTACAACATTCTCCACAAATGCTTAAAAGGAAATTACAATATTCATAGAAAGCCACAATCAATCAATCACCACAAGACCGAAAATTATAGTGGTTTACTTCTGTGTACACCAACTGTTTAGAAAAATAGCCACACAACTACTCCACTCCCAATATCCTCACATAGTGGATATTAGCGTTCACTATGCAATAGGTTTTTCAAGGTTCACCTAAAATCTTCACAATTGTGTCTTTTAAGTGGGTTTACACAATTCAAAAACCCCACACTCAGAGTTTTCTGGATCACCTCAGACAAACCAAAAAAGAAAGATTTTTCCTGGCACAATCTCAAAAAACC
This sequence comes from Magnolia officinalis, assembly GCA_021015155.1. Taxonomy (NCBI): domain Eukaryota; kingdom Viridiplantae; phylum Streptophyta; class Magnoliopsida; order Magnoliales; family Magnoliaceae; genus Magnolia; species Magnolia officinalis. The sequence continues at coordinate 35,928,154 of JAJHSJ010000016.1, read as the reverse complement.
AAAAACATAAATGTAAAATACTTGTCTGGATATTCTCCTTTGATGAAGCCTAGAAGAAGTAATTCATAGTAGATGTTCAATGTCCACACTCACTTATGAAAAAGTTCTAAGTTCTAAATGAATTTTAGATTAAATCACCTTGGGCTTGCTTGATTTGATTTTGATTCCAAGAAAAGGAAAAACTAAAATCCCTTCTTCAAATAAGATTGGAATATAGAATCTCTAAATTAAATACAAAAGCTAATTAAAGAGAATATTAAATGAACACTAAATAGCTTAACAATATCACTAACTTATCTCTCAGAGTGGTGTCTTGATTTTGCTTGAATTGAATGAAAAACTCTGAAAATCGTGATCTATTTATAAGTGAAGAAACAGTTCACTCGACTGGTTCAGGGGACAGCTCAACTGGTCGAACGACCAACAAACTTTTGAAATTTTTAGCGCAATCAGATAAGATCGTTCCACGACTGGTCAAGTGGCCTGCACGACCAGTCAAACCCTGCACTCGACTGGTCGTGTGGGAACTAATTTAGTTGCTGGACTTTGAGTCGAGCACTGTTCACTCGACTGGTCGAGCAGTCTCTAGGACTGGTCGAGGGTTCAATAAAAAATTCTGAAAGTTAGTAACAAACCTTGGACTGGTCGAGGAATTTCTTGGACTGGTTGAGCCAGTACTAGGACTAGTCGAACATAGACTAAGACTAGTCGAGAAACAGCCTATAAATTATATAGTGACCCAATTTAAGTATGCAATCAATATGACCTAACTTATGGTCAATCTAGGGTTATTCATACCTTATAAGTGATATTTGAATATTGAATCATCATTTGCTTTGGTTGATAGTTGATCTTGAGGTATACGAAGCTTGATATTGAAATACTTTGAATCTTGAACTTAAAGTACTTGAAAAGTATTTCACCTTGAGCTTTGAGTTCCAAAACAAAGCATTTTGTCTTGTCATTGATGAAGCTTTAAAACCTTGAACTATCACTTGATGTTGTACTTGAACTTGTATATCTCTTATACTTATGATGCTTGAATCTTGAATTGAAACATCTTGAACTTGTACTTGAAGTTCTTGAGGTAAAGACCTTTGTTCCTGTACATGAATTGTATGATCTTGAATATGTAGATGAGCTACACAAGATACAGATTCCAAGTGGTTTTACCACTACAAAATTTGACAATCATAGTAACTAGACAAAATACCATTTACAATCTCCCCCTTTGTCAAATTTGTGACAAAACACACTTCATTAAAATAAGATAAGCATAATACGCACAATAAAGAATCATGCACTAGTTACAGCCTGGTCAAAGAATCATGCACCAGTTTCAAACTGGTCAAATCAATATGCTCCAATACTCACATCAATACTCATCGATACTCCCCCTTAATACCATATAGCAAAAAAAAAAATGCTACCTATCCACATTCTTCACACATTTATCATAACGAAGTAAGCATGATAAAATTCTCCCCCTTTTTGTCATAATATGACAAAGGAAAGAACTGATAAATGATAATGGAAGAAAAATAAATAAGGAAGTAAATAGAAGAGTAATGAGAAATAAGAGGAGATATGAACAAGTTAACCCAATAACCAAGTCCATAATAATAAGCAAGCATGTCCAAGCACATAATCAAGAGAAATTCAAGTATGTTAAAAGTTATTACATAACAAATATTCAAAAACTAATCCGAACTAGAAGAAGGATCAGGAATGGTAGGATCAATTTGATGGAGTCTCTTGTTAATACGCCTAAGATATTTGCACATATATTTAAATTGCATTTCTTGGGACACATGTATACCTTCAACCTTCTTCTCAAGTGAGAGCAACCACGCATCATAATCAGATGACTGATAATCAGGATCACTAGCAGAATTGGATTCAATTTCATCAAAGATGTCATCCATATTAACATCATCTGGAGGCAAATCACCTTCTTCTTCATGTGCTTCCGCAGCTCCACTAGCACCCTCATTAACTTGGCCTAGGGCCAACTTCAAATTCATCTTGTTAATGTTAGAATTGTTAAAGAGTAGATGATGAATGAGAGCTTCCCCAACCGGCATAGCCACTAAACTATGGGTGGCTAACACAGTCATAAGATAAGTAAAGGGTATGTCACTGTGACCTGGGTGGAGACGGAACTGAATTATGCTATAACAAATCAAAGAAGGAAGACATACAGAGACTCCAGAAATGATAGAATGGAGAACACGAACCATGAATGTAGTAAGCTCGGTTTTGTTACCAGATCGAGGATAGACATTTGAAATGAAAATCCTATGAAGGATTTTGTATCTAGGTAACATAAACTTGGACGCGAGCGCATTCCCAATACTCCATTCCGCATCCATATTACATAAATCTCTAGTGAGCATTCGCTTCTCAGATTTAGAAGGTTTGTCCACAAGATAACTAATGAGAATACCTTTGTCATTGACAGGTATATCCATTAACCCAAAAAAAAAAAGATGACGGTCCACATCAACTGGACCTTCTCTGGTCGTAATAGTAAATGTCAGATTCTCAGTAGAAAAGTCAGTAATGCAAGCATACATAGCCTGTGCAATGGAGCAGTATGTAGGTCCACCCCAATGTAATATGTTATCTCATCCTACAGACTGAAGGAGAGGAACAAAATCAAACAGTGCCAAATGATCAGGATTAATAGTTCGTTCTACTATCACATTGCGCAAGTGAATATCCCTCACATAACTGGGATCTTCCTCGGGCGACCGAAGGTGGCGCATCGTGATAGGAGCCGAATGAGATGAAGAAGGACCACGAGATCCTTTCTTCTTAGTTTTACCCTTCATTTGCAATAAGGAAAGCAAGGAATAAAGAGATTGCAAAAGAGGTAAGAAGGGTTTCTAGTAGATCAGAATTTTTGATAGAAAACCCTCAAAACAATCATAAAGCATGAAATAAACCACACAAAGGAAGAAAAGGAACTGCAAAGGACTTGAATCTACAAGAAAATCGAAAATAACGCACTAACCATGGAGGAATCGAAGATGGGTTCGACCGGTCGAGGTAGGGCTCGTTGGAGAAGAAGACCCAAATGAAGAAAAAGTGATTTTTTCCCAAATAAAAGGTCAAACCCGTGTTTCACGACGGGTCGAGTACATGCTCGACTGGTCGTGCCACCACTGGTCGTGCACCTCACCGAATTTGCAATTTTTCAAAAATTTTGAATTCTAAAAAATTTTAAAATAAAAATATATACATTATGATATAAAAAGACACAAATCATTAGTTCATATTGCACATACCAAGATCAAATTTCAAGTTTGCAAACCTGCTTTTGTTGAGCGGTTTTGTGAATATGTCTGTTAGTTGAATCTCGGTTGGAGTATAATCCAAAGAAATTGTCTTGTCTTCCACTAATTCACGAATATAGTGATATCTAATGTCAATATGCTTAGTTCGTGAATGCTGAATTAGATTTTTAGAGATGTTAATTGCGCTTGAATTATCACAATATAAAACCATGGATTCTTGCGCAATTCCATAATCGCTCAGCATTCTTTTCATCTACACAAGCTGAGTGCATGAATTACCAGCAACAATATATTTAGCCTCAGCTGTTGAGAGCGATATGGAACTTTGTTTCTTGCTTAGCCAATAAACTAAATAGTTCCCTACATAGAAACAACCACCGCTGGTTGATTTACGATCATCAATGTTACCAGCCCAATTAGCATCCGTGTAACCAGCTAATTGCACACTAGTATCATGTGGATACCAGAGACCAAGATTTACTGAACTAGCGACATATCGCAAAATGCGTTTAACAACAATTAGATGTGACTCTTTAGGGTCATATTGATATCTAGCACAAATTCTTACGCTAAATGCAATATCAGGTTGGCTCGTAGTTAAATAAAGTAAACTACCTATCATACCGCGATACAACTTAGGATCCACACTTTTACCTGTTGAATCCTTAGAGAGTTTTAGAGTAGCACTCATTGGAGTATCAAATATTTTCCCACTCTCAAATCCGAACTTTTTAACTAAGTTCAGAGCATATTTGGTTTGAGAGATAAAGAAACCATCAGGGAGTAGTTTGACTTGCAGCCCTAGGAAATAGTTTAGTTCTCAACCATGCTCATTTCAAATTTAGACTTCATAAGATCTGCAAACTCAATAATCATGTTAGCACAGGTAGATCCATAGATAATATCATCAATATAGATTTACACTATTAGTATGTGATCATTATGTTTCTTTACAAACAATGTCTTATTAACACTTCCCATTATAAAGTTATGACTTAGTAGAAACTTAGTCAACTTTTCATACCATGCCCTGGGAGCTTGTTTCAAACTATAGAGTGCCATTTTCAGGCGGTAGATATGATTAGCATGCTTAGGGTCTTCAAAACCTGTTGGTTGTTCAACATACACTTCTTCATGCAAATCACCATTTAAGAATGCACTCTTTACATCCATTTGGTATATTTTGAACTTTCTAAAGCAAGCAATGGATATAAATAGTCTGATTGATTCAAGACGAGCGACTGGGACAAAGGTCTCATCATAATCAATTCCTTCTATTTGAGTGTACCCTTGTATAACCAGCCTAGCCTTGTTTCTAATAAAATTACCAAGTTCATCAGACTTATTTTTGAAAATTCATTTTGTTCCGATAATGTGTTTATCTTTCAGTCTCGGAACCAAATACCACACATCATTTCTTATAAACCGATTAAGCTCTTCTTGCATCACTACAATCCAGTTTTCGTCAGTAAGAGCTTCTTTTATGTTAACCGGTTCTATCTGAGATGTAAAGCATACGTAGTTACACATATCTTTAAGTTGTCTACGAGTACGCACACCAGCGAGAGGGTTTCCAAGGATTTGATTAGAAGGATGGTCTTTAACTGTCCTCAGTTCAGTGTTATTTTGACTTGATGAAGAGTCTAGTTTATCAATTAAAAGAACTTCATCATTTTCTGAAATTAAGACAGGTGTATTCAAGTGATTGTCTATAACCACATTAATGGACTCTTGAACTGCACCAGTCCTCTTGTTAAGAACCCGATACGCTCGACTATTTAGAGCATACCCTAAAAATATCCCCTCATCATTTTTGGTGTCAAACTTACCCAGATTTTCTCAGTCACGTAAGATGTAGCACTTGCTGCTAAAAACTCAAAAGTATTTGACAGTAGGCTTCTTATCAAACCACATTTCATAAGCCGTTTTATCATTTGACTTTCTAGTATAAACGCGGTTAATTATATAGCAAGCTGTATTAACGGCTTCAGCCCAAAGATTTGTAGGAAGATTCATACTATTTAACATTACATTTGCCATTTTTTGAAGCACTCTATTTTTTCTTTCCATTATACCATTTTGTTGTGGTGTTTTGGGCACATAATATTCATGTGATATTCCCTGATCACTGCAAATTTTCTCAAAACTGTTATTTTTAAATTCCGAACTATGATCACTATGGATCTTAGAGACTTGTGATTCTTTTTCCGTTTGGATACGTTTAAGTACCCTCTTTACTTCATCGAGAGTTTTTGATTTCTCTTTCAAGAAGACTACCCAAGTGTACCTGGTAAAGTCATCAACAATTACCAGAATGTACTTCTTGCCACCTCGACTCTCTGTTCTAGTTGGTTCAATGAGATCCATGTGGAGAAATTCGAGTGGTTTATATGTGGCATTAGAGTTCACTTTTTTTGTGAGTACTCCTGGTTTATTTGCCAATCTGGCATTCGCCACATATTTTATCTACTCTCTGTATTTTAGGTAAACCTCTTACCAACTCTCTTTTGCTCAATCTATACAAGGTATGATAGTGTACATGTCCGAGGCGTTTATGCCATAATTCAGTCTCATCGGTTTGGACCATGTAACATGATAGATTAGATGAGCTTGAATCACAAACAATGTAGCAGTTTTCAGAAGTTCTGCGACCAATTAATATTATAAAGCCATTTTTATTTAAAATTTCACACTCTTGGTTAGTAAATTTTACACAATGATTATTATCGCATATTTGAGAGATGCTTAATAAATTATGTTTTAACCCTTCTACATATAAAACATTCTCAAATAGAGGGAGGTTAAAGAGTTGAACCGTACCTTGGCCAATAATTCTATAGTTGCTACCATCACCAAATGTGACTGAATCATCAGTCATGTCTTTAAGATTGATGAACAGACCTTTGTCACCCTGTCATGTGTCTGGAGCATCCACTGTCTAGGTACCACTTTGAATGGCTCGAAGTTTTGAAAGCGGTGTGGGCAACCAAACAAGTAACCTTAGAGACCCATTTCATTACAGTTTTGGGTTTAGGAGTATAGTTGATCTTTTTATGTTTGTAGTTGTTATAAGACCGACCCACTGAGTTAGATTTTGAGAGCTCCTTAAGTAAATCAACAATTTTCTCAGTTAAAGGATTACGATTCTGATTTTTATAGTTGATATGATTGCTTTTAGGTTTTAATTTTTGAAAAGCATTTTTCAAATAATTTTGATTCAGACTTTTCCGTTTTAAGTTAGAAGACTCCCCTTTCACAAATTTTGGTGGAGTATTCGTATGTTTGGGAGGAATACTTTCGTCGTAGTCCAATCCAGATCGATCGCCACATTTTCTGGATCCGAATAAGAGTTTTTCTAACTTGAGATCACCTTGAGCATACCTCCATGTGTCTTTTAAACTCAAAAGTGAAAAGACTTTAAGTTTTAGCTTTTCATTTTCAGATTTTAGGTTTTCAACTAGGGAGGTTTTGAAATCTAAGTCGCACTTAGTTTTTTCAAAGCAATCTAAAATGTGTGATTTTTCTAAGACTAGATTATCAAAATTTTCTTTTAATTTTAAAAACTTTTCTTTTTGAAGTTTTAGCTTTACAGTAATTTTACAACTTTCCTTGTATAGGGCATCATAGGCATCTTAAAGATCTTCATTTTCATGGTCACTATTCAGATTTTCTTCACTAGTAGAATCATCGTTATCTGAAAAAGTGAACTTGGCTAGAGTCATTAAGGCTTTATCATCATTACCCGACTCGGTTTCAGAATCTTCTGACTCAGAAGAAGCTTCAGAGCAAGAAGATTCATCCCATGTAGCCAACATACCTTTCTTTTTAGGTTTGTCCTTTTTAGGACATTTGTTCGCTAGATGCCCATATTCATGGCAGTTATAGCATTGGCTGTCTTTTAAAGATTTCCAAGTTTTAGATCTAGATCTTTTCTTTTCAATAGGTTTTTACAAATCTACCCTCTTTTTACTTTTGAAAATCTTGTAAAACTTTTTAGCTAAAAGGGCCATATCATCTTCAGAATTTTCTAAATTAGAACTATTATATTCTTGAGAAATATTTTTAAAAGACTTAAGGGCGATGGATTTACCTTTAGGAGCTTTAAAGTTTAACTCATAGGTTTGTAAGTAACCAACTAATTCTTCTACCCTCATATTATCCGTATCACGAAGTTCCTGGATAGCGGTCACCTTTGAATTGAACCGTTCAGGCAATGAGCGCAGTATCTTTGCACAGACTTTAGTTTCTGAGATTCTATCACCAAGACCCCACATAGAGTTGACAATGTCATTCAATCTTGTATAGAAGTCCATGAAAGTTTCACTTTCTTCCATACGTATTTCCTCAAACTTGGTTGTGAGGATTTGGACTTTAGATTTCTTGACAATTGTTGTTCCCTCGTGTGTCATTTCCAAAATATCCTAGGCTTGCTTTGCAGTATTACAGGATAGAATTCTCTTGAATTCATTCGGTGATAGTGCGCAAGTAATAGCATTTAAAGCCTTTGCATTGGCACTACTCTCACTTTTCTGAAGAGCGGAATAAGAAAATTAAGGTGAGACTTTTATCATTTTAGATCTATCAGTACCAGTCACTTCAGTGGTAGGAGGGGTTCAATTGGTCATTGTGGCTTGCCACACGCTCTCATCCATGGATTTTAATAAAATCCTCATTCCGGCTTTCCAATAGGAATAATTGGAGCCATCAAATGGTGGAGGCCTAGTGACTGAAAGGCTATCAAAATTTGACATCTTAAAAAGCTCAGATCAGTTAGCTCAAGAAATTAATCCCAAAAATAAAGCAAGCTATTAGGCTTTGATACCACTTGAAAAGGCCGAGCTAAGAGTCCTGGGGGGTGAATAGGACTATGCCAAATTAAAAAAATTAAATGTGGAATTAAACAAATATAAATAAATATAGCATTAAACAATCCACAAAGCAGAAATGAATAACAACCTCATATGTACAAGTATTGAGAGGTTAATACAGATGTTGTTCTAAGGACAATCTTACACCAAAAACCAATGGTTTATGGTAGGACAACCTGATTCCAAGAACGGTCTGTGTATCAAAATCTCAAACCAATACAGAGGAATAAATAAATAAATAGTAAAGAAAATAAACTAAGCTATTACAACATTCCCACACTTGCATAAAAGATTACAACATTCTCCACAAATGCTTAAAAGGAAATTACAACATTCACAGAAAGCCACAATCAATCAATCACCACAAGATCGAAAATTATAGTGGTTCCCTTGTGTGTACACCAACTGTTTAGAAAAACAGCCACACAACTACTCTACTCCCAATATCCTCACACAGTGGATATTAGCGTTCACTATGCAATAGGTTTTCAAGGTTCACCTAAAACTTTCACAATTGTGTCTTTCAAGTGGGATTACACAATTCAAAAACCCCACACTCTGAGTTTTCTGGATCACCTCAGACAAACCAAAAAAGAAAGAGATTTTTCCTGGCATAATCTCAAAAAATCAAGAACATAAATGTAAAATACTTATCTAGATATTCTCCTTTGATGAAGCCCGGAAGAACCAATTCGGAGTAGATGTTCAACGTAGATGTTCAATGTCCACACTCACTTATGAAAAGGTTTTAAGTTCTAAATGAATTTTAGATTAAATCACCTTGGGCTTGCTTAATTTGATTTTGATTCCAAGAAAGGGGAAAACTAAAATCCCTTCTTCAAATAAGTTTGGAATATAGAATCTCTAAATCAAATACAAGAAGCTAATTAAAGAGAATATTAAATGAGCACTAAATAACCTAAGAATATCACTAACTTATCTCTCAGAGTGGTGTCTTGATTTTGTTTGAATTGAATGAAAAACTTTGAAAATCATGCTCTATTTATAAGTGCAGAAACTGTTCACTCGACTGGTCCAGGGGACAACTCAACTGGTTGAAGGACCAACAAACTTTTGAAATTTCTGGCGCGATAAGATAAGATCGTTCCACGACTGGTCGAGTGGCTTGCTCGACCAGTCAAACCCTGAACTTGACTAGTCGTGTGGGACCCAATTTAGTTGTTGGACTTTGAGTCGAGCACTGTTCACTCGACTGGTCGAGCAGTCCCCAAGACTGGTCGAGGGTTCAACAAAAAATTTTAAAAATTAGTAACAAACCTTAGATTGGTCGAGGAATTTCTTGGACTGGTCAAGCCAGTACTAGGACTAGTCGAACATAGGCTAAGACTAGTCGAGAAACAGCCTATAAAATTATGTAGTGACCCAATTTAAGTATGCAATCAATATGACCTAACCTATGGTCAATCTAGGGTCATTCATACCTTATAAGTGATATTTAAACACTGAATCATCACTTACTTTGGTTGATAGTTGATCTTGAAGTATATGAAGCTTGATATTGAAGTACTTTGAATCTTGAACTTGAAGTACTTGAAAAGTATTTCACCTTTAGCTTTGAGTTCCAAAATAAAGCACTTTGTCTTGTCATAGATGAAGCTTTGAAACCTTGAACTATCACTTGATGTTGTACTTGAACTTGTATATCTCTTATACTTGTGATGCTTGAATCTTGAATTGGAACATCTTGAACTTGTACTTGAAGTTCTTGAGGTAAAGACCTTTGTTCTTGTACATGAATTGTATGATCTTGAATATGTAGATGAGTTACACAAGATACAGATTCGAAGAGGTTTTGGCACTACAAAATTTGACAATCATAGGAACTAGATAAAATAGCAGTTACACAATACCATCTGGGTTGTCATTGATCGTCTGACGAAGTCGGCGCATTTCATTCTAATGAGTGCTTCCTGGACTATGGATCGGTTAGCGAGGATCTTCATCGAGGAGATATTGAGACCGCACGGCATTCCGGTTTCGATCGTATTTAACCGAGACCCCAGATTTAGGTCTTAGTTTTGGAGGAGTTTCCAGCAGGCAATGGGGTCCACTTTGCATCTCAGTACCGCTTATCATCCGCAGACGGATGGGCAGAATGAAAGGGTCAACCAAATCCATGAGGATATGATCAGATCCTGTGTGATTGACTTTGCGGGCAGTTGGGACGAGCATTTACGCCTTGACGAGTTTGCTTACAACAACAGTTATCAAGCGACTATCAGCATGACTCCTTTTGAGGCTCTATATGGTAAATCATGCAGATCTTCTAGCTGTTAGACTGAGGTTGGAGAGCGTTGTCTCTTAGGTCCCGAGCTTGTGCAGTAGACATCTGAGGATGTAGATATTATCAGGCAAGGATGCGCACAGCTTAGAGCTGGCAGAAAGTTTTGCTGATTGTCGACGTCGACCCCTCGAGTTTGCAGTTGGGGATATGGTATATCTTAAGGTCTCACCTATGAAGGGCGTGGTTTGATTTGGAGTGAAGGACAAGCTTGCACTGAGATTCACTGGACCTTTTGAGATTACAGAGCGCATGGGTGCTGTGGCCTACAGGCTTGCCTTACCTTTAAAGTTGTCCGGGATCCACGATTTGTTCCATGTATCTATGTTGAGTAAGTGTGTCGGACATCATTCCAATGATTGATTGGCAGCCCCTTGAGGTCCATGAGGATGCTTCCTATATTGAGTAGCCAATTCGTATCCTTGATAAGAAGAAGCAGGTTCTCAGGACCAAGGTCCTTCCCCTGGTGAAGGTGCAGTGGGGTCATCATTCAGAGGCTGAGGCGTCTTGGGAACACAAGGCTGAGATTAGAGAGCGTTATCCCCATTTATTTGATGCTTGATTGTTGTATGATTCTATGTATTGCCTTCACTTATGAGTGTTAATTGTTATATATGATGGTGTTTATGCACTTACATTTTATCCTTGATTTGGTAAAATTCGAGGATGAAATTGCTTTGTTGGTGGGGAGGGCTGTAAGACCCTAAACAAAGTGTGCACGCCGCTCCTTTAGGTCCCATGGTCCTACCGGTCGAATTTCAGTGACCCGCGACCTACGGATAGTATTTGCGATCATCCTTAAGTCCGGTCACGTTGACCCGACTCGGATCGACCCGAAACCTATGTTATTACGTCCGCATCGGCGTCGCGGTTCCAACGTTGCGTCCCGTGTGTGAAACTGACGTGTACATTGCAAGTTATGGGCCACGCTCGATATGGACCATTGATGTGTGGATGGTGGACCCCACCCTAGCTCCACACATTTTTCCATTAGGTGTGGTGATGTCATGCCTATGCCTAGGGTTTCTAGAAAGCCCACAACCCTATAACTAGAGTCTACCCTACCCTATGAGCTTTGGTTGTATCTCCCTAGCTAATGATTCATTTCTCTATCCTAGGTGAGAGAGACAATCATTACATTGCTTTTCTATCTACAACTCCATAAACCCTCTCTTTCCCTCTCATTTTTCTCTTACTCTCTCTTCTCTCCTCTTACTAGAAAGCCCTCCAACGTCCCCACCCCTCCATATTTTCCAGCCATTTCTCTCCCAAATACCGTCCAATCCAACCTTCCTTAACCCATCTCACCCTTAGAATCATCTTCCTTGGAGCTTGTAGATCTTGGTGTGCAGCTTTGGAGTTTGATCTCTAAGGTGGGTTGCATGTAGTTTCAAATTTTAGATTTCCTTGTATCTTGGTTGTTCTTCATCCTTCCTTTCATGTTGGAGCTTATGGGGCCCATTAAGTGATGGTGGTGGCCCCAAGACTCCATGGATGTGGCTCATAACCCACCCTACATTTGTATTCATGTTTCATGCAAGTGGCCATTCTCCATGGACCCTTCATGGCTTCTTCTTTCTTTGATCAGAGATCTTTGGGTCATCTAGAGCCTTGATCCTTAGTGGAGAATGCATCTCCATTATAGATCTCAAGTAGAAATCCTATGATCATATAGATCTTGTATATCTTGTGATAGTGGAATGTGTATGCATGTGTGATGAGGGGAAGTGCCTCAATGTGGCGGAGACCCTTCCCTTGTGGCCGAACCTTTATTTTACTTTGTTGATAACCTTATGATCATGAGTGTGTGGCCCACCTTGTGGACCAAAAATATCCAGACCGTCCATGGAAGGTGAACGTCCATGACAGTCCACCCTTAGATGTGTAGCCCCAAAATGCACCTATAAGAGGTACATGCAAAGGGGTTTGGATGATGGTAAGGGTCCAGATGTTTGTGGGGCCCTTTGGGGTGGTCCATAAAATGATTTTCTTGAATTAAATCCCCTTTTAAATAGTGTTTATATTTATTTATTTTTAGTTATATGTTGTTGTCCAGAACTGTCTGGATAGATTTTTAGGTCATCTTGAGGCCAGAATTTTAGACTTTTGGTGGGGTGTTTGGTCCCATGTAATACATGTTTCTTTAAGGTGTGGACCCCACCTATAAGCATGCCAAATTTTAGCCTCAACCGATCTCATTTGGGCCTTTAAAAGAGTGGGCCAATGTGGGTGGATTGCCAGATTTCTGTTGTACAGTCCAGCAACATTGTCTCATAAAAACCTTAATTAAAAAATATTTCCACTGATGGTGGGCCACCTTTATGGACTCCCTCTTATTGTATACATGATAAGGGACCTTGGCCCTCAATGTTCAGAATTTTAGAGGCCCTGGACCCACTCCAATGGAGTGCCCAAATTTAGGACAACAACATGTATTGCAAAAATTTCTTCCATACCTTGCTGTCCTCTTTGTATTTGCAGCAGATTTTGGGTCCCGGCCCACTGGACTTGTGCATGATTTTTGGGGCCCACCTTTGATGAATCTGGAGGCCCATTGGGCCATGTTTGTGAGGCCAACCAGCTGGACCAACAAGCCTTACTGGACATCCAGCTGGTGGACATCCAGCATGGCTGGCCGTCCAACGTACTGGCCAACCATGATGTATGTTTCATCCCACGCCGTCCCCCATTTTGAGTGGCCTACGTGGAGGTTGGGTCCACCCTAGGTGGACATCCCTTGTGGGGCCCATCATAGGGACGTGTGGAGCCCACCTTGTTGAACATATGTGGCCCAGGCCGCCCAGGCCTTTGGGCTACTACTGGGCTTGAAGTTCAGCAGCAAGCAGACCTGTTTTGTGTGTCACCCCTTTTTTTCATCTGGTAGGGCCCCCTGTAAATATTGATGGCCCTTATAATAATGATTTCCACATATTGTAACAAGTTTCTAGGCTTTAGCAGGCCCAAGTAGTTGGGTGGGCTGAAAATCCAGCAAGGGCCCCAAATGAACATTGTTTTGACTGAATTGCATTAGATGTGGGGCCCACCATATTGAGAAATCTGGGGTACAATATGGACACTTATATGGGAATTTTCTTGGGCTTAATTAATGCATAGTTGGGCTACCTTTCGATGGTCTTTTGTGGACCCAAGTATAGACCAGATTTTGAGATTTCCTAGTGGGTCCAGTGTGGGCTGGAACGTCCCGCTTGGCCCAGCCATATGTTAGGCTGACTTCCACCATTTTGATGAACTTATGGGCTGAGATAAGGGTAGTATTGGCCCTTGGTTGCCCACTTAAATTGCTAGTTATTGGGCTGATGTAGTGAGGCCCATCTCACCCAACTTAGACTTATTTTTGGGCCATGTTTTTGTGCTTGTGGGCTGCCCATTAAGTTCAACTAAATGTATGGGTCCTATGGCCATTGAGACTTGGGCCTTGGGCCTTAATTTTCCTCTTTGGGCCCATGATTGTTGATGGTAGTATTGGTCCTTTCCTTATTCCTTTTGTGGGACTTGTGTATTTGGTTTGGATGTGGGCCTTGGGCCTCGTAGCTGTATGGTTGTGGTTGGATGCCTTGTGGAAATGGTGGTTGAATGTCCCCATTATGACCCCTCTAAGTGTGGTTGGATGCCCACCTTAGTCTCTTGCTAGGCCCATCTCTATATTATTTAGGCCCATAGCTTGTATGCTTAATCTCATGGGCTACCCCAGGTAAATGGGCCCCCACTAGAGGTTGTATTCCTCATGAGGAATTGGTTAAGTACCTAAACCCTTCATGGTTAGGTAGAGAGTTCATCTTCACCTCATTGGCACCGCCCACTCCTATACACATCATATGCATGCTTGGTTGAAGTATGATTGGCCATGGTTGTGCCATTGTGTAGGACATATTGGTATCTCCCCGAGGGATGGAGTTTTTCCCTCTTGAGCACGATGGATGCTTGAGATTGATGCATGGGTGATTGTGTGATTCATGCATCTAGTATTTGCACAGCATGTGGATATCCACCCCTTGCTTCATCAAGGTCGTAGCCTCTACAGGTATATTATGGATGGACGTGTGTGGACACCAAAAATGATACTTGAGCATTTTGAGCACATATGATGTCCCTGGGTGAAAGCCCCTAAACCTTTACCAAGGAGACGCCTCAACGCCGAGACCTAGTGAAAATCATAAGCGCTCGAGTGCCTTATACCGTTAGGCCGTTACTCCCACCGTTGTGAGGTTTGTTGAGATGGGGGTTTGGCCTTCCCCGCCTGAGTGAAGGGGCATAGCTAGGCTGAGTCTAACCAGCTCATAAATGGGTCCGCTACCATCGAGCCTCGCTGGTGATTGGTTGTCCACAAGCGAGTAGCGAGGTCTCTTATGCTCGTTTGACTGTGGGGGTCTTAGAGAGCGGTAGTCATCTTGCAGTGTACTTGACCCCAGTGGATTCCTTATGATGGAACTGTACTTGATGTGTAGATTGGATGTGAGGATTGGCATTACTTCGCATTGCATTGGCATCAGATGTATAAGCCTTATGTTGCATCACCTTGGTATGACGCTCAGTACTCATGTATTACATTGTATAGCCTTGGTACGGCTTACTGCATTCATAGCTTAGCCTCGGTACAGCTAGCAACATTGGTATTGTTCGTGATTCCTGCTGCATTATCTATATTCTTCTCAGCACCGTTATCACACACTTACACACCCTCTAACTTTTCTATAAGCTTATGCACGATTGATGCGTACAGGAGATCCTAGGTCGTCGCAGTAGCAGTGGAGCATTAGATTGGTGCTTGCTAAGGACCCATTGCAGACCTATCTCTTCCTTTCTTATCTTATGTATTTCCCTTTGAGCCTTATATACCTGTAGAAGCTTAAATTTCTAATGGATTTTGCAATGCGTTCATATGGTTACTTTATGAGATTACTATGTTATGATCTTGGGTATGCTCTTATTGGATTAGATTTATGTTATGGAAATCTTCCTTGTAGGATCGCAGGATCGGAACCTATGTCAGGAGCCGAGAATGGGATACTAAGGAGCCTGTTACGGCCGAAACCGGCTATCGGGATTCCTTGTGAGTCCGGTCACCGAGTCCAAGACGTAACATTTTTACTGACGAAATAGATACATCATCGGCAAAAGATCGGAGAGGCTATTTTTACCGACGTTATACAATATCGTCGATAAAAGAGCTTTTTACCAACGAAAACATTCGTCGGAAAAGGAGTTTTTTACTGACAAAATAGATAAATCATTGGCAAAAATCAGCATTTTGAATTTTTTGATAAAAATAAAATAAAATTTGATAAAATTTTTAAGATTTTGACAATAAAAATTTATAATTTGTATTTTATTTTTTTTGAAATATTTGATAAATATGATATTTTGTTTAAAGTTTTGAAAGAAAAATGAAGAGTAAAAAAATATACATTTTGAAAAAAATAAAAAATAAAAAACGTGATTTTTAAATGGAAATTGAGATTTATCTGTGAAAAAAAATAACTTTTTTTTACTAAATTATTAGGCACATCTACTAATTGAACCTTTAACCGTTTTTGGACAATTCTAATCAGTCCAAATTGAAGAGTAAACAACTTCAGATGTTTAAATCAATTTTCACTCAAATTGTTGATGAATCTTGTATGCCTAATATCTTTCTCATATTTAGCCTGATTGGGGCGAGTAACTAGTCAAATTGAGGGTATTGATCAGTAAAATAGAGCGAATGGACCAGACATGTAAAATGGGCCAAATATTTTGGTCAAAATTGTGACTTAACTTATTGACCTCGTGAGAACCTAAGAATTGATGTTAATAAGTTTTGTGGGCCCTATTATGATGTGTGTCGAACATCAACACCGTGCATTTGATGTGTCCCCTTTAGGTTATGATATATCTCAAAACTCATCCGTATAAAAAACTTAGGTGGGTCATACCATCAAAACTATGTGAAGACATCCTAAAAAATATAAAAGCACTTGGTGGGGCCCACATGAGTTTTGAATGCTGCTGAAACTTGGTCTAACCCCTCATCCAAGTGGGACACACATAATGAGTGGGTTGGATATGTGAATTACATTTAGGCAGGCACAATATATGATTATGAATGTTGTAAGGAAACCCATCTCCACTACATTTAGGTGAGTTACTCATTACCCTTAGCATATTGAGTAAATTTTGTGGGGTCCACCATTTTATTTATTTTATCCACTTTGTTCATCCATGTTAACAGATAATTTGAGGTCTAAAGATAAAAAAGGAAGCATATCCAAAGCTCAAGTGGACCACACCATAGGAAATAGTGTGATTAAACCTCTACCATTGAAAATTTATTGGAGGCCATAGAAGTTTTGGATCAAGCTGATGTTTGTGTTTTCTCTTCATTCATATCTTTTTGATATTTTGAACAACCTTTAACCGTTTTTGGACAATCTGATCAGTCCAGATTGAAGAATAAATAACTTCAGATGTTTAAATCAAAATTCACTCAAATTGTTGATCAATCTTGTATGCCAATATCTTTCTCATATGTAGCATGATCGGGGCGAGTAACTAGTCAAATTGAGGGTAATGATCAGTAAAATAGAGTGAATGGACCAGACATGTAAAATGGGCCAAATATTCTGGTCAAAATTGTGACCCAACTTATTGACCCCGTGAGAACCTAAGAATTAATGTTAGTAAGTTTTGTGGGGCCCATCATGATGTATGTCGAACATTAGCACCGTGCGTTTGATGTGTCCCCTTTAGGTTATGAGATATCTAAAAAATCATCCGTATACGAAACTCAAGTGGGCCATACCATTTAAAACTATATGAAGACATACTAAAATATATAAAAGCACTTGGTCTCATCCAAGTGGGACACACATAATGAATGGACTGGATATGTGAATCACATCTAGGTGGGCCCAATATATGATTATGAATGAGACAGGTCCAAGGCTTAAGTACTGGAGCACAAAGTGGGGATTGAACGTCCACCATTAAAAACTTCTTGGGAGTTGGATAAGTTTCAGATCAAGCTGATATTTGTGTTTTCACTTCATCCACGTCTACATGACATTATGAATAGGTTAGATGGTAAAAAAAAACATCACGGTGTCCCTTAAAAAGGTTTCAATGGTGGGTGTCATTATCACCTGCAACTTCCTTTGGTGTGGTCCACAGGAGCTATGAACCCTGCTTCATTTTTAAGAGCATACCTGAAAATGATTTGAGAAAAGTGATGAAAGGAGTGGATAAAACAGTTACATCATGGTGGGCCCCACAGAGCCCTGCCCGGACGGAATGGTTTTCGATGAACTTATTTCCGACGAAATTGATTTCGTCAATAAAAATGACTTTCCCCAATGAAATCATATTTTGTTGGCAAAAGATCCCCGCCAAGACCGAACATTTTCCTGCTGAGAGGCTATTTTTACCGACGTCATACAATATCGTTGGTAAAAGATCTTTTTGCGCACCACCAGCCCGAGTGGATAATGAATGAATGAATGAATGAGTAAAATGTTGAGTATGCAACTCCTGCTCAATAAGTCCACATTTCAGTACCATACATCTCTGGGATCATCACCGGGGTCTAATACACTCTATACCACTTGCCATCCCATCAAGCGCACAACTGGGTAAGTGGAAGAGACCTCACTATCTGCCTACCAATATCGGGCCCGACTCGTCGATAGCAGACCCATTTATGAGCTGGTCAGACTCAACTTAATATTACCTACTCCCTCAGGCAGGTAAGGCCATACTTCCTCCCAACCGACCACGACACAGTAGGAGACGCGGCCTACTGGTATACAACCCTCATGCGCTCATATATATATCTACTCGGTTTAGACATTGGGGCATCCTCTGGTACCAAGAAGGTTTAGGAACTTTCACCCAGGGACATCTATGACACCCCATGTAGAAAAGATTTTTGGTGTCCTATCTGGCCATCTACGATATGCATGTGAAGGTTACGGCCCTGATGTCGCTAAGGCGTACGGTGGTCATATCACAAAATGCGAGATGTATGAGTCATACCATCCAGTCATGCATCAAACCTGTGCATACTGCGCGCTCATATGAGGCAACTCTACCTATCAGGGAGTCCTATAAAAAACCTGCCCAATGGCATATGCAATAGTCAACCACATCTCATATCAAACATGCAAATGATGCGTATGGGCATAAACATGATGCTATGCATGATTATCGAACATAATAATGATTGATCTCACACAATCACAATGGGCCTCTCACATTGCAATGGGCCTCATCTAGTCACAACGGGTCTCATACAATCACAATGGGCCTCATACCGTCACAACACAATGGTCCTCACACATCGCAATGGGCCTCATACATTCTCAAAAGGCCTCATACCATCACAACACAATGGTCCTCACACATCATAATGGGCCTCATACATACACAATAGGCCTCATACAATCACAATGGGCCTTACATAGTCACAATGGGCTTCATACAATCACAATGGACCTCACATGGTTACAATGGGCCTCACATGATTACAATGGGCCTCACATGGTCACGATGGGCCTTATATAATCACAAAGTTATGCTAACACGTACTCAGTGCGTATACCAAGATAGTCGTAAACAATGATCGGCTTATATATATGGCAGGGTCCATAGAAGGACAACAGATCTAATTCATAATATGAGGATCGGTCCTCGAAAGTGAATATACCAAATCAGATAGAACAGATCCCTCCATCTACAGTGATGTTGTACTCTCCTCATATCAAGGTTGGGCCTAGGTGGCCTACCTATATTCCTAAGGATCCGGAGCGGGCTTCTTTCGCCATGCTATCGTATGACCCACTAGATGCCCTAAGGGGGCCCAAATAAGTCCTAGATGGACTCCAAGATTAAAAAGAAATCATCCTACGAGCAATCAATCGGGGCCCAACGTTATGAGTTAACCCAATATAAATAGGTGGGTCATGCAAACATCAATGGGGCCCAGTGATTAAGGTCAACTCACTTAGAGAATGATGAGAATAGGCCTAATAAAGGCCTAAGGGAAGGTCACGATGTGGACATTTAACCATCATTGCCCATCAATGTAGACATTTAACCAACATTGCTCCCAAGGAGTGACCCACATGGAGCCTAACATATAATGGGTCAATGGCCTCACATAAGGGCCTAATACACATCATAATGGGCCTCATACAAGGACCTCATATACATCGCATTGGACCACACTCATGGGCCTCATATAAATCACATTGGGCCTCATATACGTCGCATTGGGCCACATCCCATGGGCCTCGAATACATCACGCTGGGCCTCATTACACGGGCCGTATATATATCATAATGGGCCTCAAATATGGGCCGCATATACATCACAATGGACCTCAAATATGGGCCGTATATACATCACATTGGGCCTCAATTACAAGTCACGTATACATCACATTGGGCCTCAAATACGGGCTGCATATACATCACATTGGGCCTCAATTACGAGCCACATATACATCACATTGGGCCTCAAATACGAGCCGCATATACATCACGTTGGGCCTCAAATACGTCATATTGGGCCTCTCGAATGGGCCACAAATACATCAAGGTGAACCTCATTACATGAGTCGTACCATTGGGCCTCATGTACATCAAGTGGGCCGCAACAATGGGGCGCACCATCTACACCATTCATCTATTTTAGAGATCTATTTAGGGCATTACCCAAAAATGAATCACATCGGAAGATCATCTGGACCATACCACAAATAACAATGGAGATAATGATTTCCACTCCTAAAATTACCAGGGCCCACCGTAGCGTTTATTTTGCCATCCAATCTATTTATACGATCACAAAGACCCGAATCAAGAGGAAAAACAAATATCATATTGATCCAGAACTTCTGTGATCCTTAAAGAATTTCAATGGTAGGAGTTCAATTCTCCACTGTTTTTTGCAGTGTGGTCCACCTGATAGATCTGCCTCATTTTTTTAGTCTCAGGCCTTAAGATGAGCTCACAGGTGGGTGGACGGTTTGGATCTAACACAATCCTCATGGTCAGGCCGCTGCTGGCCCACCAGCAGATAGACAATCTGGATTTAAGACCTATACATCAGCGGTAGGCCTCACATAAGATGGACAGCGTGGATGTAAAACATATGAGCGGGGTGGATGTAAAACAGGTAGACGGCGTGAAATACACCACATAAATTAAGTGGGCCCCACCTGGCAGAACATCCAGATGGACGGTGTGGATGTAGAGTATATACATCAAGGTGGGTCCCACCATCCAGCAAACTAGACGGGTGTATGTAAATGAAACCCACGGAGCTTGGGACGTCAATACAACAACTATATAGCTAGTGTGAGACTCACCAACCAATCAGTTTCCAAGAAGGTGGGTCCCACGTGGGGCCCACCATATATACATAAGATATATATATATATATATATATATATATATATATAGTATATATTATTATTATTATTATTATTTATTTATTTATTTTTATTTTTTTGAAAATGTCCAGCGTCCAGACCCTGGACACTGGACGAACAGTTTGCATATGATATATGCCTCGTGGTGGGATCCATCGTCCACATGGCTAGACGGTGTGGATCTCACACGCCTCATGGTGGGCCACAAACTTGCTGACGTGTAGTGCAGCAGCTACATGGCTGCGTGGGTCTCACTGTCCTGGTTTCAACGGACCGTGTGGATCAACACATCATCATGGTGGGTCCACATGTGTGGCGAGATGTGGTCCATGAGAGTGTGGCCCACCCAAGCTTTGGATCAACTGATATTTGTGTTCTTATTTCACCCATGGCAGCAGGATGGGCCCCAACACATGGACGGTCTAGATCAAGCGGGCCACATTCTATCACAAAAGAGAGAGAAAGAGAGATAGAGAGAGAAATCGGCACATTAGAGGGACCCAGCCGTTATGGGCCCCTCTTGTCACAACAACATCAAGATGGATCCCACCACAAGTGGGCCCTACATACAAATTAAGGTCCTACGCTATGATCACCCACCAATTGGCCTTCTTCTTTAGCTCCTTGGAATATTATCTCTTAAGCTCCTTCTTTGATGGAGGATAATGAAGTTTGGATGGTGGAGATGAGAGTTTTTAGGGTAGGGAAGTGGGCCACACTTAGCTCTCTTTGGGAATAGCTTGGACGTTGGCTCTCTCTTGGAGAATGGGTTGAGAGAGAGAGAGAGAGAGAGAGAGAGAGAGAGATGAGAGAGAGAGAGAGAGAGAAAGATGAGTGATGTGTGAGTGATGGGTGTGAGTGGTTGTGTAAGAGATGGGTGGTTTGTGAGAGAGGGAGAGAGAGAGAGAGGAGAGAGAGAGAGGAGAGAGAGAGTTGACTTTGGGAATGGGAGAGGGATGGGCTTGGTACTTGCTTGAGGTGATTGATTGATGTGATGTTTAGGGTAGAGATCTCTTGGATTTGCAATGTGCGGAGTTTTTCTCAAAATAAACGTGAGCCCACAACTCCTGGCCTGGGTTCGCAGCGCATGCATGAGACGCGGCGTTCGAACCGCGACGACGGCGCGGTCGCTAGGATACAAGTTTCGAGTCGAGTCGACATAGATATACAGTATGTGACTTAGGGTCGCACGCAAACGCCGATTACAGGTCGCGGGTTGTCGGAATTCGACCGGGAGGGCTGCGGAAGCCTACGGAACGGTACGGTCTAGGATACAGGCCTTACGAACCAAGTTCTGTGGACCTCACCATGATGTATGTGTTGTATCCACACCGTCCATCCATTTAAAGAGATCATTTTAGGACATGTGCCAAAGATCGAGGCAAATCCAAAGCTCAAGTGGACCCTACCGTAGAAAATAGTAAGGTCATGAGCCAAGAAGTTTTTAATGGTAGGCATTTAATACGGGACGCGGATTAGCTACCAACAGGTTGAGTAGCAATCTTGCTACTGAAGTAACGTCACCAAGTTTTTTGGACCCCACCATAATGTATGTGTTGTATCCACACGTTCATCCATTTTGAGTGACCATTTTAGAGCATGAGCCAAAGATTGAAACAGATCCAAAGCTCAAGTGGACCCACGACAGAAAACAGTGGGGATTGAAAGCCTACCATTAAAAACTTCTTGGGGGCCAAAAAAGTTTTCCATCAAGTTGATATTTGTGTTTTTCCTTCATCCATGTCTATGTCGGCTCACAGACAGGTTTGACATCAAATAAACATCATGGTGGGCCTAAGAATGAATCAACCATGGGTGTCACTATCTCCACTGTTTTCTATGGTGGGGTTCAGTTGAGCCTTGGATCTGCTTCATCTTTTGGCTCATGCTGTAAAATGATTTCTCCAAATGGATGGACAGTATGGATACAACACATACATCATGGTGGGGCCTACAAAACCTGGTGAAGTTACTTTAATAGCGAAATTCGCTGCTGAGCCCGTCAGTATCTAATCCGCGTCCTTTTTTCTTCTGATTTTTTGTTAGCTTGTTAGTACACCCACGGTCAGTTCACACTTCACTGTTGGCCAGCCCCACTAGGGAATCGATACCAAGACTTTAGTATTGAAACGAGCTATGGATCAGGGTATCTTACTATCACATGCATCCATTCTATTCCTCTGACGCGAGTCATCGGGATGGACGGTCCAAAAGATTCAAGTGCATGCGGTGGTACGCTTGATGGACGGAGTGGATCTCAAGCGTATAGAGTTTTTCCGCCACCTCAGTTGTAAGTACGCCTCAAGATGTATACAGCTCCACTTTAGCCTTTTATTTCGAAGAAAACTTTGATGCTCCGGCAGGGGTGTTGGATCATACGCACTCGCTAATAAATTGTATACTTGGAATATAAATCATTCTATACGACTTAGAAGTAATTAAAAATAATAATTTGCTTCTTTGATTAAGTGAGTATCAGATGGTGGTCATGAAATATCCAATGGTCATCTCAACAATCAACAAATCAAAGGATGGGATTTCCCCACCGATATTATTTCGGGTCCACGGTATAGCCAGTTAGTTTGAGTTATTCTTGAGTCGTATGTAATTTTCAAGTGTTTGCCTAT